>CM060951.1:60220767-60778267 GCA_030765055.1 Mantis religiosa | reverse complement strand
CATCCTCATCCTCATCCTCATCCTCATCCTCATCCTCATCCTCATCCTCATCCTCATCCTCATCCTCATCCTCATCCTCATCCTCATCCTCATCCTCATCCTCATCCTCATCCTCATCCTCATCCTCCTCCACCTCCTCATCATCATCCTCATCCTCCTCCACCTCCTCATCATCATCCTCATCCTCATCATATTTCAGCAAAACGTTTGAGCCGGAAACTTAGAAAAACGGAAAATAAATTTCGAAACGTAGCTATTTTCCATGTAAAATTATGCTCTAAGTCAGTAAACTGCCTAACGCGGAAACGAAAATACGAGGGCTGTTCAATAAATAATTATCATAATTTTTTACGGTCATAATTTTTCGCACTAAAATTCGATCTTATTGTATTCTGTTAGCTTAGTGTGAAACAAACATGCCGTAGTAGTTTCATTGTTGGTACTCCTGGTTTGCGCCTTTGAGAAGCAGGCAAGTTCAGACATGTTCAGTATCACCTACCACTGCAATGGAGATACTATGCAGTTAAAGTTGATGTTACAGGAAGATCCGGAGATTCTTTCAAATGTAATAACTGCTGATGAAACTTGCCTACATCATTTTGATCCTGAGACCAAACAGCAAAGCTCAGTGTGGAAATCTCCTTCATCACCAACCTCCGAAAAGCAAATGTGGTTGCTTCTGCTGGGTAAGTAATGGTCATCTCATTTTTTGTTATTCAAGGAATGGTTTATCAGCATGTTGTACCTGCACACACATCAGTAACTGGACAACAAAACAGGGATGTCCTGAAAACATTGAAATTCCATATCAGGCGCAAAAGACCACATTTCCGTGAAGCAGGCTAGATGCTGCACCACTATAATGCGCGGTCGCATATTGCCAATGTTGTTGATGAATATCTTGCAAAATTAAACGCGAAGTTCATCCCTCACCCTCCCTATAGTCCGGATTTAGCCCCTTGTGACTTTTTCTATTCCCTAACTTGAAGATACGCCTTCGTGGGAGGCATTATCCATCATCAGAAGCAGTGGTAGAGGCTGCGGAGGCGATTTTGAAGGATGTCTCAAAAAATGGTTTCCAGCATGTCTTTGAAGACTGGCAGAAACGTTGGGACAAGTGTATCGCATTCATGGGAGACTATTTTGAGGACCATCGAAATTATAATGAGTAAAGGTACGTTGTAAGGTAAATAACCTGATTAAAACAGATTTCGTGATGTGTAATGGGTTACAACGTAGGTATTTTAAAAAGTACAATAATTTTTACAGCAACTGCACTTCCACACAAGTTCTATGAGGCATAGTCATAAATTGTAATCCTTCAATGAAAAGGTAAAACAAACCATTAGTCTCTCAACTTTTTCCCAAAAACACATGGTAAGAGTACAACTGTTTTGCAGGAAGTTCATTCTCATTTTGTTCTTACATGTGACCAGGTTCGAGTGGAACAAAACAATGAACTTTGATAAACTTTATAAACATAGTTTGTATGTATACAAATTCTGTAAAATGAAACATTATTGCTGGAGGAAGATACCAGTATTTAGGTTGTTGAAGAACTCGAAAAGAACAAAGAATTAAGTTGTTTAAATTGAATATTTATGAGATCTTGAAAAGCAATAAGAATTAAAAACGAGTGGCTGAAGGGAACAGCAGGGGTTGTTGCTACAAAAGGATTGCCAAAGCAGTGAAACTGCACCCTGATTATATTGAAAGTAACTGACACACCAACGTTATAATTCAGGTAACAATCACATAATGTCATAAACTGATACGATGATTACTTGAGGTGAGAAAAAAGAACTATCGTAAGCTCTCAGTGGTATCTATATCCAAAGTGCTGACTGACAGTCTATAAAATGAAATGTAAATGTGGATGAATAAACAAGTTCTATATTGAGATAAAATAGAACAAATTTTAGAGATTTTACTTGAAACACGAAGCATCAGTAACTGCGAAATGAATGTGGGTAACAGTCAATCAAACTAGTCCTGAACTTGGGTCTAATCACAACTTCAATGATGTTACAACAATCCTCTAAATAAAAGAATTAATCATTTTTGAGATGAATCTCTAAGGTAATATACATGGATAAAGGTAGCTTTTCTATATTCTCCATAAGTATCTTTCAGTGGATATTCTGGCGCTTTTATTAATACACTTTGATTTCAAACTGAACAAATATATTTTGGTGGTTTCAAAGAAGTTTATCTTTTGCTAACATTAGATGGAATATACCTGACTATCTGGTGTAATTGCACGCCATGCGATGAATTCAATATCACCATAACCCAAGTATATCTGGAATGGCAATCGACCAGGGACCAGACGAATTATGACAAATCGTGGCAACATTTTGCAGCCAGAATCTAACTTCCTTTGCAATTCACGGAGCAGCAATTGAAGTCTCACTAGAAAGAAATGGTTCATAGAATATGTGTATCTTATTATATCTGCGGACATTTCTTAGACTATGCGGTTATACTTTAGTATGCCCAGACCATTCTTCAACCCACATATCATCGATTGTCAGGAGATAACTATCCCTTGTTTTCTAGTTTAGTGCTAGAACACTGCTGTACACATGCCAGATGCATTCCAGAATAGATATGATGCATACAAAGATGGTTTATTGTACTGTACATATGTAGTATGAGCTACAAAATTGAACTCCCCCAAATACAAGCTACCATGAACAATTTTGAGTTCAGTGTTAAAAATATCTGACTTCACAATTTCTGGTGATGCAATTATCAACTTCAGTTCTTTTAGCGCATATTTATTCTTATTGGTCGCACAATGGAATCTGCAAAAATGTATATAAAACGTAAAAATAGATCTTTAAATGTAGTAATACATTATGATATCAACAAATATTTTGGATTTATCCAGCTCTGACTTTTTTGATCTCCTCATCCTGCCTCGTCTCCTTATTCTCACCTAGCGGGATAGCTCTGGCGGATTCGTCTGTGGCCAGCATTTGGTAGGTCCGGGTTCGATTCCTCTGGACAACCTAACCTGACCCATGGTTTCTTTCGAGGGTTTTACCGGGTCGCCAGGTAAAAGTTCGATAGGTTAATTATATCCCCCGAATTTCCTGTCCCTCCATTTCATATCCATTATTATTTCACATCTCCTACCTGGTGGTCTGTGTCAGGGTAAAAGTGCTGGTGGGAGTCTCGGCGATGCATGGTAGGTTGATATGCCCTTGCTAAAACTTCCTCCTCCTATAAGACCGCTTCCGGTATCGGAACCCGGTCTGCGTTTCAGGTGGTAAGACGCCGGTTGTACTAGCCTGGCGAGGAGTTTCCAACTGGCAAGGTTCAGGTATCCTGCCCTCTGCACTGTCGTGTCTTCTTGGGACGGCCACCCTCTGTCTCTTCTTGCCTCATTCTTCCTCCCGGGAGTGCCCCACTTGGGAGCATAATAGACTAAGCTTGTACTTCCGTGCCGAATCCTCTCCACAATGTAGCCCAGTCCAGTCCCCTTATCTTCAGCTCTGTTATAATTTAGGTAGTAGTATTTATTGCATTATATGTACATGTTGCTTTCAGTTTGATCCATAATATATTATAATGTGTGTTATGGTAGATCTACATTATACATTTTATTTCATGTTTGATATCCAAATTTCGTTTATGTTCTGCTCTTCGGCAACTTTACTTATAAATTTGTTTAGGGTATATTTCTATTATTCCTAGTTTCACTACCTTTTTTCCTCTTGGGATTAGTATTACTTTTTAATTTAGTTAATAATTTCCTTCTTACTTTATCATTTACATGGATTGAGTAAAAAGTATGGAATAATGCTTGTACGTTTTTCATAGTCCTGTGAAGTGATACTTTTGAGAAAAGCTGTAATATATCTACATGTTTTCATATTACTATGTTCGTGAATAGGGCATGACTTTTTTTAATGGCCTCACTTTTTTTGGTTCCCGGGTCTTTGAAAGTACAATTAGATGCTTTTTGAACTTCAATTTAAAATATTAGGACGTATTACAGCACACGAAATATAAATGAAAACACGTTCATAACAATATTAATGGTATTGTGTAGCAGCACATGATGAATTTACTTCAAATGGTGCTCAAAATAGCCTCCATTTACTGCCAAACAATGTCAAAGTTTGTCTTTGAAATTACTTAATGTTTCTATCAACACTGGAACACTGATCATCATTAGTATTTCAATTGTTGCCTTTCTGTAAATCGTGCTATGACTAATTACTTTGTAGAAGAGTTTGCAATGAAGTAAGGATTGTTCTCCTTATTAACTTATCTTTTGTATGTATTTGGCCAATCCAAAACCACATATTGAAGTCGTCCACTGCATTTTTAACTCGAAATTTACTCAATTTGAAGTCATGATGCATTTTCCTTGCTCAGTACACATGCAACAAGATCCTAATAAATTTAACTTGCGGTTTGAAAGGGTATTTATTTGTTTATTTGCCATTTAACAAAGAAAATCATTATTTGTAATCATATTAATGTTAGGGCATGTTGATATCTCACAGATTTTCCAAAAACATAGCACTTCATAGAGTTGCAACAGCGGGTTAAAGGCATCATTCCATTCTTTCCACTCACCCAGTGCTTCTTTGATGCATGTCTAAGTCGATTTGCTTTTAATGTATACCTTGCAGACAATTTGCACCCCAAATAAATAGCATTACTTCTGTTATGTGCAATCATCAAATGAACATAAATGTTTTATCCATGTTGCTAAATCTTGGTGATATAGAATTTATTTTCCCTTTATATGCGCTTTTCTTCAATTTGATACGCTAAGTTCGTCATCCAATACTAGCAGACAGTAACCGACCACTCAATTGCTTTAGCAATATGCGACGTAGAGCTTCAGCAATCCCCATAAGTAGCCTAGAGTTGATACTCTGTCCATTGTGTTTTTAATTCAGTTTACACTAACGCCTCTTTCACTTTGTATATTAAGATAAGACGAATAATACCGGTTCTATTTATTCGCACAGATCGAAAGGAAGAAAGTCAGTAATGCGTAATACGTACTATTGAGCATCGACTCTTCAAACAAAACTGATGTTTTCAACTTAGGAAATGCGTCTCTCCACAACTTCGAAGACGAACAATTTCTCACATCCTTAGAACCTGATTACGTCAATTTAAGTAATTGGTTTTTAAGGGAAATATTTAGCTCTCTTACACATGGTTATTTTGAACAATGTAATGTTACTTAAATTCCATTCTATAAAAATAACATGTTATACGTCATAAATGATGTATTTCATACCTAACAAAAGCCAGAACAACTCTGTTTTTCAGTATGGTATTACTGAAGAAGGAGATGAATAGCTTTATAAAATAGCAATAGTGACTTAGATAAATAATTGAAATAAATAATTTCCGCATGTCAAAATATATAGAAGCATGAGAAGATTTTGTAATGCGGATCTTTTATCTAAGCCAATTTAAAGTTTCAGGAAGGCTTTCAATATAAACAGGTATAGCTTAGATAATAAGGATTCTAGTGAATTCGGTAGATTCTTTGTCTTATAGGTCAGATTCTTGGAAATAGCTTAAGATTCAGCTATGTGTTTTTCCCAACCTCATTCATACCCGTCATTGTACCTACAAACCTCACATTCTGTCTACGAGTGGTTGAGCACCAACAAGCTTGTTTGGCTCGTTGTGTGGTATTTTAATTCATTTCCTTAATGGTGGTGTTTCTAGTACTGGATATTCAAGAAATGTCTTTCATAATGCCACATATGTCACAAATTTAAGCATATAAATCTTAATAACCATAATATTTTTGACACGTTTAGCTATTTATTAATCTTCCATAGAATTAATATTAAAAATTACCCAATAATTTGCTGATTTTATTCGTATACTTAAAAGCGTTAGCTTGAACTGTTCAATAGTGTATGTTATTTTGTGGTTTCTTTGAAAATTAGATCTGCTATTTTATTATAAATTTTAGAATCGATAGATAGCATATACGTTTTCCCACCCCCCACCCCCACCCTGGCCCTCACCTTTTCTCTCCACTCACTGAGATGGGTAGATATAGCGATAGACAGTAACGAGATGGTAATGAGGACGATAAATATAAGTCGCACATTTTATATTATTTTCAACAAAGTGACCTGTTTCCTTGGTAATATGAAAATGATACACCACTGAAGATTAATTAAATGTACAAATTGCCAATTTCTTTCCATAACAGAAAGCTGCGAAACTTTGCATAATGTTATAGTTGTTTTTATCCATATCTTAATATCCCAAATTATATAATAGTTCAAAGTAATTGCATATTATGTTATATATTTTTATGGAAATAAAATAAATCCCGTACAAGGAAAAAAACCCAAGTCAATGAAAATCAATAGTTTTCAGATACTTCAGAACTTTGTATTTGTGTATCCTTAACTATGAACCATATAAAACAATGTGATATTCCTAAATCTGCAAAGAAAGTTTCATCGAGAACCCAAGATGCTTGTTCGCCAACACCACTTACAACAATAGTTGATTGTACTTTCCAATGATAAATCTATATTAAAAGTGCTACGGTAATTTACATGCGAGCATCTTCCAGTCTATGAAGTCTCAATGATGCATTTAGCAGTCAGAATAGAACTTAATCTATAGCTTTAAAGAATGGACCTCAAAACTAGAATAACTGGTAGGCTTTTTCCCCTTTTATGTTAGTTTTTGTTATTTCTACATTGAAATCTTACATTGATTTGATTAGAAATTTATAAACCATATTTTCATGCACTTTATTCGGTATTGATGGTGGTTGGTAGAAAATAGAAATGGCGTTGATTGGTTTAAAAATATAAAATTAGCTACAAAAGAGCTAACGTTGCTTAGTAAAAAAGGTAAAAGCACTACAGCATTATATAAAAATGCGGGACGTCATTGTACCATTTAGTAAGCTAATGAATCTTCCTGTTCCTTAAAATTTTTATTTCCGTTTAAAAATGTGAGCATTCGAGTTTGTGACGGTTATTTCATATTCTTCAAATATTTAAGAATTTCTTCTCAATTGTTATGGAAAAAGTAATTTGTACGAGGGCTGTTCAATAGAGAATGGACACCATTTTTTGACAACGTACCTTTACTCATCCTCATAATTTTGATGGTCCTTCTCAGACATGCTGGAAACCATTTTTGAGAGATCCTTCAAAATCGCCTCCGCAGCCTTCACCACTGCTTCTGATGATGGATAATGCCTCCCACGAAGGCGTTTCTTCAAGTTAGGGAATAGAAAAAACTCACATGGGGCTAAATCCGGACTATAGGGAGGGTCAGGGATGCATTTCACTTTGATTTTTGCAAGATATTCAGCAACAACATTGGCAACATGCGGCCGCGCATTATCGTGGTGCAGCATCCAGCCTGCTTCATGGAAATGTGGTCGTTTGCGCCTAATATGGACTTGCAATGTTTTCAGGACATCCCAGTTACTGATGTGTGTGCAGGTACAACATGCTGATAAACCATTAAATGAATATCAAAGAATGAGATGACCAAAATTTTCCCAGCAGAAACTCCGCTTCTTCCTCTAACATCAGCTTTAACTGCATGCACACCTGCATGCGAATGTCCTATTGTTCGGAAATCAACAGTCTTGATACCCATCGCGCACAAACACGTCTCATTTGTAATGTTTCTCTCACCAACGTATGGGTGGCACCCAATGAAATTGTTCAGTATTTCAGAAAGTGATCTTAAGTTAATTCGTCGATCCTCTCTCTCAATGGCAGCAGCAGTGTTGATTTTCTTCTGTAAGAGCAGTAACTGGAGAACCGGGACCACCTTCCTTTGAAATTGATTGTCTCCCCTCTTTAAACGTTTTAAACCACCTTCGAGCTGTGCTGTAGGGAAGAACAGACTCTCCATAGGCCTCCTGTAACATTGTGTGGGCCTCAACTTAAGATTTGT
The DNA here is from genome assembly GCA_030765055.1 of Mantis religiosa. Classification (NCBI taxonomy): domain Eukaryota; kingdom Metazoa; phylum Arthropoda; class Insecta; order Mantodea; family Mantidae; genus Mantis; species Mantis religiosa. The sequence continues at coordinate 60,770,332 of CM060951.1, read as the reverse complement.
TGAGACGAAAGCAGAATTTCAAAGCCATATATTGTTCCTTGCGTGTTACCTCCATTGCAGCGGTAGGCTATACTGAACATGTCTGAACTTAGCTGGTTCTCACAGGAGGGAACCATGAGTACCAACAATGAAACTACTACGGCATATTTGTGTCACATTAAGCTTACAGAATATAATAAGATTGAATTTTAGTGCGAAAAATTATGACCGTAAAAAGTTATGATCATTCTTTATTGAACAGATCTCGTACAAAATAGGAAATATGAAACTGGATAGGCCATAGGATGATACAACAGAAGTTGAATATTACATAATAGTGTTGCTATTATGATAATGGTGCTATTGGTAGTTACAATAATGCAATTACGTAGTGTGACGTAATTTAGTTGTTCTAGAAACATCGTCTGCAGAGAACCCAGAATAATGAGATATCTTAGCATCACTTGGCAAACAACGGTCCTGAGAATAAGACGTGTTTTTGGTGTCGATCTGCAAGTTTGCAGAAAAAAGTTTAGTTGTAAATGCCTTTGTGTTGCATTAGTGGCGTGTGCCAGAAACAAAGTTCATCGATGGAACAACAATAATTTTTGAAAGGACAGTATCTACACAATTTAAAATTGGAACAGATTTTATTAAAGGTTTTGCGGAATAAATTTCACAATATTTAACAGAGAAAAATTGTTAGTTCCCAAATAACTGTAGCATAAAATACTTTCACTCCAATATTGCGACCAGAGATAAGGCTCATTGCTCCAGAGCAGCGAGGCATCTACAAGAATTCTACCAGATCGCCACCGAAGGTTTTGCAAATTTCCAGTTGGAAAATGATTGCCACAACATGGGGCTTCTAGAACGTCGATTTCTACCATCACGCGTTTTGCAACTCACAATTTTATGTTGCAAGTTATAATGTAAAAACATTTTTTCATTAAACTATTACAGTATTATTCAGTCTATATTGCAATTAAAATAACTTCAGAATCCACAGTGGCAGTAACCTGAAATTGTTAAACATTTTACGAAAGTTTCGGTACCTCCCAGCATATATAAGCCAGTTCCCACCGCCGACAATTCAGTAGCTAGGAAGGGTACAAGAAGGGCTTTTCTACGCCACTGATGATGCTTACCGCAGTTGTAAGTGAAACGTCTGGGAGAGATATGACGAAACCCAGTGGACCACGGCCTTATAGCCCCGAATCTTCTAACTGAACAAGACTCCGGCCGTGAAAGCCTATGTTTGTTAATGTTACGAAAGGTTTTGTTTAACCTATCTGTTTTAATTATATAATTTTGAACTAAGAATAAGAAACAAAAATCAGAGTAAATAGAACAAAGATATTAGAAGTAGTTCTAAGTGATATATAAGAAATAGAAATGGACATAAATAGAAGCTTGGAGTGTGCCAGATCAAACTTTAATTTGTATAATGCATTTGTTATTATGTATTTGCTTATCTATTATTTTGACCTTCATATAAACATCACAGGTGTTAAAAATATATTTCACCCTCTGTATTATACACATTAGTGTGTTGGTAGACATGGAGTAGAAACAAATTCAGAAAGGGGTATACGTTTCTTAGTTTGAAAGGAAGTATTGTTTCAAGTTTAAAATGTAGTTTCATTATTGGTCAACACTTAAAATTTTTATTTTCTTTCATCTTAAACCTAGAAGTCTCACAAATGCACTGTGTAGCTGTACTTACAAGAATACATGTGATGTACAAATGTGATTAAAATTAAACTTCCGAGTATGGAACTTAAGTCGTTGTTCTTCTAACCACGCCGTTTCCTCGCTTCACTTGAGGTACCAGCGGATTTTTCTCCCTTTTTCTCTCTCTTTTCTTTTTACATTTTTTTTTTCGGCTAGCGGACCTACTGCTGGGGTGTGTGCGATTTCGCGTCACTGATTCGTTACTTTGGGAAGGTTTTTAACGTTTACATGTGGGCGATGGTTTGGATGCTGGAGGAAGAAGTGAGGGGGGTGTACCCCTTGTCGGAGAAGAAGAGGGGTTTGAAAATTGAAGATGGGTACGAAAAGTATTCAGTGATGTGAAAACAAGCCGCGCCATTACCGTTCGTGTGTGTGTGTGTGTTTGTGTGTGTGTGTGTGTGTGTGTGTGTGTGTGTGTGTGTGTGTGTGTGTGTGTGTGTGTGTGTGTGTGGTCTTTTATTTTATTTTCTGGTAGGTCTCTCTTCTTTTTCTGTGTACGTCGAATTGAGATGTGTATGTGTGTCTACCATTATGGCAGAATGAAGATAGAAGCCGAGTGGAGGGTGCCTTCGTTTGTAAGAGAAGGCACTGGGGAAATGGGTTACCCACTGAGATTAATAGTGAAAAAATATTTGTGAAATGTACTGAACTAACTTGTACCCGTAAATTTAATAGGAAAACATGTGTCCCTCTCAATCGTAAGCATAAATTTGATTCCATAGGCTTGATTTAGTTAGCTTTTAGATTATGATTCAAAACATTTGGGCGAGGTTTTATTGAGACGAAATTATTCAAAAGTATATAAACACAATGTTCAAGGCAAACTGTGCTTTTGATCTTGTAAGCACAAGTTTCTTCCAGTACAAAAAATCCTCAACTGCATAAATAGAATTAGTTGCATATTCTCTCAATCAGAGCATTCTAAGTAAAGTTTATACAATATTTAAGGTTTGTACAGTAATTCACGGATCACTGTATGATATCGTGAACGCTACTGCAAGGTTAGAATAAGAAGTTTTCCACTAAGCAGATAAGCTAATTCCACGTAGCGTTAGAGACTGGTTTCTTACAATTTCTTACAGTATAGACTAACGTTACATCAACAAAACCTTTAGTTTTACAGCTCGTGTGTTCTGTCACAAGATTGTGGCCTTAGCTATGGAAGCATTTTGTTGACAAGATGTATTAATTGATACTAACAGTTCGCATAATAGCTTTGTAAAAATACAAGCCCCTTGAAATGCTAAAGTCGCATAAGATAGCATGCAAACGTAAAATAAAGCTCTACGTTAAAGTGTGGTTATGAAACATGTAGGTTACAGACCTGAAAATGTGTATGTAAACAGCTAAAAAGAGCTGTATTTTATCGTCTATGGCCCAGGTTTAGGGTTTAAGTCGCAAGTGTTAATTATACGTTAGTTATACATGTATTATAAGGATATTGAAGTACAATGCAATTATTATACTATCAACATATATTAAGATACTTTTAAATTTATCATCATCAAAAAGAATTGTTTTTCTTGACACGCTACTCTATTAAGGATTTAATTTAAAAAAGGTTCCCATCTAGTTCTAAATACATATAAATGTAATTTAAAATTGCTCATGAATATTGCACAGCTTTAGCACTTCTAGTTTCTGAGAAAATAATTTTCTAATTAAACAAATGTAAGTTCGGAGATATGATTTTAAAAATCAAATGCCCGCCTCGATAGCGTGGTGGTAGCACGTTGCCTCATGTTCAAGAGGTCCCGAGTTCGAATCTCGGTCAGGGTAAGTTACCTGGACAAGGTTTCTTCCAGAGTTTTCCTTTATACTGAAAGACGAATGTCGGGTAACTCTAAGCTCTATGAGCCCTGGGTTCATTTGAGCAACATTTCACCTATTCCATTCATCATCCGATATGACTTAACGTTGGAGGACACAAAAAATCAAATAAGGTATTTCAGTATGAAATAGATTAATCTGACTTTTAAAGTCTTAGAACAATAAAGTATCCTCCTCCAAATTGTTCTCTTCTCCTTCATTTTTTCCGAGTATCTAGAACTTGAAGATCAGCTGCGTAAGATTTTCTGTTATTAGGTTCCTGGTGCCTAACCTGAAAACGAAACACGACATATTGCACCATTATTGAACTTAGAGACGGAAAACAAATAAAATACCGTGGTGACATGTTTTCAAATGTGTCGCGAGTTTAATAGAAATTTTAAGAAAGTGCAGTTCCTTGACAGAATTTTCTTTCTTACCCACCTAAGGTACCTCCCAAACACAGTAATAAAATAGGTAACTACGGGATCTGAGGGAGATGAGAAAGCAGTCGTTGCAATATTATCTTTAGTTAAGTTATGGTAACATTCGGTGAGAAAATGTTGGACCAACAGCTACTGAAGAATTTTGTACCTATCTCCTTGATTGGACGTCCCCTCAGATGTTGGGATGAGATAACAGGAGGTAGAGCTTAAGGGAACTAGGAGCCACGAAAGCAGGGGTAAGGTTTCAGATATAGACTAAGCAGTGGCAGCTCTATTACGATTTCACGACCTCTGCAACCTTAGACACCTCACTGAGGATCGGGAACTCGTAAACACCCCGATTTGGATAACAGAAGTTTACATAGAATGTCCATAGAATGGCGGTTGCTATATTGTTATATGGTAGTGAATTTTGGACTTTAACAAAAAAGAACAAATGATTGAAACAGCGTTAATGAAGTTTTTAAGAAATATAGCAATTAAAATCTTCTAGATAAGCAAAGAAGCCTGGCCATTTGAAAAGAATTGAATATTTTAATCTAACGGATAGAATAAAACAATATAGAAATAAGGGGAAGGAATGAATGATAGCCGCATTCCAAAGTTAGTTTTAGTTTACAGACCATTAGGTATAAAAAATATTGGCAGACCAAGAAAAATGTGTATGCAACACTTTTAATTTACGATTTATGGGACCGGAATGAGCCTTGACGTTTTAAACCATGAAAAGTTGATGACGACATAGAATGTCAGTTTACCTGCCATGCAACACCGAGACTCCCAGCGACATTTACAACTCTGAAAGAGCCAGATGGAGGTGAAGTGAAAGAAGAGACAGGAAATTCGGGGGATGAAATCAACTGTCCCAATTCTCTAGAGAAACTTGGTCACCACCGATGGATGTTTAGGGTCAGTTGTGGAAATCCAACCCATCAACTGAGCCATGCCGCTCGGTAACACCTTTAATTAAAGCTTATGGTCAAGTTCCGTATGGTTATATGGAACTTGTAGCAGGCGAAAGATAACTATAATTTTTAAGTTGACTTTTCTGCACTTATTGCACATCATTCGTTCATCTAGCTAGATGAAATCCTATATGATAATCCGAGTGGATTAAGGTCTACTTCTCATGCAGTATGACTGTCACAATATAATGACAAAGGATACTTAGCTCACCTCGAACTAAGTGGATCTTTGGAGCTACTACCTCCAGGAGTATCTTATGAAGTCAAGAATCCGCAGGAAGCCATAGGCCGAAGGCACAGGGTTACGGAGACCTGGGAGTTCCCGAACTGTTTACACTATCAAAACGTGTGGAGCCGGGGAGTCTCTCTGGTGGAGCTGGAGTATTCGAACAATCCGAAGCGGCTCAAGGAAGACACTAGACATCCACGAAGCCCATCTGAAACATGAGAGGGGAAACCAGAATAGGAAAACAATGAGCCCATGAAAGTCGTGGTAGATGTATTTGCCCACACTCACGTAAAACTTAAAATCAGAATGATAGATCCGACGGAAATCGAGGCTGTGACCACTGAATGTGAATCTCGCATTAACTCGCTCGGTGTACGATCAATAAGCAAATGAACATGGCGTATGCCCAGCATGGTCTCCCCAAACTACTTCAACACAAACAGCTGTCAAACAGCTCCTCAGTTGGTTTCAAGAAACCCCAGAGGCTGAGTACTCCCGCTGAGATCTCTCGGTAGGAAAGAGTTGCCTAATTCAGTTCTGAGAATGGAACCCAGTTCTCTCAAACTGTAGGGACTAACTCTACCAGAGTATTAGTTACACCACGGTATCCCTACTGCTTAATATAATGCATGAAACATATCCTAAAAGATTGACCAGAATCTGGGTATATGTAACAGATTCTGAGCATATTAATTTTCCTAAACCCCTAAAATTTAGTGACTATTTGAGAGCTTGACTAGGAGTCCTAAGGAATGGTAGATACGAATTATATCTCTTAAATCACGATTTCATGCAGTTAATCATTTAAATACTGTGGCACCTTTAAGATTTCTACTGCAGTTCTTGTAGAATAATTTCTGTTAATTTGCTGCTACGGAATAAGTTGTAATTGAACCATATATAGCCATTGATTTCAAAGAAGTGTTTAGGTAAGGAATGCTTTTTATTATATGTTCTTCAGTATATATTAAATTTATAATTTATGAATCGAAATATGCATCAAATGGTTTTTAGTGAAATACGTTGTGGCCAAGCTGTAGGTATTTTTAACTCAAAAGTGTAGTCTTACATATGAGGATTTATGATGAAATCCAAAGTGTAACTTAACTTTTTCAGGGGGGTAAGGTGTATAAAACCGACAGTATTCACTTCATCAAAAGTCCAGTTTTAATTGCTGCTTCAGTAAGTTCTGTCTGTAGCAATATCACCTAGTTAAATATTCACTTTTGCTTCAATAATGGTAATTTAGTTCAATTTTGCCAGCTACTTCATTTTTGTTTTGAAAATAGAATTTACAGAAAGAGCGTCTACTTTTTCCACTTGTCTCCTGCGGAGAGAACATAGAACATAATTTCTCACAGCAGCAACAACAACAATCTCGGTACATCACAATATCCTTTCAACCGCACATAAAGAATACACTATAAAATCTAGATGTGATGTAGCACCAGAAATGCACTAGCCAACATATTATCGCGTTAACATGTGAGCACGCTCACATATGTAATCGCTGACCTTTTTGGGACAGTTCAAAAGTATTCTGGGGGCGAAGAGAAAATAAGTAGCATAATAATTTCGTTATACATCAATGACAATTACTTTTATACTGGATGAGAAATCCAGCATAATGGTTGCAAAGAATACCGTTATGTATCGATGGCAATTCTTTTGTTTAGTTGGATCAGAGATCCTGCAGTCGGTCAATCGATTGGCGTCTTCAGGCCTATAACTGTTCCAAAATTGGCCAAAAGGTTTGTTCTTCCTCTTCTTTCAAGTGAAATCACTTGTAATTACAGATACACATGATATGAATATGACCTCTAAGGATATTTAATTCAGCGTTTAAGTACCGTGGACTAGATAACTACTCATATTTGCAGAAGGCAATAAATGAAATCCAGAAATTTTGTGAAGAGTGGGGCATAAAAATAAACATAAATAAGTCGAAAGTTATGTTTTCAAGAAGGGAGTTAAACTAAAAAAGGATGACAAGTGGGTACTAAATGGCAAAAGGGTAGAAGTAGTCAATGAATCTGAATACTTAGGAGTAAGGTTAAATAACACTGGAAAGTGGGGAGCACATAGGAGAAAAATTGAAGCAAAAGGAAGGGTGGCAATGAATGGAATAAGAAAATGCAAATATAAACTAGAAATGACAACCAAGTGGTTAGAAAGAATGTACGAAGCACTAGTTGAATCCAAAATGTTGTATGCAGTGGAGATCTGGGGGGGGGGGGGGAGCACAACTACAGAAGGTTTTGTAAAGAGCTACTAGGCTTACCAAGGTCAGCACCTAGTGAAGTAGCTTTAGTAGAATTAGTAAAGACAAGAAGAAATGGAATAATAATGGAAAGAATAATAAAATTTTGGTATATGTGTTTGGTCAAAGAAGGGTAAACTATGAAATTATGCATGAGACAGCCAACAAGATTAGAGAAGTCAAATAGTTGATGGACAGAGATAGGAGGAATTGTGCAAAAAAAAAAAAAAAAAAAAAAAGAAAAGAAAAGAAAGGAATGGGAGATATATGGAGATTAGAGGAAAGGAATGCATGCGATGTGGGTAAATTAGTAAAATGCAGAATAGAAGATATAGAAAGACAGGAAATATGGGGAAGTCTGGAAAATGTGAAATCATTACAATTTTACAAGCAAATAAAATGAAATTGGGGACGAAAAGCATATGTAGACTACTGCAATAGGCAAGAGAGAGAAGGATTAGCATGGATGAGGACAGGAATAATATTTCTAAGAGGGATAAGGGGTAGGGAAAAGGGAATTTGTGAATTGTGGGGGGTAAGAAATTATAGAACATTATGTAACAGAATGCGAGGAGGTTGCAATATGGAGAAAAAAGGTTTGGGAAGAAAAATGGGAGAAAGTAGAGAAGAGGATAGTAGCTATAAATATGTTAACAGGTAGGAAAGAAAAGAAGGTAAGAAGTATTGGTGATTCTTGCAGAAAGTAAAATAAAATGGGTCAGAAATGTAGAAAATGTAAGAAAGGAAGAGGAGGGGGAAGAAAGGGACTAATTAAGTAATCAAGGAGGTATGGAGGTTAGTAGCTACCTGGCAGAGCAGAAGATCAGGGTGTCATGCAAGCCAAGGTAGCAACAAGGTGACGACAAATAAACGTAGACAAAAGTTGTAAATTGTAAAATTTTGGAATATGCACAATAAATATATATCATATCATATGGATGTTTAAATACCGGCTTTAGAATGACACGACATCTTTTCTGATAGGATGTCTCTTTTGTTGCTGAAAATTTTATTTAGAACCTCAATATATTGTGCCCAACTTGCCATTCAGCAGACCCATCCATAATAAATTGTAGCGATTCTGTTAGAATTATTGTATTCATTCAGCACATTCAATACAATACATTGCATTAATTGAAATACTTTCAGTTTCCTCCAGCCGATTCAGAAATTTGTGCCACGTGCTTTTCATCCCGCACACTGGCATTTTTACATATATGATTGCGTTGTCGTTAAAAATCTTCTTAAAGTTGGTAGAATATTTTTTACCAAATGTTACTTATTTGCGTTACAAAATAGCATAGATTGCTCTGTGGTCCAATAGTTACTGTTTTGGCTTCTAAATCAAGTGAACTAAAGAGAATCTTTCCTTATAAGTTTATCAAAAGCCTAGCCTTTTAGCAATTATATCAGACTGTAGGTTGACTGCAGATGTTTGAATAGGAATAAGCAAATGAAATAAAATATCCTTGAGCATATGGTTTAATCCTTCGGTGACGCTTTTAAATAAATATGTAGCCAAAGCAGGCCTTGCTTGATTTTCTGAGGTTAAAAAAGACTTTTGTTTCAGGTACCAACATTAAGATTACCTTTTGAAATAATTTGTTTATTTTAAATTTTGCAGACTTAGAAAATACATGATACTCAATTTTTTACTTTCTCCTCAAGGTATTTGCTTGGTAAGAAAGTGTAATAGTCTCCCAAAATTTTTATAAAGAGGTATTACGGGAAAAACATGTTTTGCGACACATATATCCAGAAAGGAGGATTTTTTTAGAAAATATTTCATCTCTGTATGTATGTGAACAGCATAATACAGAAACGAAAATTTCCATAAATAAAAAATATGTTTGAGTTGTTTCTTTTTAAAAGACAATACGAATATTTTTATGAAAATTCCCTTATCCGCAGTTAAAATTTATACTGTAGGAAACGTTTCAAAATTGTTTGTTTCCTACAATGAACTTAAGATTTCGTTTAAGATATCATATATTTAAAATAAAATCTTCAATTTGCTGGAAATAGTCCTGAGGGCACTGTTCCTTTCATTCTGAATGTACATTTCTACAACTGGAAGACTAAAACATAGAAAATATCTTGCTAAAGAGACTAGGATTCTCATTAAAGTGCACAATTTACTATTATGTTTCTTGTTTTAACAATTTCTGAGATCATCTTTGTTATAGTTTGTATTTTAAAGTATTTAGAATGTTTTGTCTCAAGTTCACTGTTTGTCTTTTATCGTTGCCTTGGGAAGACCACAGAAGTCCCACTATCATTTTACGTATTGTGTCCATAGATGTAACTTTATTTCGATAAACAAGAAATAAATATATAGATCAAGTATTTGTAACAAGATTCCGGGAAGAATTATTAGAGGTGCTTATGTGAATGAAAAACTTCATGTTTAATTTTGAATTTTTACATTATTAATATTAACTCAGTGAGATTGAAGTGGTTCATCATAATCGTAATTTTGATATAAGGATGCATACCATATTTCTATCCAAGCACACAACAAATATTAAGCGAGCAGACTTGATATGGTAGATTTTTTTGCCCGTTTCTGTTTGGAGCATTTTTTGGGTGTATCTGTATTACAAGTAGCTTCACGCCATACACTCCTTTATCCTGAAATACCGATAACCATAGCAAAGCTGTGGGTTCCCACACAGTGCGCTTCCTTCCCGGGATAACCAATCTTTCGGAAACATGCATTCACTGTTATAAATTTGAGGATTCGGATAATTTAAAACCATAGCCAGTAGCATACAGCAACAGTCTCTCTCTCTCTCTCTCTCTCTCTCTCTCTCTCTCTCTCTCTCTCTCTCTCTCTCTCTCTCTCTCTCTCTCTCTCTCTCTCTCTCTCTCTCTCTCTCTCTCTCTCTCTGTTGGTAAGGGAAGGACTAGGGTTCCCAAATCCTCTATCTCCAAGTACATCTCTTCTCCTCTTTACTTTTCCTTTTTTTATTTTCTCCCGTTCCCCGTTGTCTCCTCTCAAAGCCATCCCTCCGCAGTGGCACCCCTTCTTTTGCAAAACCTCCTTTCTGACCAGTATCTCCCTTCCCATACTTTTTCCTCTCTCCTTTTGCATCACTAAAACAGAAAATCCTTCCCCTTCCTCCTGCTGGTCCAGTTCGAGCCCGCCGTCACACACCCTCTTCCCCGTGGTTCCGTCTCTTGATCTCTTTTTACTCCCTTAAAAACTCGTGGCGATGCGGGTTGAGTTCGACTGACCATCCCCTTCACCTCCCCCTCACATCTACCCCTATCTCTCTGGTCAACTTACGCTTCAAAAAATTTCTCCTGCCGCCCATGGAAGAATTGTTTCATTGATCTTTAAAAATAAAAAAGACCTTGGATAATGTTTATGGAAATATAATGTTTTTTCATTAAAATGGGAGCCTTCAACGGTAAGGATAATAATAGAAAAGCACCAAGAAATGTATGATTAGAGTTATATGCATAAAGGTATACCGGGCGGATATCAGACACGGTTTGTTTTAATACGATGCCAGAAATCCACTATGGCCGTAATCTTCTTTTCTCCGGGAATAAAGCGCATATAAAAAAGGAGAGAAAATGCTAAAGTCGAGGAAATTTGTTTAAAAACCAGAGGAGAAGAATCTTCCATTGTAATGAGGAACTCGAAACAACCCCTATTTGCTTTAATCTGCAGCGTTCTTTCGAACAAACTGAAGCTGAGCTGAGGAAGATTCGTTTAATCCGGAAAACGTTTACTCTGGGGATTGGTCAGGCAGTCTGTGATATCAGTTTTTTTTCGTTAACTCCTACAACTTAGGATTTTTAAACAGAATCTTCGGGATAGAGTAGATTATGGTATAGCTACTGTTCCGAAGTCCTCTTTGTCTCACTGTTGATTCCGCCTGTGAACCTAAAAGTTTAACCTTACCACAGTAATTAGTCAATATGTTTTATACTTCAAAAAGATCAGAATACTATATTCAAATTATTCAACTTCTTGTATAAAATAAGCTTGCTGAAAATGAAAACGCATTTCCCAATTTTTTGGACATCAAGCATATTTGCAAAAATACTACTGTAGTGGACTGATTTCTTTGTAGCTTTGATGTCCAAAGTTGCTGGCCCAAAGGTTGAATTACTGGTGAACAAATGATGTTTAAATACATTTATGTTTCTTTTCCGTTATGTCCATATTGTAAATTCGGCTGTTAAATTCCTCGATAAAATTCTGCGATATTTAGTACAATTTAATAGCACGCAGAGAGAAGCTAAAGTGGGAACGAGAGGTGGAGGTGTATGTACCCTTATGTCATTCACACAACGTTTTGGAAGCTGCCTCTATGGTCGAGTGTCAGCATTGTGGCTTCTTGGCCTAGATATCCCGGAATCGAATTCCTTCTGGAGCAGGGACATTTTCTTTTACCACAATCATCACATATCCTCTGCAGGGCTTGGAAGTATGAATGCGGGAGTGAATACATTTGTATGTGTTTTGCGAGTATTTACACCATCAATTTTTTTTTCAAGGCAGAGCTACGGGATGACCATAGAAGTTATTGGTGACTATAAAAATGAAACAAACTTTTTCAGTACATACAAGAAGAGAGACTAAATTAAGGTTTTATAAATTAAAGGCAGTTCCTATATTATTATATGGTAGTGAATTTTGGACTTTAAAGAAAAAGAATAAATGATTGAAACAGCGGAAATGAAGTTTTTAACAAATGTAGCAGGGTATAATCTTCTATATAGACAAATAAGTAAGGATGTTAGAAAAGAATGGAATATTTTTAAGCTAACAGATAGAATAAAACAATATAGAAATAACTGGAAGTAATATGTCGACAGAATGAATAATAGCCCAGTCCAAAATTAGTTGTAGATTACAAACCATTAGGTATAAGAAATATTGGCAGATCAAGAAAAAGATGGATACAACTCTTTTAATTTAAAATATGAGACCGAAGCGAGCCTTGATGGCTTAAACCGTGAAAAATTGATGATGATATTGATTATAAAGATGATTTTTTCAGTATATGCTGGAACATTTTTCGTGTATGCTGAAACTGTTAATCTATGCAAAGTATATTCTTCCAGTTGTTTCAAGAGTAAGAGTGTCATTAAATGACGTGTTTAGTTTTCTCCTGCAATGTCTTATTGTTTGAAATCATTTGTTTAATTTGTTGTATATTTTATCATTTTAGACACATTACTTGTATGTTTATATATAAATGTTACTCCATCTACCATTGTGTACTGTGAATTTTCCGATGCCTCACAGGAAAGATAACTCCAACACAGAGGAGGCAGAAACGTAGTTTTAGATCATCTTTTAGAGAAGTTTTAGCCCTGATGAATGATACTATTTCTAAGCATGGATTTTTTTCATACTGAAACCAGTGCATTTTATTTTCTCAATTTTTGCTTTCAACATAAGAACTTGTTCTCAAGTGCTGTTGTTGCCCAATATCGGGTTAAGATTGTTGACTACTTAAAAGGTGATTTCTAAAAGGTTTCATTGAATGTATTTAATGTGAAGAAAACCAAATTTTACTTAATTGCAAACTTAGGACTTAAAATGAACCAACACACCTAGACGACGTTGAATAAAATCACTTACAAATGATATGATATAATACATTTATTGTGCATATTCCAAAATTTTAAAATTTACAAATATTGGCTACATTTATTTGTCTTTACCTTGTTGCTACCTTGGCTTGCATGACACCCCGACCTTCTTCTCTGCCAGTTAGCTCTTAACATCCTTACCTTCTTGATTATTTAGACCCTTTCATACCCCTCATCTTCCTTTCTTATATTCTTTACATTTCTGGCCCATTCTTGTTTTACTTTCTGCAAGAACTCACCAATAGTTCTTACTTTCTTTTCCTCCCTGCCCGTTAACATTTTTATAGCTGCTATCCTCTTCTTTACTATCCCTCATTTTTATTCCCAAATCTTTCTTCTCCATATTGCAACCTCCTCGAATTCTGTTACATTGTGTTCTGTGCTTTCTTTATTCGTACACAATTCACACATTCCCTTTTCCCTAACTCTTATCCCTCATAGAAATATTATTCCTGTTCTCATCCATGCTAACCCTTCTCTCTCTTGCCTATTGCAGTAATCTACATATGCTTCTCGTTCCCAAGCTATATTTATTTTCTTGTAAAATTGTAATGATTTCATATTTTATAGACTTCCCCATATTTCCTGTGTTTCTATCGCTTGTATTCCTTTCCTCTAATCTTCATATATATCTCCCATTCCTATTTTTTCCATAATTCCTTCTATCTCTGCTCACCAACTATTTAAGTTCTCTAATCTGTTTTGCTGTCTCATGCATAATTTCATAATTTACCCTTCTTCTTTGGCCAAACACTTATATTCTTTCCATTATTATTCCATTTCTTCTTGTCTTTCCTAATTCTGCTAAAGCTACTTCCATACCTACTGAGCAGTAGCTCTTTACAAAACCTTCTGTAGTTTTGGTCCACCGATTTGTTTATCTCTGTGGCGCCCCCCCCCCCCCCAGATCTCCACTGCATACAACCACTTGGTTATCATTTCTAGCTTATATTTGCATATTCTTACTCCATTCATTGCCGCCTTTCGTCAGTAAGATATATTAAATAGAAAATAGGTCATTGATTTAGAAGAATCAACATCTAGGAAATAGAACTTCCAATGTGCCCTTAATGAATAGGAAGTAGGTGTATAAAGAATGTTGAATTTTCTTTTGACTAACGTGGAAGGATAAATGTCTCATACAAAGTTGTTCCGGAACCTAAAAGTTCTGGTTTAAACATCCTTACCAACATCGGTAAATTAAAGCAGAGTTTACAGAAGCCTGGCCCAGAGCCTTTGGAGTAGTAGTACCAACCTTCATGCGATATAGCGCTGCACGCTAATTTAATGAGCAATTCGAGGCAGGGTCCCATCCCCTCTCCAGTTCGGAATCGAAGATGGAATGCTAAATAGTACCCGGGCAACAGCCACCGCCTGCTGCCTGCAATCCAAGTGGGATTCGGAGCCGTTAGTTACCGGGTGACGTCTTTTTCTCTTGCCACTGAGTTAATCCTGACTGCGACACAGCTAAAGAACGAAGAAAGGGTTTTGACTCGAACAGGAACTAAAAGCTTATAATAATGCTTTAAAGAATATTATTCGAGTGTGTAAAATAGTTTTTAAACCATGAAAATGTTCCTTTTTTGTTTACATGACGAAGTTACGTTAAGTACGTCACCTTTTTGGAGCCACATCTATACATCGGTCTATAATGAATCTGCTGGAGGCTGCTCCAGTTGTGCTATAGTTGTTTTTCTTAGGGTATTCGTGGGTGGGTTTGAGAATAAACAACATCAGTTAATTTATCTGATAAATTTAATTGAGATTGATGTTTGAATTCTGGAACTTAACACTCGAAAATAAAATTATTAAATTATTGGAACTGCGAACCCCTGAGGTATCAATACTTTATTGTTTAAATTAACTATTTCTGAAATAAAAGTGTGCAGCGCAAGTTACCGAGAGTCGCTAAGATACTAGTTGGGGTGTTCCTTACCGACTCTCAAGTATGTGAACACCAGCGTGGTCTTTAGTGGGCACACCTTCGTTAAACAAGAAGGAAAGAACGCGAATTTTAAAACTGCAGGCTGTTTTATAAACTTAAGTCCAACATACATTGTGGTGTATACCAAATAACCAATTTTAAGCAACTTAATCATGTTCGAAACGCTATTTTTACTTGTTAAATTTACTTTCTAACTTTCAGAACTTTATGCACCGACATTTTTAAACGTAATCCTGTTTTATGAGAATGTAGATTACCCAGACCTTGAGCTAATGATTTTCTTGCTGAACGAATTCATTGGAATCCGAATTGTCTTGCCTACACTTCTTACAAATAATTGTCTTTTCTTCAACTCTTAAATTGCCTGGCTAATGAATAGTCTCTCTCTCTAATTCTCTCTCACACACATTACATATGTTTAATAAACTATGCCTTAAGGTTAAATTCAAAATATGACCGACGTTATCAAGAGCATTATTCGCTTCCAGTGATGCAACTTACCAATATCAGCTTTTGGTTTCCCAAGTTAGGTTACGCCGGTGGACATTTTCGGGCGCATGCTTAAATTAGCTTATTATGGAAGACAAAAAGCTGGTTGTATTGTGTTTTTACACTTGGCATGTAAAACGGTTACAAACCAATAAAGAGGCCTCTGGACAATATTAAACCAAGCACTTGGAAGCTTATGAGGGTAGGGTGAGGCCTGCTGTATAAGAAGCCCAGGGCTCGATTACAGCCTACACGATGGGAATTTTTCTCTAATCCGAATTATTCCCTATTCTTATAGTCTGGAAAAATGAATGAGAGTGTAAATGTGTGTATGATCTAATGAATAAACCCTGAATAAAAGCCACTGTTAACGAATTAATACCATTGACGATCACTGGAGATAAATGTGGTGCATAAATAAAGGGGAATACTAATTATACACTTCACACACAAATACGGATCACGGAGCTTATTTAAAGCATGGATTTCTCAGCGGAAGATCCATGGTTCAAGTTGTATAGAATCGTATTCCCTGACTGATACTTTTAAATTTTTTCCTAGTACTTATAGCCAGGAAAGTGCCTGGGATGCACTTTTAACTTGGGCTTTGAACGTTTATTCCGTAACTTCCTTTTACCAGTTATTACTTCAAGTGATTGTCACCAATAACGCGATTTTAGTGCTGGATATATCAGTTTATGGTTATTTTATCTGATGAATTATCTGATGAATAGAGTTGTTTAATTACACTTCACACTCCTTGAGGTTTCTTGCAATGGCGCTACATAGCGGCATCAATCCATAACCGTATTTGTTAATGTTTAACTACTCTCCACAACAGTTTATTTTTATGTATGCTCTGAAAATTATTAGTCTTAAAAACTTACTTTTCGGTCTAATTCATGCAATGATGATGAGTTTCACTCAAAGCTCAATGTGGAATGCAGATACAGAATCGAAGCTTTTAAAAGTCTGTTGCTTTGGAAGCTTTGAATTCAATATGTTGTGCATAGCATCGTCAGAGCCAAAATTATGGTAACTTACGACTCGAAAATTTTGGGAAACTGATATCAGTTGCAATGAAAAATATCTAATGTCACAAGTCATTTGATTAAAAGTGTGTTTTTCAAAGAAACCTGTATTTTTCTTTCGTGAAGAAGGCTATTGCTCTTTGTGTTTTCTAGGTAAACAAAATATACAAAATTATTTAGAATGAACACCTTTACATTAGTAATGCTGATGTGAATGTATGACGTTTAAGTAAAAATGTAGTTGGTTTTGAGTAAATAAGAAGTAACAAAATGTCCATACAATCAATAGTTTCTAACAAGATATCTTTAAAATGTTATCACATCTTTGAAAGGTACTCCACTTAGTATATATTCATTAGTGTATTAATGGTAGTTAAACGATGTGGTTGGTGGTTTATAAAAACAATGTTCCTGACTCTCTCATATTATTTCCTCTTCCAAGGTTACGAAGACAGAGACGATGAGAGGTGATTTGGAGCGTTTGCACGGATTCGTGCCGATAGAATGCATAGTGGATGTTGATTAGGAAATAATAAACCACATGTGCTATGGTCAGCCTTGTAGCACTCCACTTAATGTTTGCTTTAGTCTACCATTTTTACTTCGCTCCTGTGCCAGAATCCGAATTACCAAGTTTCTTATAAAGCCGTTCAAACGCTTGTGTTACGGAAACTTTCCTAAGTAAGGAGAGTGTTATACAGAAATGGGAATGTAAAACATAGCATTTCTTATACGTGTTAAAAGCACTAGAGAAGGAACAGCTAAGAAATTTGTCTATGGGTGAGATAGGTGTTTTAATCCCCACTTAACCCGAACGGTCTCGACCTAATCCTAAACTCCCTGTCCTCTCTTTCCTTGGCCCCTTCCTGTCTTTCCCCAAGCCCGTATCGGCACCGATTTACGCACTGATTAAATTTTCACTTGTTCCTGGTATATGCATGCATTGCTAGGGAGGAGACATGCGGGCGGTGGGCTACACAGGAGTAGAGAGAGCCGACGACGACCGATAAGAGAAAGGGGGAGGGATAGAAAGAAATTAATTGTCTCTGTATGCTTCCGCTGCTTTGCTGCGAGATCTAAGGGACATTGATTTATTAATTACCTTCTGCAGCTCTGTGATGAATCCTAAGGAATTGTTACTGGGAGACCCAAAATATACGGTTGGAAGAGAAAGGGTTTAATGGTGATTTCAGAAACTTAAAAGTAAATGCTGAAAGTCTCTTGGTCCAACGAGACTGGGACATTCCCAATAATCCAGTTTCGCTTACGAAAATGTTGTAATAACTTCTACCAGGATGGGATATATCTTGATGTGCATGAACTAGGATATTTAAACAGAAGTATTTTTAATAGGATAGGAAATGCTATTCTTAAAAATGTTTGCTACCGTTATTGGATCATGTAATACTTTTTTGGTATGTGTAATTCAGTACACGTGATAAAAATGTCATAGCTTATAATATTATGATGAAATTCATATTTCGTAACTTTTGTGATTTTTCATTGATAATTTAGGCAGACAGTGAACAGTATAAAAACATTTAGAAAGCGCAAGCCACCATTTTCCAAATCATTACGTCTAAAATATAGTGTTTCCTTGGACAAACTACGTAAAAGAGTAAACATCTTTCATTGTTGAAGAGATTTTACTTAGGCAACTATCGTCTTTAGTGGTATTATAATTAGTATTAAGACAATGCGAGGTAGTAGTAACTAACTCTTTTTCTATACGTATGATTTTTCCAATGACGAATATCTATAAACCTCATGTAAATTGCATCATTTAATATGTGGTTACATATGTAGGAAATTTATGAACTGACCCACTACAGACTCTCAAAACATAGGTGATGCTTTAAAATATATATTTCTTAATATTTTGAGTGTTTGACTATTTATCTTAATATTCTGAACACTCTGTGTTAATATTTTGCCTGTCCCTAGGTACTAGATAAACCTAAAAGGTGTAAGAAGATAAGCATTCAGTGATTAAAGGTGTATTAAAATCTGTTAGGAGGAATAAATATTTTCTGAATGATAGTTACAAAATCTGAAACTTCCAAACCTGTACTAAAAGCACTAGCATTAGAAACTAGCAATAGATACCCACTTGAAGAATGGTTACATATCTACACAGATGGATCTAACTTGGAAAACAACTCAGGAACAGGAATTAAGCGTGCACTGTTTTCATTCTATTAACCAGCAGGACACCACACAACAAATTTTGATGCAGAAGTAACGGCTATTCATATTTCACTCCAACACCTTCTATAAACAATAGATAAATTAAAAAATGCTGTTATACTCTCTGATTCTAAAGCAGCATTATGTGCAATAAGTTCATATAAAATGAGGTCAATCCAAATTAAAGAATGTCACAAAATGATCCAACAATTTCAAAAACTACAGAAAAGAATTATATTACAGTGAATACCTGCACATTGTGGAATTGCTGGAAATAAATCAGCAATCTTGCCAAAAAAGGTGCAAATTTAATTCAGAACAAAAGTAAAGACTTACCCTTTACATCCATAAAAGGATTAATCAAAAGAAAGCATAAAAACAAACAAAGCCAATCAATATCTAACAAAGCCAAAGATAAAAACTGGAAAATTTTACTTAAAAATCCAGAAATTTTTCCAGAAATCCCAGGTAAAGCTGCAGTAGCAAATTTTAGATTACTTACGGAACATGATTATTTGGCCGAACACTTACACAGAATAGGAATTTATACATGTCCAAATTGTCCTCTGTGCAACAAAGAAGAGGAAATGACTGAAGAGCATCTTTTAACCTGTGACGCCCCATCTCGCACCTGCCGGACCCCTTACACAGAAATATTGGAGAGAAAGAGAGCTAATGACTTCAGTGCAAAAGCCTAGCATTTGAAAACAACAACATATTTTCTAAATGACTATCATAATAACAGCAACGTCGCGCAACATTAAGCATCATACAATTAGTTATACCCCATTTCCTTTACGTTCCTTCAATAGGACCAGTGTTTACTGTCATAACTGGATTTGTCCATTATTTACAGTGCCACTTCATTAATGTAACTTATTTTAGTTTTCACTGTAACTTCATTAATGTGCTCTTTGCATACGGTTACTCCACTACATATTCCAATGTAGCACGAGTAAACGCGGACTGTTGACGCTGTAGTTAAATGGCAGAAGGAACACGCATGTAACGGAGGCTGAGTCCAATATGAGAGTATCCTTTGACAATGCCGAGTTATGCATCTTGTCTTCGATTCCGGGCGTAGGAAAACTTTCCTGTTTAGACTACAATAATTTTTTATCCTCTTTAGCGTCAGCATGTGACAATGTGGAGGGGAGTGTAACTGTCCTTCCTTATGCAAATTATTAAAAGCAATACGAAGATGCACAATCAACGAATTAGTATACGTATATCGACATGGAAGTTAAATGGGAATAATAATAAATTAAGGTAAAATAAACAAAAGTAAGCCGAGGCGTTCAGAAAAAAGATGAAATCTAGCAAATGAAACAATAGAGGCACTTATTATATTTCTTCATGGTATTACACTCAAGTGGTTATTGGCTATTGGCTTTCGGCGGCTACACCCACTTCTTCAGGGCCATGTTAAGATAGGGCGTTTTATAACATTTTGTAGCTAAATTATAGTCTTGTAACTGAGAGTATTTGTATTTGTACTGTCACAACATGCAGGAAAAGTTAGCATTTTATTTGTCATATTTGAAGCCCAAAATGTACTATTTTAAGTTACAATCTACAAACAGGAGAACTGTGTCCTAATATTCCTTACTATAAAACAAAATACTACGTAAAGTACTGAAATTATCTATTAAATTGATACAGCTGTGAAAAAATGATTTCTGTGGTAGAAATTATTATAAGTTTTTAATATCATGACAACAATATTACAATTATTATTCATAAATAATTTCCTATCAACACTTCAAAACTTTCTTTACAGAAATATGCCATCTCCAAAGCTGCTGCTAATGAAACAGCCTGTACTTGCATTGAAGGGTGTATGGTATAAATTGTGTTACCTTATATTGTTTATATCCGAAGAAAAGTTGATGATGGTTTTAATCTTTGAAGATAAAGTAACATTTTTTGACAGGGCATCTCTGCCGTTCAACATTCTTTCCCAAATATGTAGGAAGTGCAGGCTTTGAAGGGAAAAAGGGAAAGAAAATAAAGAAACATTCCTGTGGTCGTGAGCGTAGCTACTAGTGCGAGATATAGTGACGTCAACGTGTCGTTCTCTCAGATCTGGAGTGAGCTGCCCTAACACACCTGTCTTTCAAGATATTTTGTAAGCTTAAGAAACTCATGAATGATGTGATGTGGTGAGCCATTACTATTTTCGGCTATTTGATCAACTGTCGCAATTTTATTGCTGCAACTGTTCCAGTAGGCTCTAGTGTCACAACGCAGTGTGCTTGACCCGGATGCAGCACTTCAGAGGTTACAGAGGTGTTGCCATTTCCGAACTTTCTGCTCCATTTAGACACATAGTGCACAGTGCATGTATCACAGTGGACCTTTATGCGCCGGAGGATTTCAACAGGTTTCGTACTTTAACTGACCAAAAATAGCTGTTCTTTGGGGGCATGGTTCCACCAAGCCAGCTGTTTTGAGTGAATGTTGTGGCGACGTTCGCTTTTCTGCAGGTTCTACTACCTTTCACATATTCATTATTGCTGTTATTCTTATCATCACCAGAACTGTCTACTTATACGTATAGGAATGCAGACTTTTATTAATACCTTTAAGGTTTTGACTCCTCCTGGTACAAAACTTAAGAATTTTTATTATACTTCAATTGAAGTAGATTACTTATATTTTCATAGCTTTTTAAATACATTTTATTTACCTTGTTATTTCTTTTTTTTAACTTATTACTCGTTTATATTGGTATATTTTATGCTATTTATTTCGTATGCATGGTAACACGTTCTTCAGCAGAGGAAGAAACGTTGATATTTCTAGTGTACTTTAAGATGTTGACCTGCGGGAACTAAATGCCAATGTGTAACGTTTGCTCTGGGTGTGCATTCAAGAGAGACATGCTAAATGTGCTCTTGGTTAATTTTAAGCCCACTATTTTGGTTTAACTTCAGGTAAAAACAGGTCCTGCAGTAGGTTTCGTCAGGTATCATTAGCTGCCACCGCAAAGTACACAAACCTTAGGGTCTATAATGTTCGATTGTGTTTATCCAACGCCCACAGAGATGACTTTTGCTGTGGTATTTGCTTTTGTGAATAATTTCAAAAGCTAGATGTTGTTGCTGTTGTTGTCATCCATTGTTTACACTGGTTATATGATATGGAGCCACTGTCAACATCACCATTAGCACCAGCAACAACATTCTGGGTAACCCATGTTGGAAACGCTGCCAAGGATTCGGGCGGCTCCACATTAAAATTAGTATAACTAAGCCCCTCATTTATTCTATGAATAAATTACTATCAAACCTTGCTGAAGTTTGGAAGTTTTTCATACCTTCATTACAAAATATAAGAGAACATTTCACTTTTATATTTTCCTTGAGCATGGTTGGTCCCAAAATAACGTATGCTGCTCGCGGGGGAGGGGGTTCCGGAGTCATATCTTTGGGGCCGACCAACACGATTGAAGACTTTCCATTTCTTGGATTGCTGAGGTAATGCTAAGTTGGATAAATTTATATGAAAATTTTTCCTTTTTACCCTTCATTACTCATTTAATTTCCTTCTTCTTTACCACCCTACCTGGAAATGGGCTATTGATAGGCTATTGACGTAAGGCACTAGCCTGTACATCTTTCAGAGTTTAAGCCCTATAAGGAGCAGACTGATGCATTGAGAAGGAAGTACCTTAGGAATAACTCAGTTAACGAAAGTACCCTAGATCTGTAGCAAAAACAATGTTTTATATGATTCGAGTTCTTATACTAAACTGTGCATATACCAAACGCCCAAGTAATTAAATCTACATATAAATGTATTATTCTACATTTTATTGTTAGAAAAGCGTAAATAATAATCTCGTGAAGAGAAAAGAGATTTACCTTAGATTCCTGACACACAATATAATTAGATGTATGGGATTAAGTAAATTAGTTAATTGTAAATTTACACATACAATTACTCCCCAGCAGTTTCATTTTAGGACCAAAACCAGTGCAGTAGCATTGTGACGTGGAGAAATTCTGTGGATTATATTATAAACCGAAATAATATGTCAGTAATAACTTCTCTTAATATTTTATCCGTCACAAAAAATCTTGAAATGTCTATCCAAACTTATTCAAACTCAGTTAAAAACTTGGTAAAAACTCCTAATTTCAGGGAATCCCGCTAAATACATATCTATATGAAGTCATAAATGCAATTAAAAGTTTTACATGAACAATAGGGCTTTAATTATTAACTTACGCCAAATAGTGCATAAAAATATAACTTTTACTTCAACATAAATTGAAGTAAAACATATGCGTATTGCTTAGTGAATTGTTTATACATAAATATTTATAACTTGGGGTTTTAGAATGTAAACAGTGATCATGTATATTTCCTTTGAGAATTAGCTTTCTTTTAATCTGAAACCAGCATATACTTTAAATTAAATTTGCCCCAAAATGGACAGAGGCAATAATAGCCCTGTGGGTGATGAAGGTATATCTGTATACGAAGGGTTCCAAAATCAAATTATGGATACAGTGAATTAGCGATTGAAGTTTAGCTTATCCTATGATAAGTGTAAAATCAGGATGATATTTCAGTCTATTTCATTCATTAATTTATTAAGTTATCCATTCATATCCTACATGACCTACCAGGTTAAGGGACATTATATAAAAAAGAGAGTGCAATAAACCCTAAATTGTATATATTTATCCTAATATCATAACAAAGAATTATTATTATACTAAAGTTTATTTTGTACGGGTTAGCTTTACTATTGATTTGTGTAATTTGTTAATTTGATCCCTCGTCTTGGAAAATTAACATTAACTGGCAGTGATACTCTTGGTTAAAATCAGATTGCTGGCAGCGCATTTAACTGAAAATTGGAGCAGTTCTGAAATTTAGCAAACATACTGAGCATATAAATCAACCAAGCAAGATGACTACATGTAAGGTGCGACGATTGCATTAAGAAGCTTTCAGGTTTGATTCCCGTTGACCACCTCTTGGCAATCTTAACACTTTTTCTTTCCATCGCTCCCTATTCATTCTTCTACTCAACTTTCAGATGTGCTTTTGGGTTTCATGGTATCTAGCAGATGCTTGCATAAAGGAAAGAGCACTCCCGAAATATTAAGGGGCGGCTGCAGCAACGGACGTTGGACGCGTCTTCGAGCCTGGAGCTATAAGAAAATTCACGTGCCTCTGTGATAAGTCTGCCTGCTGCCTGTAATAGTAATGTGGTTGTTCTTAAGGGTAATAGTCCTATTAAGTGTGGTTCGTTGCTAATCTATATGTGCAATCATTGTGTTAGATAATTTGTAGCGAAAACTTCAACTATAAGAATAAACCGTTTCCAAAATACAATTCTTAATTACACTACTCGACTATAAGCAAAATCAAGTCCGCCTCGTGAAATGTGCCCAAACTTGTTAGCATGTTAGGTATTATTAAGCTTGCTAAGGTATTCATGTGTCATCTGCCCGTAAAAGAAATTGGGGTGCACAGGAACAAGGAATTTGTCGATTTTGAAGTGTCATTATGTTCATAATAAAGTAATAATGTATTGTAAATTGAACTACTCCTAGTGCTGTCCAATCCAATTCCAAACCACCAAATAATTGGCAGATTGTTAATATTTTGACATGTGATATGTCAAAATTGTCACTGATTCATGGCCGCGCCATCGCTAAGTGATTAGACCTCTTGGCTCTCACCAAGGCGGCTCGGGTTCGATCCCAGGTGACCGCAAAGTGAGATCTGTGGTGGAAAACACGGCACTTAGATAGGTTTTTTCCGAGATCTCAGGTTTTGCCCCGTCATCTCATTCCAACGATGCTACATCTTCATTTCATTTATGATAAGTGTCACCGTCTTCGGTGCCGCACACAGACACTAATTCATCATAGTTCTTTCAAACTGATCTTGTTATGTAAATGCCAGAAACCCCTAAAAACTTCATATAACAAAAATCCTACTGGAACTACTGATTAGCATCTTGGAATCTATCGCAATACGTGAACGTCTCATATGTTTTTGTATTGGCACCCCCGAATTAGAGTTTCGCCATGGGAGGTAGAAGATCCAAGGTCCCGTTTTCCACCTTGGTGCTTTAAATTTTAATATAGTTCCACCCAACAAATTAATTACTTCCAAATTTTTCATTTATTGAAAGAAACTATGGGGTATTTATTGGTCTTGTTTTAAGCCTAATCAAGACTTGTTGTAATAGTGCAATATCGCAGTTCTCCAATTCAATTTCAAATATGATTGGGTTCATTTTATTCATGTAAATTTAATGTAATCACATTTTTTGATGCACAATATAGCTTAGTGCAACACCATTCTGTACTTTTGATTTTCGTTTTCGTGTTAACTATAAATTCATCTAGTAACGTAAAATACAATATTTAATTCTTTCCATCTTTCCTTCTTTCTTTCTTTCTTTCTTTCTTTCTTTCTTTCTTTCTTTCTTTCTTTCTTTCTTTCTTTCTTTCTTTCTTTCTTTCTTTCTTTCTTTCTTTCTTTCTTTCTTTCTTTCTTTCTTTCTTTCTTTCTTTCTTTCTTTCTTTCTTTCTTTCTTTCTTTCTTTCTTTCTTTCTTTCTTTCTTTCTTTCTTTCTTTCTTTCTTTCTTTCTTTCTTTCTTTCTTTCTTTCTTTCTTTCTTTCTTTCTTTCCTTCTTTCCTTCTTCCTTCCTTCCTTCCTTCCTTCCTTCCTTCCTTCCTTCCTTCCTTCCTTCCTTCCTTCCTTCCTTCCTTCCTTCCTTCCTTCCTTCCTTCCTTCCTTCCTTCCTTCCTTCCTTCCTTCCTTCCTTCCTTCCTTCCTTCCTTCCTTCCTTCCTTCCTTCCTTCCTTCCTTCCTTCCTTCCTTCCTTCCTTCCTTCCTTCCTTCCTTCCTTCCTTCCTTCCTTCCTTCCTTCCTTCCTTCCTTCCTTCCTTCCTTCCTTCCTTCCTTCCTTCCTTCCTTCCTTCCTTCCTTCCTTCCTTCCTTCCTTCCTTCCTTCCTTCCTTCCTTCCTTCCTTCCTTCCTTCCTTCCTTCCTTCCTTCCTTCCTTCCTTCCTTCCTTCCTTCCTTCCTTCCTTCCTTCCTTCCTTCCTTCCTTCCTTCCTTCCTTCCTTCCTTCCTTCCTTCCTTCCTTCCTTCCTTCCTTCCTTCCTTCCTTCCTTCCTTCCTTCCTTCCTTCCTTCCTTCCTTCCTTCCTTCCTTCCTTCCTTCTTCCTTCTTTCTTTCTTTCTTTCTTTCTTTCTTTCTTTCTTTCTTTCTTTCTTTCTTTCTTTCTTTCTTTCTTTCTTTCTTTCTTTCTTTCTTTCTTTCTTTCTTTCTTTCTTTCTTTCTTTCTTTCTTTCTTTCTTTCTTTCTTCTTCTTTCTTTCTCTAACACACGCACACAAACACACACAGACATCAAATACCTGATAGTTATTAATTCAATACATTAACAGTATAGTTGTCCGTCTCGGTAGCGTGGTGGCAGCGTGTGTGCCTTACATTCAAGAGGTCCTGAATTCGAATCTCGGTCAGAACGAGTTACCTGGATAACGCTTTTCCAGGGGTTTCCCTTATCCTGAAAGACGAATGTCGGGTAACTCTAAGATATAGGGACCCTGGGCTCATTTGAGCATCATTTCACCCATTCCATTCATCGTTCGATATGACTTAACGTTGAAGGGCGTAAATTAAAAAAAAAAAAAGTATAGTTTGCGTTAGTTTAACTATGTTTCTATAGACAAATAGTTGTTTCTAAAAATTCTGAAAGTAATTTAAAGCGAAACTCTCTTTGAATAACGATAAATACGACAGCTACATATAATGGTTTGTACGATTACAAACAGCATGGAGAAAAACGTCTCGCCGCCTGTGAAGTTTGCATCTTTTCGTGCAGCCGTGAGCTGGTGGTTGCCTAGTATGCTAAACTGTGAACAAAGTCATCGACTTCATGCCCAAGAAATTCTCGACAGTAATGTAACAATATCATCAGTACAACATTGTTGTGATTAAAATTTGATTTATCTATTGATGTTTTATCATTTTATCTGGTTGTTATTGCGTATTCAATGTCTTCAATGTAATATTTTTGTCACCTTTATTAATACTATATTACAACACATTATAATTAAGAATTTTTCTGATAGAACTTAGAATTTTGTGATGAATATTTTGTGCATGATGTAAGCAAACATTGAAAAATTATAAAGAATTCGAAACTTAAAAGAAAAATTAAAATGTTCGAATTTACTTTTATCAAGTATTTCTCATACGAAAATGATCGTTTTATATAGTAGGAAATCATAGTCCACATTACAGCCATAGAAGTATCTGTATTCCGAGGACCTTCAGTCTTTTCTGCTATTTTTAAAATATTACTATATTGCTAGTGCAAATACTTTTTAATTTAAATAATCATAAATGTTTCCTTTTTATCATATAGTATAAACATTCCTATACTGATACTTACTTTCCTTAGTACATTTAATGATTACTTGGTGAAACTACTTTTCGTTAAGCATTTGGTAGTATTCTTCAGCTCTTATACGGAGTGACTAAAAGTATGAAACAATGCTTGTAACTTTGTTATTATAACTTTCTGAAGTGATATTTATAGAAAAGCTCTAAAATATTAACATGTTTTCAAATTGTAATGATTGTGAACACGACGTTACTTTATTATTTTTTTTTCATTTTTGAACCTCAGGTCTCGGAACGTACAGGTAGTGCTTTCTTAAAACTGTAATTTAAATTTATTAGGACGTATTACAGCCCAGTAAATTTAAACCAAGAAAAAAGGCATTCATAACTAAATTAGTAGTACTGAGTTTTAACACATGATGAATTCACTAAAAGGTGCTCAAAATGGCCTCCATTTATTCTCAAACAATGCCAAAGTCTGTCATTAAATTAGTTTATATTTCCAGAATAACTGTTTGCCTGATCAGTTGCATTTCTTTCCCTATTCTTCGCTTTAATTCTTTAAAATTTCTATGTCTGTTCTTGTAAACCCTCCACTTCAAATATTCCCACAAGAAAAAGTCAAAGTGGTTTAGGTTATGAGATCTTGGTGAGCATTCAATACTTCCACTTCTGCCAATCCATCTTCATGGAAATTCATCATACAGATAATTCACCACCTGCCTTCCATAATGTGCTGGCGAGTAGATAAATATGGATTTTCTTCCACTGATAATAAAACATCAAGTGCCTATCACCATCTGTAACGCCTTTTGGCTTCCCAGATTTTGCCTTATCTTTACTTCCTCTAGTTTCATTGATTTGTTTTCAAAATTTTGCTTATCATAGAATCTTCCGTTCTAGGTGCATTTCATTAAATAAGACACAAACCTCTTCTTTGGTCCTCCTCCTATCACCATATTCGATCATTATTAGTACTTCAATTCGTTGTCTTTCTAAGCTGTGCCATGACAAATTACATTCAGGAAGATTATATGTTAAGTAAGCATTGTTTTCCTTATTAGCATAGCTTTTTTCTTTATTTGTTCAATCCAGAGTCACATATTGAAGTAACCTATTGTATTCTTTAATTCAAAACCTACTCAGTTATGTAGTAGTGATGCATTTTCCTTTGCTCAGTACACACCCAGTAAAGTCATAATAAATTTAAATTGCAATTTCATAGGGTATTTTTTGTACATTCTGAGACTTGAGTACTGGAGGGGTACAAAAAAAAAAAGAAATGCTGCCGTTTAAAAACAAAAAGCATACCCTTTATTTGTAATCATAACTTACAGCTTTTCTAAAAATATCAATTCATAGAGTTGCAACAACGGCCTTACAGCCATTGTTCATACTTTTTACTTACCTGGTATACTCGAACAAATGGAAATATATTTAAGAGCACATTGTGACCAATGTGGTTAATACTATGTAACGTTTTCTTAAACACTACAATAACTACATGTAATGGTATTGTAACATGTAATCAACTCCTTGTTGGTTTTTCTCAGCGCCACTCTTGATTTGTATGTCAGTATGTGAATTTGTATGCAATTGTTCTGATGTATGAATTAGGTCAGTAGGGGAAGGTTTCTCCCTTCTCAGATGTCGCAAGGGTAGGGGAATGGAGCCCTAAGGATAACCTGAAGCGCTCGACTTAGAAAATAGAGACACTTCTGCTCCCTCACGTGTGTGGACTTGAACAGACGTGCAACAATGAATGTTACTTCTTTAGCTTGATAGAATCGTGAATTTGAAAAAAAAGGTTGTTTGCTTCCCTGCTTAGGAATGTTTTAAGCTATTTATCTTATGAATTTGGCTAGGCTTATTGTTTATATTTTACTGACTGTGGAGTTCTGATTTTAGTTCACAAATAGTACCAGATCAAGTATTATGCAATCTTTTATTTGAAAGTCAAGGCAATCATGAAATAAACGTGTTTAAGCTTTATGCGGAATGAGACTCTCATATTCAGATATTTACGTTTACTTAAATTCAAATGTGGAAGTAGGAAAGTATTAAGTGTACGAAAACACATTCATTCCGAACTAAGTGTGTAATTAGTGTGGAATTTTTGATTTTTAAGGAGCATTTTTGTGGAGAATTATCACTGTTATACGTCACATCAAGAATGATAGTTGTTATATTTGTTAATATATAAGAATTTATATTTAAAGCCAGCTAGCTGAATTGGTTAAATTTTATAATTTAACATTCGAACAAATTCTTTTGAATCAATTATATTGATATTCAAATGTTCTACCTTATAGTTCAAGTTCAAAGTCACATTTTATTGTGTTCATATTATGTTTTCTCTTCAAGATGTTTTAATGTTTGAATTATCTCATATTAAATAAACAAGGGTTATATAAAAATACGTGTGTATTTAACATTTCATTTTAATTTTTGTTATTCATGGCTCTGTAGCAAGCATAGCACAATAGTTAAACTTAAAAAAAGTTACAGGTCGCACTTTTAGGAATGGATAAAGGCCCTCAACTTTGTGTTGTGGTGAATGAAAGCCCCAGGCTGTAAAATAGTATTTTAAGTTTTAGAACTGTGTGTTGATTCTATTAATATAGGACAACTTCCAATTTTGGTGAGGAGCGTGATTTTAAATAACTTATTTACAAATTTTTCTGAAAGTTATTGTTATGGCTTTTGTTTTTTCTTCACCTGTAGTATCTTTTTCTAAAAATGATTTTCTTTGCATTCAAGGAAGCCTAAAACAAATATTTTAAGTATTTATCTGGGTATAAAATTTTTGGGTAGAATGCCTTCTCTGTGGTAGAGAAAGTAAAAATGGAAGTCACCAGCTTGAAATTAAAAGGAAAGGCGTAATGTTAATAAATAAAATAAAATTCATAGTAACATAGTTCAATAAGATATTTAGTCGAGTTTTAAAGGTGTCTAAATCCTTTTATTGCTACTGTTAGACCTATTTTATTTAATGTGATAGAGGTCACTTGAACAAAAAGTACGGTTAATAAATACATTACGGAATATTTGTGATGAACATTTTGAGAGAAAATATTGAGAACGACTTTTACTAACACTGTATGAAATTTATAATAATCTATATAATAAACATATCTATGAAGTGCCATTTTTGTCTTGTAAAACATGAAACTCCAACTGGTTAAGTATTATCGAACATTAATTTAATTTCAGGTTTACACATATAAACTAGTAAATTTAATCCCTGATCTCTATGTATCTCTGATTAAAATACTCTTAATATATTTTGACGGTAGATTCGTTATTGCTTTCAGTGTTTCCTAACGTCATTCCTGAATGTGGATGCACGAGCGTGTTAGCAGAGGCAGTGCAATAATTACTGTTTATTTTTACCCACCAAAACACATTTCTTTGTTTCCGTGGAAGCTTTGGTGAATGACAGTTGGGTGCAGGAGGTGGTGGTTTGTGGTTGGGTTTCCGAAGAGAGGGATGTGTTGGTGGTTAACAACTGACCCGTATACGTTCACCCTGCTGGAGACTGTCGTGGCCAGGTGAGAGGTATCGACCTCCATTGTCACCCCAGGGGGGCAATCCCTCCATGCTGGATATCGAGCCTCCATAATTGATCTCGCCTAGATTCTGCCCAAATTACTACCGCGATAAAATGTACCTGTAGGCTACAAATGAACCACTTTGTGTTAGTTATATTCAGCTTAATACCCGGTGGCAGTTTTAAATTTCAGGCCATAACTATACGTATTCGATTAAAAACCAATTAAACTTACTAAAAGTGCTCAGAAATACACAACTCGGGGGAGTCTTACATATTAAGTTTTCCGGAAACCACCCTCCAACAGGAAGGAAGGAAGTGGAGGAACTGCATTAGACTGCAAACAGATGTCAAAGACGCACCGATGTCCCTCACAATTCAAGGGTCAAAATGTGTCCTATATTACTTAAGTTGCCTAAAAATGACTTGAACAAACCATCAATCAATTAGAGGACCTGCAGAGAGTACCTTCTTAGAGCAATCATCCACACCATCTGCGCAGCATCGCCATACACCCAGAAATTTAAAGAACTACTAGAGACGAGAATGGAACAGAAAATAAAAGGAAGACGCAGGAAACGAGATCGTAATAGAAACTTCTCATTATTCGTCTACCGACCAAGGAAGTACATGATATGCGGAGAACTACTAATTAAAAATAAATGTTTAAAAGTCCAAAAACAGAAAATTCATAACATTTTTTGTCAACAATATCAAGTTAGTAGTTTAAGAACATTTATATTTGAAGTGAGGATAGGTGATATAGTGGTATTTATTATGTTATACAGCTGGAAATGGAATCTCGATTAACTCTAAATATAACGGACAAGGAGCTTAGCTGAGAAGAAATATCTACTCGTATATAGGTAATGCAATTGAATGAATGCCGTAATATGATATATAATGTTTAGAAGTAAAATATTTAGGGTAAAGTTGTATATTAATTATTACTTTAAGTTGAGGCATGTGGGTTTTTAGAAATAAGCTTACGGTTGCTACGAAAGTAACCATTCTATTTCGTTTTGACATAATTCGTAAACTTGTTGATTTTGAGTTACACCTAACACCAATATTCACATTTACCCTACTTTAAACTCATTTCTACTGGGTCTTCAGATTTAGTCGACCTTTACTGCCAGTCAATTATTTGCTGATCATGTCCATAATTTTGAAGCGCGTTTATCACCAAGTTTCACCAGACGACTAGCAAAAAAGAAGTGGTGAATGTTAACAGCTTGGGATCGTCTTAGTGATATGACATATACATTGTACCTTTCCAGAATTTAGGTATATTTAGAAAATCCCAGCAGATATACTGATAGGTAAGTCCAATATTTGGACGCTTTTTATTTCATAGTGTCTCGGCTTGGATGCCACAACTTTTCCTTTATAGAAAAGCTTGTTTATGCTTGTTACACTGGTAAATGGAAACTGATCTACACAGAATAAACATAACAACATACCAAGGCCAAAGAACGGCATTGTAATGAAAACGATTAATCAGTAGATACACAAGATGAACACATGAAAATAAACAATGTCACATTAGTAATTTCAGGCATGTCTAATACTTTAATCATTTTATTATATATTTTTCTGTGTCTTTGGTTAAATTCTGGGCCAATGTAAAGATAGACTCCACTGTATATCCTTCCATTCGAAAGTGGTATTCAACCATGAAGTTCAATTCTTTTCCATCTTCAAAATATATTGTAAGGACTGCACCGCTACAGCATGAACCATGCTGTCCATGATTCAGGTCCGCAACTTTACTTCGATAAGGAGCTCGAAAATTAATCACTTCATTCAATTAAACCCACTGGTAGTAAGGACCAAATAAATCTGAAGACCCATTATATTTTTACTACTGATACTTTCATCTTATTTTCTAATACCTAAATAGTGTGACATAAAATACGTAAGAAACAATCCAAAGAACGTTTAAAAACAGAGCGAGAAGGGATACAAAAATGAAAATGTATAAGGTAATGGCTATTCCAAGTTTACTATATGGAAGCGAAACATTGGTGCCAACACAAAAGGATTTAAATAAAATACAGATTGCAGAAATGAAATTCTTAAGAAGTGCTAAAGGTTGTATAATATTAGACAAAATAAGAAATGAGGATATTAGAAAGGAATTAGAAATCGAACCAACCCATGAAAAAATATCAGAACGAAGGCAAAAATGGCATGAACATATATTAAAATGGAGGATGGAAGATATACAAATGCAGTACTAAACTATAATCCAAAAGGACGACCCAGGAAACGCTGGAGAGATCTATGAAGCCGTAACGGGCGATATGCTCAAACCATGGAGTGAAGAAGAAGAAGAAAAGAAGAAGAAGAAGAAGAAGAAGAAGAAATAACCAACCAAAATAAGCACTAACAAAACAACTTCTTCTCTCCAAAGAAATAGCAAAGATGATTAATTGGATCTCAATTATTATATTCTTTAAAGATCTGTCATAAATTTTGAAATGCTTCTAATGTTAAGGCAAATGAGATGATTGTTTCTGAAGTATTTCCGAAATATTGTTTCTTTTACTCTTCGTACGAGTATGTAATAAATATTTGTCTGGAAACCCCCACATACACACATAATACTTGTATATGTAATACCTTTCTGTATATTACAATGAAGTATGCATCAATAAACTAACAGCATTAGCTCATAGAGTGAAAAACTTGTTTTACGTAAAACAAGTAAATGTAAATTCGGGAATTTCATAAGCTTTCTCAGCCAGAGGAATGAGGCAATAGTGACTGAGGATCACATCCCAAATATTCCGGTTCAATTCCTCTTTCATTGGCCACCTCGATATCGATGCGACACGCAAAGATTTTGAAAGAATTCAAACTATGTTTTAAAATAAATTTTTCCCGAAAATTATGCCTTTTTAAAGAAGTTTCTTAATTATCTTCAAATAAATTTCCAACAACAGCTGTATATTATATAAAATTCAGTCGTTTCTCACATTACTGGAAATAATAGAGAATTTCAAGGATAGCATATGCGACAGTTCTTAAACATCTGATCTCTTCTTATATCTACAGCAAAACTGATATTTAAGCTAAATCTACAAAGATTTGTTTGGATTAACATGAAGTAGAAAGAATAGCTAGTAAACATAAATGATTAGTAAGGAAAATATAAAGCACTAAGTTCTTATGTAATTATATGTAATTAATTACTTGGTAGCCCTTTAATTCTACAAAACTGGTTAAAATCTGATAGAGAAAAAATTAAAGAAATTATGCCAATATCAAAAAAGTATTATGTCTTAGCTTTACACACTGTTAGTATTAAAATTTTAAATATTTAACTACAACATTTGACTTTAATGTGATTTCAGTGGAGTAATCGGAAGGGATAAAGTTTCATTATTTAGCACATAAGTAACAAAATATTCTAATATTTTTCTCCACGAAGAATAATCCTAATATTATAAAATTCACACAAGTATCACGTGTAGGAATACTTCAATTACTACTATAGAGACTCCTAATTATTTCTTTTCCTAAACATAATATAAGAGAGTGCCATTGAGAAAAAAGGCTCACTTATTAATTTCTTTATAAAAATTTGAGGTAAAGTTTTAATGTTTAAATTATTAAATTCATTATTTAAAGTGTAGCTATATGAAAATTATATTACAGTGCTATTTTATGCGTAACTAAAAGCCAGACTCTCTCTTATTATTATTATTATTAATAATAATAATAATAATAATAATAATAATAATAATAATAATAATAATAATAATGATGATGATGATGATGATGGTGGTGGTGGTGGTGGTGGTGGTGGTGGTGGTGGTGGTGGTGGTGGTGGTGGTGGTGGTGGTGGTGGTGGTGGTGGTGGTGGTGGTGGTGGTGGTGGTGGTGGTGGTGGTGGTGGTGGTGGTGGTGGTGGTGGTGGTGGTGGTGGTGGTGGTGGTGGTGGTGGTGGTGGTGGTGGTGGTGGTGGTGGTGGTGGTGGTGGTGGTGGTGGTGGTGGTGGTGGTGGTGGTGGTGGTGGTGGTGGTGGTGGTGGTGGTGGTGGTGGTGGTGGTGGTGGTGGTGGTGGTGGTGGTGGTGGTGGTGGTGGTGGTGGTGGTGGTGGTGGTGGTGGTGGTGGTGGTGGTGGTGGTGGTGGTGGTGGTGGTGGTGGTGGTGGTGGTGGTGGTGGTGGTGGTGGTGGTGGTGGTGGTGGTGGTGGTGGTGGTGGTGGTGGTGGTGGTGGTGGTGGTGGTGGTGGTGGTGGTGGTGGTGGTGGTGGTGGTGGTGGTGGTGGTGGTGGTGGTGGTGGTGGTGGTGGTGGTGGTGGTGGTGGTGGTGGTGGTGGTGGTGGTGGTGGTGGTGGTGGTGGTGGTGGTGGTGGTGGTGGTGGTGGTGGTGGTGGTGGTGGTGGTGGTGGTGGTGGTGGTGGTGGTGGTGGTGGTGGTGGTGGTGGTGGTGGTGGTGGTGGTGGTGGTGGTGGTGGTGGTGGTGGTGGTGGTGGTGGTGGTGGTGGTGGTGGTGGTGGTGGTGAAAGGGAAAGAGGGAGAGACGGAGGGAGAGAGAGGGAGAGAGAAGGAGAGTATGAGTATTGACATTTCATTAGAATTATATTAGATTTCATGTATTGTACTTTGTTCATTATTGTTCAGGTGTGCTACCGATATTATTTTACATTATATACGTAACTACTATTGTCACTCAAAGTATTGTTGATTTTCTATTCTAACAGTAAGTTTCCCCGCAATTGTTTAATATTACTCTGTCTTTATACAACTTTTGTTTGATTCTTAATTACGTGAAGTTTTATATTGATGCCTTTTGTTATTTTCGTTTCAATTTTTCATAAATTAAAGTAGTATGTCGTTCCTCTAGCTAATGAATTGTCTTTTAAACCTCAGTTATTATTATCTTCACCGTTATTCTAAGAGATAAGAATATTGTATTACACATTTGGTATTGCTGCAGCCTAAAAGATCACTCTCCTGTGTCGTTTACTACAATAACTCCCAACTATAGTCTTTGTTCCCAGAATGTCTTTTAAAATTTGACAAAATATAAAGGAACAGAAATTATTTATTGTATGATATTACTATAACAGTGAAATTCATATTGTTTTTAAATTGATATACTTGTTAAGTTCTTATTGCGGTTTCATTTTTTTCTGAATGTAAATTTAAAATCCAATTAATTCCTCTCTCATTTAAGAACATTTGTCTCAGAATGTTAGTATAACATATCAGGTAAATGAATTAGTTTTAATAGTTTTGCTTAAGTCTATAATAGTTTTGCTTAAATCTATAATAGTGAGGTTTAGAATTAAAATAATACATAACTAATCTGCACGAAAGCGATTGAATAAGTGTTAACATTAACTTACTATCTTTAAAATTAAGTTAAACATATTATAGATAAAAGATGAAACGTATCTGGTTTATTAAGGGCAGTATAAAATATTAATTGGTTATTTTATTAACCTTTATGTTTCAGTTTTTATATGCGCAACAAGTGTGGAAATAATTGTAAGCGCCATTCATCTCTGTTGCAGCTCTGAACGTCCCGGTAGGTGGCGTCACCGAGGTTTGCGGCCGGCAGGGTAACTACTCCTTGTGGATCGCTCCGTAGTCGGTGAGTTTCTCTTTGCATTGTATATGCCGTTGATTCCTGAGTTATGAAAGCGTAAAAATCCTTTAATATTATTACTAAATATATCCATAAAGCTCAACCACACCAGAATGATGTTCAGTTTGTAAAATAAGCGGCTTTGTTTTAAAGTCGCTTGGTTCAAGGTATTTTATTTCTGAGTAAATTTGGCGAGCATTAGCAGCATCCTTGGCGATATTACTGGTGCAGTAGGATAATGAACAAATTAATAACATCATAGGATCCTCTATCCTTTTGTAGAGATTTTCTATATTTCCTTGGACGAAGGTAATGGCATTCTATAGAACTTACACATATTATTAGCTTATCCTATTTATAATCATTAATTGTTATAAGCAATGTTGCTCTTTAGGATTTCAGTTGTAATTCTCTAATTTTTCTTTCTGTGGTATACATAAAATTGTCAATATTACTTAGCTCTAGAGAAAACTTGATATTAAATATTTCACTCTGGACTGAATAAGCGTATGCATAAGTATACGGGATTGTAAATATGCACTGTTCTGTGATTTTGTAAATACATATTAGCTACCGCTAGGTTATCTGTAACATGTTGACATACATTATTTCTAAAAGATCTCAATTTTTAAACTTTTTAAAAATTTTTTAAAATAAGGTCTTCCTATGAATTCAGAACTATATGACAATTCCAGCAAACGTTTAAAATTTCGTAAAACTTCATCATAAGAATAACAGATAAAGAAAAATGCTTAAATACATAATAATTTCCCAATGTAATATGAAAAAAGTAATAATACGTAAATACATACAAGTATACAATATTAATCCCCTTAAAAATTTATTTATTTATTAATTCGTGAATTTCACAAAAAGTATTTAGGAGTATTTATTGACAAAAAAATCAAGAATCTTTAAATATTCAATTACCTATACATTCTGAATATCATCTGATAAACGTTAACCTATGGCGCAACAGTCAGTACTGGGCTAAGGCCTGCCAATCCGACTGCCGGCCTACTCAAAGTCCCGGGCACGTTCCGTGACAGGGATACAAAGCAGGACGCCTTAGCCCACTACACCACGGCACAAGACTATCATCACCTATAGCATTAGCTATTATTTGAATTGTTCAGTACTCGCTTTTTTATTTTAGCTTATCTAAGAAGACACATATCGGACAGCTTATCATAATAGGAGCGTTTCATTGACAGGCTATCCATTATCAAAGGATGCGCGTTAAATAAATCAAGAAATAATAAAAATAATTCCTTCTCGCAATTATTGATTCTTTATGAGACCATACTATAAGAAAACAAACATGTTGTACCCATTTCGCAGGTAAAATAGGAATCATATTTAATTTTAAGAAATAGTGAGAAATTTAAGGGTAATCATTATATAAAACAAAGTATATGTAAAAGATGATGGCAAATGTCTGGCACAACCAGCCCAATCATCTTCGTCCCAAGTGCTGCCCTCACGCCCCTCGTACAGTTCAAAAGTTGATGATTATTTATGATAAGGTAAGTTGGCTCTTCCAAGGTTGTGAGTTCAAATCCAACCTATAATGGAGCTTTTTTAAGTTAGCTTAAGAGCGACAGCCCCATGTCAGGTGATTCTAGTATGTAATATGAGGCATTATTTATAAGTACCTCATTAAAATAAGTGTAATATAAATAAAAGTTTAGAAAAACGAGAGGGATATCGATACATATGAATCTAAAATGTGAATTGTAACATATGAGTTGATAAAAGTTCCACCGCACAAATGTTTTCACTACTTGAAAACAATGCCCTTTAGACTGTTCAAAAGATAATCCTAACGGTGCATGACGGGACTAGAGGCTTAGGATAGTTCAATGCATTCAACCCCTTACAAAAAGAGATGTAAGCAGCTAAACGGAACTGGGAAACAACGCAGTGGTCAGTATCAGTGCGAAATGCAAGGTGTGCGAACGTATAAGGAAATTCATGGTGTATCAGTGGTGTAACAGTTGTTTTGAATTATATTTAGAAAGGGTTTGAAAAATTTATAAATTTATAAAAGAAAAACAAACGAAGTAGTGTAAAATATAGGTAATTTTGTGATTAGGCCGTGTTAATAATTGTATTACGTAATGTGGTGACGTAGTAGTAAATCGGCCAAACATATAAAAGTAATATATGGATAGCAATAGTAACGAAGAATTAAATAATCCTGGTGTAGAAACCAAAAGAAAATCTGTCTTTCTTTCTGGAACGTCGAAGAGATCGGATGATTTCTAAATAGCTAGAAAATATTTAAGTGATAGTTTAGTTTGAAGTATTAGATTTATTCCGATCACAGTATGAAGTTTTGTGATAAGAATTGTAATGGATTTGGTGTTAAAAGAAATAAAAGATTGATTTCTTATAGAAATTCAAATTAATAATCTTAATGATTCGTTCACTCATTACCACCCTTGTAAAGGGGAGTTTTCATTGCTCCTAAGTAAAAATATAACAGAACAATATTAAAAGCTAGCCGAGGCAAAATTAAGGATTTTCCTGATAACTTCGGAGAACATCTTCTTCATCAAGTCATAATATTTTGGACGAAGGTAAGATCGACGAAGTAAGACCAACGACAGTAAACGAGATACCAGCACGAATCTTGCTTTATATGTTGCCGCAACTTTGGGGCATCGAAACCCACATCAACGGAGGAATCCTGCTACATATGTCGCCACAAAATGTGGTGCATTATCATAGTATATTCAACATCACATGTGTACTACAGCGAATAAATTATGTTACAGTAGTGAAAACATGCACTACTTAAGCCATAGAGGATGAGCAGCCTGGACATGACCTAAGAAGAACCCCACCACAAATGAATCAACCACAAAAACAATCAATAAAATTTGCAAATTCCTTAAGTTTGCCTCTAAATTAACAAGCGACCGGGGAAACGCTGCAAATGGAACTGCTGCGAGACATCGGCGGGTCTGATTCGATACTGAACATCGTTTATAAAAATTATTACTATCATCATTACTATTACTGTTACTATTATTATGATTATTATGATTGTTGGTAATTGGTCGCGCAACGCAACGAAAATTTTTCATTCTAACCCCTTATGATTATGCAACTTCTCGGCCTTACCTATGTTCCGGGATGTCTACAGCGTAC
The DNA here is from genome assembly GCA_030765055.1 of Mantis religiosa. Lineage (NCBI taxonomy): Eukaryota > Metazoa > Arthropoda > Insecta > Mantodea > Mantidae > Mantis > Mantis religiosa. The sequence continues at coordinate 60,730,941 of CM060951.1, read as the reverse complement.
ATGCAGATTGATTTTCAAGCGTCAATCCGCATTTTCTGTGCTACGTCTATTGTATTATCTAAGGTGTTCATCCTTCTGTATAGTTAAAGCGATGTTTATTATATGTTTCAAATGGGAAGGTGTTAATCCTTGAGCGCAACTAGGTGAGCAGATAATCGGAGTCCTGCGGTGTTGTCATATTGCATTCCCGCTAAGTGGTGTCTGAGGAACGCCAACCTAATCAATCTGTATGAAATAGTATTCGCGCTAAGACAAAAATTCAGATTTTGCCAAAACTGATCCATGTGGAAGGTACAGAGTAATGTATCTAACATAACCCATGAAACCCCCATATTTTTATCTCAAATAGTTTTCCTAATACAGATAAATAAACCACTATTACACACTTCGATAATCGAATCGATCGTTATATAATGGCTTTGAAATTGCGTTGTCTTTGCAGGAAGAGAAAAAAATTAACAGTGATTCACTTCAAAATAACTTAAATATTTGAAAATTCAAAATAACAAAGCATATTTAGGAAACATATCACCATTAATATTTGATTTAAAATAGGTAAATTGTGTGTGCTTTAACGAGATCTAAATTTTGGGAATTAAAATTCTGCGTGATTTTCATGTTTTAATAATTATAGTAAAGTCACTCACACATAAGGATATTTCACAGGCTATTTTCGAAAATTTCAAGTCATGCATTTTGTTATGAATACATTTAAAAAGTGATGGTACTGGAAGAAAACTTGTTAGATATTTTAGAGGAATAAAATAAGGAAACAGATGTAAAACGTTACTTTGGTACAAGAGGGGGAGGGCGTTCTCTGGAAGGCTTTTATGTCGCATTCCTGGAAGAACTTAATAACGACGCTTATTATTGCCTATTCGTTTTGTTTTGCGCTCTTCACACACACAAAACAAGGAAATGTTTGATGAAATATTGATATCAAAACTTTGATGGAACGCAGTATATTATATCGTATAGGAAGGCCATAGAGAATGGAGTCTACAGTTTGCGTATTTAGGCTGACTTGATTTAAAATGGCATCTTTATAAAGGCAGAACCCAAGTGAAGCTGATAGAAAAAATCAGCACTCGGATCCGCCACTGTGATAGTGACCGGTTTTCTTCTTCTGTAAGAGCTGGACACAGCGGGTGGTATTCGCTCTGCGGGCAGCTCCGCTCAGCCATGAATATGTAAATCCGCCGTTCGCCCTTACATCCACCGCCCAAAAACCCAAATCGTCCTCCTCCACGTCCGTCCCTGATTGTCTCTGTAAACTTACTTGATTGTCCTGCCCTCGCTCGCTCGGTCTTAGGATGTAAAGCAGTCTGCACGGCGATTTACTGCTGTATCCGCAAGTCGAATGTTGATATTTGTAAATTAAAGAGTACATCGGAGGGACGCAGTACTTTACGAGGTTTTGTTTTACAAGGGTCAGCCCAGCTCCGAAAAAAATGAAAGTGTGCAGTACCAACTTCGGTTAGATGTATAAAGCCTGACCCCCCAAGCCACTACATTTGTTTGTTCATTTTACCTCAGCTTGAATCACTTAAAATGTAGCAGGAAGGATAGCTTAAAGTCAGTCTTCCAAAAATATAATAAACAGAAGCCAAAAATAAAATGTTTAATGAAATTAATTAAAAGGAGAAACTTGTGCTACTTAATGGTCACATTATCACTAATAGAACGACAACTGTTGCATCGAAATATCTCATTATTTATCTCATTGACTGTGTCATATACAAATATACAAGTCGGACATATCTGACAGATTCAGGTGACGGGGAGAAAGAAGGATCTAGTACAGTCTAGTTGAATGACAATATCACCTCTTCTTTATTATTGTTTTCTGCTCGAGCATGCAAAATTTAAGTATTTAACCTACTTTTATGGACTTCATTAAAGCACACCTGTTCATTAAAGGCCACATAACATTGTGAAAGCGAAAGTATCGATTATTCTAGTTTCGATTGACAACGGTACCAGTCCAGTTTAGAAAAAATACTGAAGAGGGATAAATGTCTGAAGGATATATTGAAGAATCAGTAGAAAATAAAATTGAAATTTCATACACAATATTAAATCAGTAGAAAAAGAAAGCACATAAATTAACATCAGTTCTCCTTCAACTTCAGCTATTCAACAAAGCTCATTACCGAAGATCCATTTCACTAATTGTACAATAAATAACCTATATTTGAAATAAAGTCAGTTCTGTTCATATTATCATTAGTATTATTTGCAAATGGTATTTCAATAAATTAAATTTGTTTCTGTTTGTCTATATTTCCTTTTAGGTTAAACTGTGTCACACGTTAACAGCTGTTTATAGGGAAGTAATTAATATTTCTGTGCCTGCGTACTATGTCTCACTTTAGATAAAGAAATAAAGATTGTAACACATCATACAAACCAGAAATGAGTTCTTTGAAATGAAACATATAATTTCGATACATGATTGAGCATAAACTGACGTATGAAACTTCACTATAATGATGACTAAAACGGTCATATTATAATTACTAACCGAGCGAAAGAAGCGAAGTTCGGTTAATAGTAATACTTGCGGATTAATTACTGCCATTATAGCTTCGTTGACTAATATACTATGAGAGCTGTTCAACAATGAATGATCACATTTTTTTTGTAAACGTACCTTTACTCATCCTCATAATTTTGATGGTCCTTCTCAAAATAGTCTCCCCTGAATGCGATGCACTTGGCGCAACATTTCTGCCAGTCTTCAAAGACATACTGGAAACCATTTTTGAGAGATCCTTCAGCAGCCTTCACCACTGCTTCTGATGATGGATAATGCCTCCCACAAAGGCGTTTCTTCAAGATAGGGAATAGAAATAAGTCACATGGGTTTAAATCCGGACTATAGGGAGGATGAGGGATGTACTTCACGTTGATTTTTACAAGATATTCAGCAACAACATTGGCAATATATGCCTACGCATTATCGTGGTGCAACATCCGGCCTGCTTCATGAAAATATATTTTTCCCGCCTGATATGGACTTTCAATGTTTTCAGAACATCCCTGTAGTATTGTCCAGTTACTGATGTGTGTGCAGGTACAACATGCTGATAAACCATTCCATGAATATCAAAGAATGAAATGACCATGACTTTCCCAGCAGAAGCAACCAGTTTTGCTTTTTGGGGAGTAGGCGATGAAGGAGATTTCCACTCTGAGCTTTGTTGTTTGCTCTCAGGATCAAAATGATGTAGCCAAGGTTCATCAGCAGTGATTAAGTTTGAAAGAAACTCCGGATCTTCCTCCAATACAACTTTAACTGCATACAGACCTGAATGCGAATGTCTTTTGTTCGGGAATTAACAGTCTCGTAATCCATCGCGCACAAACACATCTCATGTGTAATGTTTCTGTCACCAACGTGTCGGTGGCACCCAATGAAATGTTTGGTATTTCAGAAAGTGATCGTAAGGTAATTCGTCGATCCTCTCTCACAGTGGGAGCAGCAGTGTTGAGATTTTCTTCCGTAAGAGCAGTAACTGGAGCACCGCGTCCACCTTCCTTTGAAAATGATTGTTTGCCTGCTTTAAATGCTTTAAACCACTTTTGAGCTGTGCTGTAAGGAAAACAGACTCTCCATAGGGCTCCTATAACATTGTATAAGCCTCAACTGAAGATTTGTCGAGACGAAAGCAGAATTTCAAAGCCGCATATCATTCCTCGCGTGTTATCTCCATTGCAGCGGTAGGCGATACTGAACATATCTGAACTTGCCCGGTTCTCACAGACTTGAGCCAGGAGTTCCAATGAAACTACTAAGACGTGTTTGTTTCAGATTAGGATAACAGAATATAATAAGATTGAATTTTAGGGCGAAAAATTATGACCTAAAAATTGTGATCATTCTTTATTGAACAGCCCTCGTAATTTTAAACGCTGTGAGAATGCTATCCGCCAGTTGGCCGGCGCCTTACACACGATAGGCAAGGCCCCAGATATCATCTTGCTTGGGTATTAGCTTCGATTCCCAGGTAGTTGCAAAGGAAATTATGCAACACAGTTACATAACGAGGTTTATTTGTATATGCTCTTTAACTGCATTTGTTTCCAGCGTCACAATTTATACTGGGCTTGAAGGACCACTTTGTTTTGCTCTTTATCAGCATTGCTGTTCTTTTAATGCTTCAATTCTGCGATACGGAACCATCGACTTTCATTTTATTCCAAAGAAAGCCATGCTAAGTATTTTTATACCTGATAACAATTCACTGTCCAAAACTTTTTAATCCCTCACCGTTAGAACTAAGTTATTGGGTGCATAGGGAATAATTATTATCAAAGACAGGTTTCATTCTCCAGTCGAGAATCAAACCTCGTGGATTTGAAACTTAACATATAATAGAAGCAGTATTAAAATACATTTTAATCTAATGCTAAATAAATTTTACTTAAGGTGTATGAAGCAATGAATTATGTAAAATATATTGTGATGACGTCACTCATTAACGGATATATTGTATTCTGGTAAGTTTCATAAAATCAAAACTAAGCAAATGATAAAACCAAAATGATGCGTACTTATCGTAGTTTATATTTATCAAGGTTTAAAAGTGCTTTGAATATTGGCAGTTTACGGACTGTATCTTATAGCACGAATCTGACTTACTTAAAAAAAGAAAAGAAAGGACAAAAGACATCAGCTTGACACTGAACCGAAATAGAATTCTTATCCAGTGACTGATAGGCTACGTTACTTATAAGTAACAGAGCAACTTCAGGAAATTACGATATTCCATTTCCTCAATATCCACTTCCCTCCAACCCAGTTCATTTTCCCTAATAGAAAACTAAATTTCTTCTCATTTCAACGTTGAACATTGTTTCAACCAATACAATTATTATGATGATGATGCTGATGGTTGTTATTATTATTATTATTATTATTATTATTATTATTATTATTATTATTATTATTATTATTATTATTATTATTATTATTATTATTATTATTATTATTATTATTATTATTATTATTATTATTATTATTATTATTATTATTATTATTATTAGCTAAAACACTTGTTTAAAGCGTTTACTCTCCTTTTTCGTGGAAAGTAATATGACATACTATAATTAAAATAACACAAAAGACCAATATATACAAAAGCCTTTTTGGGTTCATTACCAATACAGAGCGTAAATTTTGTTTTATACGCTCATACATTATGAATCAAAATGTACTGTTTCAATTTTCATTAGATATAACCTAATACACTCAGCACAGCAAGTAATTAGCCTTCTGTGTTTTGACTGATGGTGTGGACGTGTAAATTTAAATCCCTTAAGCAGTTATGTTGGCATAAAATATTATTAGGTAATTCTGTTCAGCTCGTATTAACTCCGCAAAGTTCTCTTCTGCAATTTAATATAAATTGGTAATCAGTTCTTCAACAAACGATGTTTGAAGCAAGCGCGTTTTTATACAATCACTTCATTTACCAGGATCAAAGAAGTGGAAAGTGCGCTGTACCGAAAACGAGTGAATAGATAGACGGGGAAGTCCGTGACGTAACCAACCATCGTCTCGCCCCTCAAAGGACGACATTCGAACCACGTCAAAGGATTCGAACGACCACATCGCCTCACAAAGAGTGAGTGACCTAAAATCGCCGACTTAGGGGTTTGCAATGACCGTAGCGTTTCGCGAAGCGTGAAGTTCATTTTCTAGCAGAATGCCGAGCATTCCATCACTCTTTGCTCGCTTTTGCAATTGGGTCACTGACTTTGATAAAACTCAGACCAAAGAAATGCAGGTACTTGATTTGTTTCGCTACAAATCTTCTTCTGTATCACGAGTAAATTCATAGAAGTGAGGAGGAACCAAAACTAATTTAAATTATATTAAAATACAAGGGCGTAGAGGAATAAATAAATTTCAAGTTTTTTAAGAAATTAAATACATGATTTACATGAAATATAAAGTTATTTATTTCTTGAAACATTAAAATCATCCTAATTTATGGACGGTCAACAAATCCAGAGTAAAGCAGCTAAATTTGAAACGAATTCTACAACAAAACACTTATAAATATGAGCAATTCTATAAAGAGTAACAATGTATGTCCAGAGTTCAAACTTCAAAGTGGAAGAAATATTATATTTCATTCAAAATGTCAATATCTAGATTTCAGCGTGAATTCTACTTTGAAGTTCCCGAATAAATCCTTCATATTTCTCTTTTACTTTTTATTTATTTTTCTTTTTAGAAAACCATGTGTTGAATGTGTGTGTACGTTTTTGAGAACAACGTGACTCTAGAATGCAAAGTGTTTAAATAAAACCTTTAAATACCAAAGGTGGTATTTAATCGAAATTATTCATTGCATTTTTGGCTTCAAAAATAGCTAATGATTTAAAAAAACGCGATTAGGCATTTTAATGATAAAATACATTTCCTGAAGTTTTTCGGAACAATTTTTTAGGTATTCTTCAGTTTGAAACTTTTCTGCAATTGGTAACTATTTTACATAGACTACAGAAAGTGTTATTAGTTCTTTCTAAGATAATAACTTATCCAAATACTTTTTTAGCTTTAACAATTTACATTGCTTTTGCTTTAAGTTTTCAAATATGACTCTTTGCTATTGCTTTTTTTTTCCTTGACTATGTAGAGAGAACGGATTTTCATAACTATCAAAAAGGAATCTCTCTTAAAGGTTTTGGCTAACGCTTAAGCCTACTGCACTCTTAATCTACTTTTTATGAAAGTAAATATGCAATAGAACCATTTTTTCAAATATGTGTTGCAGAGAAGTACATACGTTGATAGAAAAAGAGTATTTTGTATAGTAGTAATGGTTTGTTGAATAAAGAGTGCAAATGCCATGTAAATGTAACACATTCCAGTCCTTTTCCTTTAAATGTGATACTCAAAAACAAAATTTTACGTCTCTGTGGCGTCTGCATACCGTTCAATAGGTCCGAATTTAATCTCTGTTAGGGAAAGTTATTCCGATAAGGTTTTTCCGAGGTTTTTCTTTATTCTGAGAAGACAAATCTCAGATAACTTTAAATTATATGGAACCCAACTCATCATTTCCCGCATTTCATTAACTCATCGCCTGATCTGACAAATCAGATTAAAGGACTTTAAGCTTAGAAAAGTAAGCTAAAGGTAATAATACTTTTAGTTAAGGAGTAAAGCATAATAATATGAAGAAATATATATTGAGGATGCTCTTTTGGGTACCATTTCGGCCTACTTGATTCTGCCATGGCGTAGCATAACGGAGTTATGGCTATTATGACGTACTGTTTTGTGTTGTGATTCCACCTGGGTGCCTTTGATTCAGAACCTCGTCCACGTGATTTAGTAACGGAACCGAATTTCTGAATACTGCTCCAGGAGCTCCTTGATCTGGTGTTTTTCTTATACTTAGCTCACTGAAACCATAATAACCCTACCTCCATTAGTTTAAATTAATTTGCTTATTCCTAATACGGAATTTGCTAATTACCCCTTCATGATAAAATAAAACCCATATCTTCATGTAGAAATTTCTCTACCGCAATTATTTATCTTCCCTATAATAATTCTGGTACGTGTAACAATTCTATAACAATTCTGTTGCCATCAGCAAAAGTTATAAGTACTCGTATTTTAAAATTCAAAGCAATAGTAAATAAAAGCCGCTGGAATAGCTAACATCACAAAAATTTAATACAATTAATGAATTATACATTTTTGTATAATAATACTTCGTCTATCTCTTACGGTTTACCAGTTTCATAAAGGTCCCTCATAATAAAGAACACTTCATAGACTATTACCAAAAATTCAACTTTGAATTCTTTTGTATTTTTAGAAGGACCTGTAAGTGTAACATTAACATAATCTGGAAGATGTGAAGTGATTATCTTGCACATATAGCCTTTTAACCGACATTGTTGGAACCAATTTTGGTATAGTAACATTGTGTCTGCACTTACCTTACGGTTTCACAAAGGCATTTCAGAATGCACAGTACAGACAATTGCCATAACGTGTGTGTGTGTGTGTGTGTGTGTGTGTGTGTGTGTGGGGGTGTGTGTGTGTGTGTGTGGGTGTGTGTGTGTGGGTGTGTGTGTGTGTGTGTGTGTGTGTGTGTGTGTGTGTGTGTGTGTGTGTGTGTGTGTGTGTGTGTTCCAACACTCCTCACCTGGCAACTTTGACCTTCGGGGTAACCTCGCCCCACCACGTGATTGCCGAACCCATTTCTCAGTTGGCACCCAGACGAGTCTATTAGCTCCAATGGTAGGGTGATAGCGAAGATGACGCGAGAGAACCTACAGCTTATACCGTGGACTCCGAACCACGTTGGGCATAGGGAGCACTTCACATGTGCTAGACAGAGGTGAAGGCGTCGATAGGACCGACGTAAAATTGCCATCCCAGAGTCGGGATTCGAACTTGGGACCCTCTGCACGGGAGCCGCAACCACTGCGCTACCTCGGCGCCCTTACCATAAAATGCTATCAAGTGTATTTTAAATGTGAGATAAATCACCATCCTTAAAGCCATTTCTGAGAAGACAAAGTATAGAAGCATTGTTTTCTTATTTTCATGTTGCATCATTGGAAGTTGCTAGTTAAACATCGAATTAGATGTTTAATCCTCTACTGCTTTCTTAGATCATCTTTTCCCTCCTATGTAGGAGAGACACATGTAACATTGATTTTTTCTCTAATATGCGGTTTTATTCTGGAAGTCTAAGAAAATGTGTTCAGTGAAGACTAAATGTAGAGTTATTGGTTGGAGTATTTCCTTTCCACACTATAGTTAATTAGTAAAAACAAATAATAAACCATGGCGTAACAGCCCACAGTGGGTCTGAACCTATCAACCCGACTGCCGGTTTCACGCCCACATGTAGTCTGCATTTCGGTGTCCCCAGCTGGAAATTTGGATTTATAGACCAGAGTTCGCTGTATAGCGTAGCTCTTCAATTTCCTCATGATGCTGAATGAGCATCGGTCCAATAACCGGGACTTAAAATCTATAAACTACAGGAATGGGATCGATCCCGGGTACGTTCCGCGGCAGGAAACCAAAGCACAATGCTCTAACCCGTTACACCACGGCATATGACATAGTTAATTAGTAGAGAAGCCAAAAAGTTATTTATTTACGTCTTTTTTACTTTATATGAATAATGGTTTCTGTCACTGAGGCCCAGAAATGACTGTTCATTTCTCATGTTTCATTTTGCACAGGCTGAAATGCACTAGAATGTAGATTAGAACTTCGCTAACCTTAGCTATTAAATCCTTATCATTTATATTTAGTTATTTTAATAACTCTGCTATAAAGCTAATAACAGTAATAATTAAAAGGACATAAATATTCACAGTATGCCGAGAAGTTATAAAACCAGCGAAAATATCTATGTTCTGAAAAGATTCAATGTAACCCATCAGGCTAAGCGATGGTCTTAATTTGACGAAGTTCAGACTAAAGTAAAGAAAGAATTTGAACTGACGAGCGGTGTGGCAACACTTTGGGGGCACTACAACATCAGAGCTGGCAATGTTGCCACTAACATTTTTACCCCTATACCTTAAAATAACATCACTTCAAAAGGCAGAAAGAACTTTGAGGACACACTCTGCAAACATCCGATTTTTTTCTTTATTTGAAGAAAAATTCGAGTCTCTTTCATTAGCACGAAATGTTTATCTGGAGCGCCTGTTCATTAAAGCTAAAGAATATCTGAAATTGCAGTGAGTAGGAGAGAGAAGAACCAACACCTACTTTTCACATCAGGTCCCCACTTTGGAGGATTATCGTCTCGCCATCTATACAACAGCGACAGTGACAAAGATGCCAAGGGTTGGTGTACAGCATTTTTCCCCTCTCTCTTCCTATCGCAACCCCTTCTGCCTTCAGCTCATATGTTAAAGTGCTGATTCGTAAAGCCCCCTTTTCCACAATGCGAAAGAGCCTTCCACTTCGCCCCAATCAATAGGTGCCCGACATGTCTTGTTTTAAAACGAAGTACCACTGCTGAGGAATGGAGCAGCTTACGGCTTACTTGCCTCTGCGCTGGACCCCAAAATCAATCCATCCGTTCCTTCCAATGGGTTACCATGGAGATGCTGGGTCCATTTAGTAAATTATCTATCTATATAGGCAATACAAGATCAATAGCGACAAGATGTGAAGGCTAAGAGAGAGATGGAGATGGTAGAAAGGGGTGTGAAATGGAGGGGGTCTGAGGCGAACATGAAGGGGTTTAATTAGAAGGGAGGGTAAAAGAGACGAAGGGAAAGGAGGAAAGGGTGGGCTTTAGGCATAAAGAGGATGAAGGAAACGTGGAGAGGGGCTATGACTGGGAGCGACGTGGGCAAAAGGGAGAGGTTTGAAACGTATTGAAGAGTTATAGGGACAATTTTACAAGTGTCACAGAGGAACACACGTCTCAGCCGGTGATGACATCTCGATTTTTTTATCGTTCAGTGCTACGTGCTGTTGTCATCTAATGGGGGGAAATAGGAACAAAAGATGTGGTGACATAATTCTTTATGAAAGCAATTGGAACTAATTCTACCTGAGGAGAATTTACAATTCTATTTTAACTCCTACATATTCCATGTAAAATGCTGCAGTGAAGCCATGATTAAGGGTCTCTTATTCGACCTTGGTGACCACATCAACATTTCTTAATGTCTCAAAAACCAGAGGCAAATAGTTTTGTGAAGGTATCGCCATATAATTTAAATTTTAAGGAAATACCATCATTCCAAAGCAGAGGTATTTTCTTCTATACTTTGGAAGCAGTATTGGGGCAAGACCTTATTGTGATTACTCAAAGTGAGCTCGTTTTGATTCATTTGCGATCGAATTATCTTATCGATAATAATTCTTAATGTAGATGTGAACCACCTAATTAGAAATTTAATAGATACGTTAGATGAGAATCTAGATAAATAAACCAGATTTGAGATCTATTTACCTAGGATGAATATACAGGCACCAACAGCTCCTGCTCTTCAGTGAACGTTTCTCTCTTATCTGAGAAGGGAGAGTGAAGGAAAGCAAGGGGGAATACAATATGAAAAAGCGGTTAGAAGTAAGTAGCTCAGTCACAGATATATTGCTGTATAACGGTTTGAGCCTAAGATCACACAGACCCACTAATATATAATGCAGTAGACGATCCTTTGTCAATTTCGATTTAGTGTTGAAATAGTGATAATAAGTGAATCTGATATTGATAACTCGGATTCTGGATTAATTCAATGAAATACAAACATTTTGGCCACAGGGATGCTTTAATGTACAATTAATCATCAATGGCAAAGTCTGCCTCCATCAGTAAATTAATTTAGCATGAATATGGAGATCTGTATTTGGACCGTACAAATTTGGAATGTAAACCTAGTTTAAAAGAGATTTTACATTTGTACCCCAAAGTGCACAACCTGTAGCCTGTACAGGGTACAACCCTAGTGTACATTATTGTCATAACTATTAGTAAAAATTCATAAATTAAAAGTTAAAGTGACTGATAACTAAAGGCCGGCATCGTGTGCGTTTTCCCATAAGTATACTGAATATGGGCTGTACTGTTAACGGTCGCACATGTAAACAAAGGCAAGGTAGATACAACCTCACGATGACAACCACCTCACAGTGAGAGGAAATAAAACAATCGCATTATACTACTCTTTGACCTTGCGTCTGCATACACTTGCAGGTAATGCTTCACTAGTTCGCAGAGTCCTACGTTTACCGTTTTCGATGTTTGCAAATTTGATGGCCGTGCTGTACATCTGACGTCATTCATACTCTGTGTCCAGTTAACTTGTATCGCATGCGAGCGCACATCTCTCTGGCCTTTACTGATAACGTTTGCAAGTCACAGCTTGCTAATATATTTATGCCCGATTTCTACAACAGATGTTAAGACTTAACATGAGTTTAGCAATAGTTAAAACAAAAATTGCATTTCACCAACAAATGTTAGCGTAACATTCGTGTTAAATCTCTTGTTAAACTAACAAGCCAAATTTCTGATGTAAAGTCCTTAACAATTGTAAATAGTCAAGATAGCGAGCATGAACTCAGCTGTTGATGTCGATTTGCTATATTTAAGACCGTCCAAATAGCATTCGTAAAAGAGTACGGCCTATGAGGAGAAATGATTTTGAGGAGCTATCCGAAGAAAACTTTTACGGAAGTATAGACTTTCGAAACATGTTGTTATGAAGGCTACTGTGGAAGTACAAGAGAGGTTAGAACATGCATCGAAAGGAATATGGCGATCTCGCCTTTGCTTCAAGTATTAATAACCTTGCGAGTTTATAATTCACTGAATTATGTGGATAATACATTGTCCAACTCCCATCTTGAAATGTTCAAGTTACTTGCCCTTCTTATCTCCTCGTTTTAAATTTACGTAATACTGAGTTAGAACATGCATCGAAAGGAATATGACTATCTCGCCTTAGCTTCAAGTATTATTAACCTTGCGATTTTATAATTCACTGAATTATGTAGATAATACATTGTCCACCTGCCGTCTTGATACGTTCAAGTCACTTGTACTTCTTCGCACCTCATTTTAAATTTACGTAATACTGACAAGTTGTTTGGTGCTTGTAGTTGTGACACATGCATTTGAATTAAATTCGTTTCCAATATTTTCCCCGTGACATCTTTCTCTTCTACATTCACCGCATCCGTCCTCTTATTTTCCACGATATCCTTACACTTCGTCTCCAATTCAATTAACAATTCTCTCTCCATCGATGAGAAATTTGTTTCACGGCTTTATTTATGATTTTGTTCATCCGCCAATTTTCAGCTTGTGCAGACGAAAATAAAACAAAAGCGCATCGCAGTATGTCCAAAAATAATACCACTCATCCATAGCCTTCTGTAGCTGTGATATTTACAAATTTCTTGGCATTAACACGTGTTTGTTAACATTTTCAGAATACAGGTTGGTGAAATGCAAGAAATTTAACATTAGTGTTAGTGCTGTGACAATTGTTACGTTACATTTGTTAGCGCCGATTTTAACATCTGTTGGAGAAATCGGGCTCTAGTGGAATTTTGAATTAATGCCAATGCTCATTTGAACAGCATTTAATCAATCGTCATGGATCATCTGTTTACGTCTGTGTTACTGTATGGGGTACATACATGTGTTACTAATGCAGTAATTCGTGATGGATACACACCATGGTTGCCGTTCGGCTTATAATAAATGAGGTAATGAATACTGAGTAAACTCTTCATGCATACTCCTATTCGCCACTTCGCACAGCACTTAGAACTGCTGTAACCAAACCACTGCCCCTCTCAGACCGGCTCTTGCATTATTACCGCCCATAAATTCCACCTTAATATTCCGAAAGAATATGGCTTCATCTCGCACAAACCGTGCTCCCTCAAACACACATGGAGCTACAATTTGTAGATAATTATTTAGTAACATAATGGTAGTGGTGGTGGCTACCTTACCGACCAACCCACCGGCTAAAGGGTACTATCCATACTTAACTGAGTTGCTAGCCATTTGTAACACTTGCTTCTAGCGGTTCCTAGCCACTTCTCTGCTGCATCGTTATGTATTACAACATCTTTTCGTGTGATTTAGCGAACCTCTGGGGAATAGACAAAGACGGTGCTGTGGAGGATATGGGCGTGCGAGCGAGACGGAGAAACTTCGGCTGAGCTCTTCCCGCAAAACGTTGTGTAGTATAAGGAAGGGATAAAGCCATCATTCAAGTTTGCGGTTTTGGAAAACGGTGGAAGTAGATAGAGAAAAGAGGGGGGGGGGGGCAAACGAAGGGACGTAAGAGAGGGTGGCAGAGGGAAAATCGGATTTTGATATTCGGGATTATTCTTCCAGTTCTGTAGGGAAAATTCTGCGAACAGATGTGTTTTATTTGCTTCTAGAATGTGGCATGGTGTATGTAGAGGTGCTTAGATATAGATTTGTTACGAATAATGTTGAGCAGAGTGCAAAGGAAGTGGAAAACGGCCCTAACCAGGCTCTTTATCATTACACATTTTATAAAAAGAATGGGAGGAGCATAAGAGAAGGAAAATATGGGAAGCTAAAGGTGCAACTAACAGATATGTTCACAGATTACCAATGTTGCATGTGTTTGCGGATAAAATATGCTTTATTAGCAAGAAGAAACAAAAGGAGATGTGTTGAAAATATGTAAGACTGCAATCATGTTCAAATATTCTGTTCATATTTATTATTTCCCCATGTTAAGCTTATGGTGAAGACTCCTATAAGGATAGAGTGAATTATTTGTTACTCTTCACCAAATTAATTTCCTCTTTGTACTACTTAAACTCTAAGGTCTTTGAAACCAGACAGTCATTTGAATGCGAGTAAGCAGATAGCATATCTAGACTGGGTGAGGAAATCAATGGTCAATATGGTGGTGAGAAAGAAGGAAATGAAGTCTAATTATGAAAGAAATCGAAGTATCGAAGTTAACATTCACTTAGTGACCGACGAAAACCCGAATAAATAATTGGTCCGTGGGCTTTATCCCAGAACTTGCGGAATGCCAATCGGAACGTTACATCTAAGCCAATATGTGTGCTCACTCAGAAAAGGTGCATAATTTTTAAACTTTTCAAAGCTTTGGCCATACCATCACTATTATATGGATCAGAAATTTGGATTAAAATGTGATCACAAAAGATAATACAGGTACAAATTAGGTAATTGAGACCATTTGCTGGATATAACATGTTAGGCCGTAAACAAAATTTGGATATCTGCGACAAGCATTGTACAAGAGATTGAAAAATACTTAATTAGAATGACCTGGCCATGCAAAGGCTATGAATTCCAATCATATCCCCAAAATAGTAAATACCTATAACGATAGGATATTTTAGTCCCTCTTCAAAAGAGATGGTAAAGCCTGTTTCAATAAGAATTTACGGTTAGGTGGAGGCCGAACAGGCGCAGTGGCCTAAACCGTAACTGTATGTGATGATAGAAAGAATACTGATTTTCTTTACTATATATTTACTTTAATAATTTTTTTATTATTATCCATCTATCAGCAAGTTTACAGATGTTTGTTATTGAGACATATTACAACAGAGGTAGCCGTGAACGACTCATCTAGCTAAATATGGCAGGATCACTGTAACACAAATTGAGGACTTCAACTTTGATAGTTATCACTTGTCCGGGTCGTCTGTACTGGAGAGGTCACACAGGAGAAGCTCTTGTGGCAGTCTGCGCGTGGGGCGAGTTAGTTGGCGAGTGCGAGCGCCGAGATTGTAGGTAACAGCTCCAGGCACCTCCTGGAGATGGTAAAAGGAAGGTCGTGCAGGCCGGCGGATGTACTGGTGAACGGGTAGAAGACCAAACTCGTCTTGAATAAATATGTATAGTACTGTGTAAATAACTATTGTAAATAATCCCGTGATATACCTTTAAGTAAAACACGGGCTGTAAAATATTGTTTAAATAAAAAAAAGTTGTTGGTTTCTGACGAACCATGGAGCATTTGTAGCTGTACGGAGCATCCTGTTTTGCAATATCTGCAGTCGGCTTAGATTAGTCTTGCTGATACCACCCCACACTGGAGCTACATAGGCAAAAATGGGACGGACTAGAGACTTGTAAAGAAGAAGGGAGGATTCATAACAAAGTGAGGTTATGATTTGCTTTAGTGATTTACTTTAATTAGAACAGGTATTGTATTGCATCCAAAAATGAAATACCTGGAGTTCGCAGGTAATGAATGAAGGCCAGTGGGTGCTAGACAAATGTAATAATTGGATACTTGCCGGATGGGATGCTTAACATGAACATATATTACACTTTAATCTTCCTAAGTTGAGCCCTTCATTACAACGTGCACTGCTCTGGCTGATAATGAGTACATTTGCATGGTTGAACAAACTGGACACGCCGGCATGTTCGATATCACGTCTCCGACAATTTTTACGCGATGACAGATGGACAATGATCCAGCTTAAGAAAATAGCACCCTTCAAACCGTGGATACTGCAAGTATAAGAGGTACAGGCAATGTGATACCCCTTTCCGATATCATTCCCCTCCATGTAAGACAGTGAGGTAAAATAAAATAAAAAAGATACAAATAGGTTCCCTCCCTTCCTTCCTGCCTTCCTCCCTACATTCCTCCCTCCCTGCCTCCCTCTCTCTTCAAAAAAGAGTGAAAAAATTGTGACGTAATACACCTTACCTGTTAGTAAGTACGCAAAAAAAAAAAAAAAAAAAAAAAAAAAAAAAAAAAAGCGACCAGCTCAATTCCCTTGAAATACAACAAAAAAGGGCTTGTTTTCGGACTCATTAAATATAAAAATTAATTTTTGGAAAATGCTTTGTTACTCTGTCTTTATCTTTCCGAATGCGTGTGGGTGCTTATATCTATGAACACATAACTCAAAAACTATAATATAATAAATATCTTAACCGGTATTTAAGTTCACCATCTCCCTAGTATACATTACGATTATCAAGAAAGCCTCTCCACCCCAAATAATCCTTATATGGAAACTTTCCCGAAATGATTTTCTCAAAAATTGTTATAATGATTTTGACTAAAATACAGATTTAAGCTATTTTCATTATAAATGACATGCATAGCGAATTTTATGGGAACTTCTGAAGTCCTCTGCATTCTGGGCGACTATAGGATATCTAGTAAATCCTTATTTGTACACCAAAACCTAGTACACAAAAATATATATCCTGTTAAAACACAAAATTTATGATAAACGGATTTTCGTGGTTAATTGCTTCTGAAATAAACCTTGATTAGTTTGAAATTTCCAATACTTATGCTTCGCTCAAATGGGGAATTGCTATTTATTTCCCCGGTCCTGGTTATGCAAATAATTTCATACAGACTAGCTCTTAAAATATTTGACTCTCGCTGTATTCCTTTATTCCCATTCTACGTGCTACGGATTATGTAGTAGATTTCTACAAATGCTATTTCTGTTAACATTCATTATATAGAATGAAAAACATGTTTATAACATAGTTTGCACAAGAGTGGGTGGAGACAGGCATGGGAGTGCAACAATATAGATAGATTTTTTGTTATATTAAACATTCCACAATTAAATTTCTCGCCGAGTATACAAAATGGTAAACTTTGCTGTGTCGAACGAAACAAATCTATAGAGATGCTACTGAAATAAAATGATTCCAATATTTACGGCATTTTCATTTAGTGAAACATTGGCCTCAGCTCCTACCCATAACTTGCGGCTTATACTGACATCGCAACATATGCTTAAATTGACGGAAAACATGCGGTCACAGCAACACCCCCACCCCCTTCATACACAGTGAGCTATCTCTGGAGAGAGGAGAAGACTGCATCAAAATGCCGTTCTCATTTATTTCACCCTCGTGGTGCGCGTACACACACACACACATACACACCTACACATAGAAAATGTGTCATGCCACTCCATTTCCCAAGCGAACGAACCTCTGTCGCTCTCAAGCTCAACTTCTAAATAAAAAATGGGCGGAGAGAATGGAGTGAGGACTCATCGAGGAGTGAAAGAGGTGGGTCAAAAGGACAAACAACGGCGTGACACGATATGGGTCAAGGAAGATGACGATAACGTCCTCACTAGACTCGCACATTCCCTCGATTTCACGCGGGAGCGATGTTCTACCTTCCCCCAAGCAATACTCTGTATCTTTCGGAGACTTCAGCACAAGAAGGAGAAAAGTCAATATGACATAGGAGAAACAAGGTCATTAGTAGAGTAGTTTATATTCTACTAACTAATCTTACAAATGCAGTTACTTTTCAGGTTTAAGAAATGAGTACCTGCACTGACTTTAGGAATTTGAATAGCTATTTCCGCTCTTAATCTCTAACAAATAAAACGAAAATTGGTATCCACATGAAATTTAGGTTCACTTATGTACATTACCAGCATTCTAAATTTTAAAACTGCCATAATATTTCACAAATCTTGTAGATCCATTTAAACCGAAGCAGTTATATGTCAATTGAACTCTTTAATTCTAATTTCCCCTCTCTCTCTCTCTCTCTCTCTCTCTCTCTCTCTCTCTATCTCTCTCTCTCTCTCCCTCTCTCTCTCTTATGCGTAGTTTGTTTAAAAACATTCATTTGATCTTAAATATATTCTACTTTCTTCGACTTAATAAAATAAATAAAGACAAATATCTTTAATACCATTTACTTAGGCATTAAAACGTATTGTTGATGACAGGGCATTCTTTACGAATTTAGTAATAATACGTTCATTTGTTGCTGTATGATAGCCTGATAAATGACTTCAGTTGAAAACTGTTCAAGACTTTAATATAATATTTCATTCAAAATTAAAATGTTCCTTATTTATTTTTACAGTTTTATTTCTTGCTTTATTTTGCTATCCATTAATCAAATGGCCTATATAAATATGAGCTAAATGGACTTACAGAACTAAAGTGCTTAAGGGGGGACGTATGTAAATATTCAGGATCTTACATAAATAGCCATAACATCCAAAGTTTTCAAGTTAGAGAAGTGAAACTTAGTATACTCATTTAAGATATTACAGTTAATTGCACAATTTTGTTCATAATGTCCCATTGTTTACAACTAATGCTACATATTTTTCTATATGCAGAGATATTTACAAACTGAAGCCATTTTTTCCAAAATTCACACATGCTATCTTTCTGAAATTTGGTATGTTATTTTAAAATACACTAAAATGAATTTGTTGGATTTAGATTTCTTATCGAAGCTGTATAGAATTAAAAAACAATGTTAATCATATCCATCCTTAAAAAATTAAAGTAATTTCATATATTTGGTATCATCACATTCCATCTGGAGCTTAATCTTAAATTCTAGAACCAAAAAAATATTCATTGTGGCATAAGAAAAGAGTGTGCTAAATTGCATCACTGTAGATGAAGTAGTTTGAGAGAAAAATGGGTTGAAGTTGTAGAAAATGCATGTTACGGGGAAAGTCAATTAAAAATACAATAAGTATTATTCAGTTTGCCTTTTAATTTTAAGTCAGAACTTCCCATATCCATAGTCTGTATCCTCATTCTGGTCTTCTTCAGCCTTTCTTTTTAAATTCCTCCTCTGTCTTGCTTCTTTCTGCATTAATTTCATAACTCTTTCTGCACCAGCGATGCGAATGTTGTCGATACTCTGCAAAATTGTTTCCATAAACACACCAGGTTGATACCCTAACTGATGCATAACTTTCTTTCTGCCAACATTCCCATCATTAAACATTATTGCAGCATAAAATGTAGCAATTTTCACCACTATGGAAGACACAAATGATGTTTTGGGACACCTTTTCCATATCAAACTTTTGTGTCTCTCCATAGAGACATTTTTTAGCAAGTCAGGGAGTCTGGGTGTGCTGCAAGTCTAGGTGGGCTAACAATTTGTAGGTGGGCTTTATAAATTACAAGACAGCTGTTGAAAGACTGTGTTGCTACTATGTAACACTAGGACATTTAATTTTTTAAAGGTACATACAGACCACGTACAATCTTAATATTTTGATGTTTGATAGCAAACACTATATACTATTTTACAAACAATAAAAAAATTAGATTTTTTGAACATTTTCTCGTACGTTCCTCCTTAAGACACTGATTAACACTTGTCCTAAATACAAAGACAAATGACGAATGACGATTACTTTTCTTAAATTAACGTCCTGCAACTTTGTCATATCGGGCGATGATTGAAATGGGTGAAATGACATTCAAATTTCATGACGAGGGAAAACAACGGAAAAGAAACATCCTGACCAATATTCGAACTCAGGACCTCTTGCACCTAACGCAGACACTCAGCCATCTATGCTAAGGATGCGAGCATACAAAAAACTTAGCCATGCTGCTTACCCAACTCGAATTTCAAAACAAGGCAGGCAAAATGTATACTTTAGTATTCGTATTTGTATAAAACCAGAAACAAATTGCCTAACAAAATTTTATGTATCTGAATAATCACGAAGTCTCTTTAAAACTCGAAATAATTACATAATTAAAAACTAATAAGAATTCTGCCACGTAAGTTTTTCTTTCTTTCCATATAGCTCAGTGAGCGAATCTTTGCTCCTTTTTAACCTCACAATGCATTAAGAATAGTACTTCAAGAAATTATATGAAACATCATGCAAACTATTCTGTGTGCAGGATTAAGGTGCTGGAAAACGTTGGGTTACTTAATAGACACAAATCCGAGAAACATTCATATTTCTAAATAGAGGCATATTTCATAGATAAGCACAGGAAACTGCAATATTGGTATACATGCAGGTTAAATTTCATTTCCATATTTGTGGAATTTATTTCAAAAAATTTCACGGAATATACAGAGATATTAGGTTGCAATAGTATTGGGTATTTTCCCTCGCTGTCACCTTAAGCTTATAGTTACAGGTTTACTCTACATAAAGATAGCACTGTCCACGTGAATGACTAAATTGCACAACTAAAGTAACAGAAATGCAAGTGAATTCTTAGCTTGTATGTTTCTAACAATTTCCAAGATCAGCGCAAATATTTGCAGGCAATGCCTTAATATAAAATTTACCCTTATAGGAAAAATGTCCTTTTCTTCTTTTTTTCAAAATCGCGCATAGTATTTGATAAAAGCTCTATATATTTATTACGTGAAACACATATAATTGTATCTTTCCTGGGGGGAAGCTGTAATGTCTTTTTCATTCTTAATGAACCTTAAAAGCTAATATATAATTGGGGAATCCAAGGTTTATAAAAAAAAAAATGTAAAATGTGTTAATATATCCGTAACGCAGCCGCTGTGATCCAAGATTGTATCAGAGGTCGTGGCGCGCTGTCGTAAATATTACTAGATATTCCACACCTTTCCCCAGCGAAATCACTAGATAGCACGTGGAGCATTCAGGATGTTTCTCCTTCTCGAATGTTCTAGAATTGTGTGAAAACTTCTGAAGGCTGTATAAGCGGCGTATCGCAAAACTCGGAGAGCTTCATGAATGAGTGTGTGAATTAGCAACGCCGACCTCCAGGGAGTTATGTCAACGATGACGTGCAGGGAATTAGAGATTACTTGTGTTTGATTCCCCAGCTGGGTAGCCGTTCGAAAGAAGGAGCCACGTCGGACGTAATTTCCTTACGTGATGAAAAAGAAAATGAAATAACATAGCAATGAAAAGTGGAAGTGCTTCACATAAGTGAAATGACGGAGTGAATTAAGCAGGGAGAGAAAAGAGGGAGGGAGAGAGAGAGAGAGTTGAACTATGTAATTAAGTCTTAGAGAAAAGTAAGTAACAGTTTGAAAATAAATTGTATCAGAGTTGAGAATTAACGCATACGATGTGTTAAATACCATTTTTTTTTTTATTTAATTTGTGAGTTCTTTTATTCATATTTCCGTGTGATAAAAGTTATATGAATGTAACACACATGATTTGTGAAACTGCTCTGATAGTGACACATTGCGGAATAGTACAACTTCATCGACCGGAATCTGCTCCACACAAGATGAGATTTATGTGATTGAAGAGATGCATAGCATCTAATACGAAAACATAACAATGGAATAAAATTTTCAATCTTGCTCAGCTTGTTGTGTATTCAGATATTCCGAACCGTATCTCCTTTATGGTTCTCTTCAGTTTGTGAACGATTTCGGCAACTGTTACTTTGTAAATAAGACCACTTTCCAATATCAGAAGAGATCTTCGTTTGCTAGCATACAGATGAAAGATTTCCATTACATATCCTGCGTAACAACAACAACATATCCTATGACATTGCCTTTTCCCGCTCGCATGCATGTATCGAGGAATATATTATATGCCTTACCAGGCCCTTCGCCCGTTATTTTCCAGCCAATATATGGAAAAAGAGGAATATTAGGCACGGCACGGGGAGAAGGTTGGATGTAAATAGTCAAGAGGAGGAGGAGGAGGAGGAGGAGGAGGAGGAGTAAGTGGAATAGGAGAAGAGTAAGAATTCCTTGACATTCGTAATAACTGTCAACTTCGCGGATATCCAGCAGCCAAGCCAGTTTCCCTCTGCTTCGATTCTCTCTTTCCACCCCTCCACATCTACTTCTCAGAGTCGTAACCCCCCGGATATATATATATTCACAATACTCCGGCATACATAGTGGGATATGGCGTCATCTTCAGTCAAGGGTGGAGAGGCAAACAGTTTGGGAATATTTTGCATACCACGTCAAAACTAACATATGATTTGTGGCCCTCGCGTCATTTCATGCGCTTCGGGTCTCGAATACTAGAGTTGGTGGGTGGGTAGAAGCAGGAGGGATCTCTTCTTTTGTCACGTTCCTACTTCTCCATAAACCTCCCTAAACGCGTCAAGCAAAAGAATGGGAATTCTTCTCTACTTTGTTTCCACTATTCTTTCCTGAAGTTTGTATCCATCGAATCGGTTCAACCAAGGTTTTACTTTTTTAAGCTTTGTGTAATTTTGAAGCAATAAATTGATACTAATTCTATGTTAAGAATCATATTCCAGAATTCGGAATAATAGAACGGATTGAATTGCATAGGCTATGGAAAGCATCGTATTTTATTTCTATATAATTTCCCAAAATCAATTAAATTCTTATCATATTCGACTTCCTGAATTTGATAAACATAAATTTCAAACATATCATTATATATAATTTACTTTTAACAGTTCCAAGGATAAGGGTTAAGACTGAAGCTGCTCCAAATGATCCTGAACAGTGAAAATATTGATTTAAATTTAATTGTGAAATCATCGGATTCTTAAAAATTAAATGAGCACATCGTGTACGCCCTTTTGAAATATACAGGATAGAAGGGAAACTGAAACATTAAACTTTTGCATGAAACATATATACCATAAAATAATGTAAGGTAATGACAGACAAGTGTAGCAGTCCAAATAAGAACAGAACACGAAATGACAATGAATCGTGTTACTGTGCTGTAATGTATTACAGTTAATTGACAATAACTGAATAATAAATGACATAACATGAAAATAAGGCACAAAATTCATCAATATAATTTTACCTTTGCTTTTCACCCTTTTAAGATGCCTTCATGCAGTTCAGATACTCATTAAGCGAAAGGTTACCTTATCCTTCCTCATTATTCTGTACTCAGAAGCTTCCAACACAGGCCTAACGCTCTGTTCGAGGCGGTCAAGGCTCTAACAAGTAATTATTTGAGATTTGGTTATTAAATTACTGCATACGCTCCCTCACAGTGGACACTGGCAGGCCAGTCTTGAGTCATGCAGGGACAATTTTTGGTAAAGGCTTTTTTCCACGAGCCTAACTGGTATGGAACCCAGTAGCAAGTGGGTGCAATCTTGGCTGCGCATTGCACTCAAGAAATAGATTTGGACATAAGATATGCTGCAAATATATTGGGATTCCAAAGCAGAAGCCTTAAAAGATTGTGTATCCACGTACCCCCCGTAGGGGAAGGGATCCGACCCTTTCAGCTGCCAAAGTGCGGGCGCTGCTGACCCTTAGCACTCGTGGTACCTCTGACGTTACTAGAGGAACCTCGGGCCGAACAGCTGAGCCCCTCCTTCGGGAGTTGTTCGGATTGGGATGGACTCGAAGGGGCAGTGTGTTCCCGAATCCCGTGGGAATCGGGTACGTCTTCGGACGGGGTTGAGGGAAGCCATTAATTCTCCCGGGTACTAGCCTGCAAAGCTAGTAGAAGGTGTGCTAGATCACCAGGCGGCCCTACCGAGGTTTTTCGGTAGTCTTCACCTTGAGTGTTGACGCGCGTAAGTGGCGTATCCACTTCCATCCCGTCTTGAGTCCATAGGACCAGATGGGGGGGGGGGCTTGTTAATCTCTAGGTCTTGCCCTATGGAAAGCCCCACGGAGGACGCCGAGCGCCCTTTGGGACAGCTCGGATACTCCCTGGTTGAAGGAGGCCCGGGTCCAGTTCCTACGGGTTCAGGACTAATGGGAGTAGAACCTCTGGGCTAAACTAAACTAAAACTGTATCCACGTACCAGTCACTTTATGAGTGATATATTTCATTAAGAGAGAACCTCGGATGAGTGCCCTCTTCATAAGTCTGTTATAATTTAAGGGGTCAGCCTTCTAGACTTCACCGAAATATCGATTATGTTACCGTTTTAGTATTTGCATTACAAATAAAATGCACATTACAATGTAATCAGTTCATAAATCATTTTTATTCTTATACATTGTATACTATACTACTTAGAAACCATAAGAAGTGGGAAGAAGCTTACCATATGACAATTCAGGTAAGTTAAGATGATACTACTTACATAATTAAAATTTATAACTTAACAAAAATGTATGAAACAATTGCTCTGTAACAATTGACACGTTAAATAAATTTTGTACTTACACAGTTACCAGATCTATGTAAGTTTTGTCTGAATTGTTCATTTCAATTCTAAGTAGCCATTATCATGGTACAAAGTAATTTTGTTTGCTCTGTCATAAATACTTGAAAGAAACCTTAAAATTGAATATACCCGTTCTAATTATATCTATTTGTTTTTACTTATCTACATATAAGTATTACTTAGTTGAAATATTGCTTAGTTAAGTATTCATGATAAGGAAATCTAGGTCTAAGATGACATTTTATCCGAACTGCCCTGTTCTGTTTCTTCTTGCTACTCTAAAATGAAATTGAATTACTTCTCCACAGAATGTAGCTTTATTCTCATGGATTTCGACAGTTTTATGATTGCGGTTTCTTATTCGTTTCATTGTGCTTCTTTTGGTCGATCTTTCTGTTCTCTCTGTTCTCCCCAGGATTTTCCCTCCCAAAGATTCCTTCACGAAGAAGCAGTTGAGGAATCAGAAGATCCAGCAGAGTAAGGACGAGTGGAATATAAAATATATATTGCCATATTTTTGCTTTTTTTTGTCTCTCCACCATTTATGCATATAAACATTGGGGACTTCGAAGAGAGAAAAGAGAAGGTAGTTGGAGCAGCAAAAGGCAATGAACGTAAAGGAATCTCTCCCCCTCCTTTTCCACTCCTATTGCTCCCCAATCCATGAGCTCTTATGTATGTGTTTTATTATGCATAGCTTCCATACATATACTTCCAATATAATATAGTAGCCTAGGCATCTCATCCTCGCCGTCTTTTCACTGGTCTCAGCAATATCCTACCCCTGATGTATCTCAAGCTCCGTCACTTAAATTGATATGCACGGTTGTATATTTTTAATGGTTGGAGTCAATAGAAGATGGCTGTAAAATTGCTCAGTTTCCCTTCGAGAGGGTTGAAGATAATTCTAAAGCTTTGGGGATTACACCATGAATCCGGATTAGTGCTCAACAGAATTGACAGTAAAAATATAAAACTTTAGTGTAACGTCTTTCCTGTCTTGTAAGGCATTTAGAAGACATCGTTTTCCTGCAATTTACTTGCTTCAACTAGCTACATTTTAGTTCATGAGTTTAGTAAATCAACAATTAGGCTAAGATTGTTGCATGACTGTTAAATCGGCACAGGTTTTACTTTGAGTGCTTTCAGATGTTTTAGAAATTAAGTACATACACGGGTGACATTCTGTCATTGTCATAAAAAGTTATGCTATCTGACACGGTTTGAACTCTTAGCTACAATTACACTTTGCAATTTGTTTGTCCTTCTACTTTATAATTTTCTAACATTTACTAATTCAGATTTATATGTACCTTGTATTGGTGGTTTTTACTTCTTTATAGTACGTTTACTCAACCTTTAATTTTCATAGATTTTTGCATGTTAAAATTTTTGCATGGCTCCTATTTGTAATAAATTGCTTCACATTTTTATTTCAAATGCAGGAAAATACATTTTAAAAAGACTTTTTACTGTAAACATTTTATAAATTACTCGTATATACACCAAGCACAAACTTGCACTATTAATACCTCTCCTTTTATTCAATTATACAAATATGCATAACAATATTCAAAGTATATTTTTAAATATTTATCAACTTCATATTTTCAAATTTTTCTGTCTCAAATATAATACTGATCAGGCCAAATTTAAATAATAATATAGATTTAGAATTAATATAATTAGGACAGTTTTTTCATCTTTCTCCTTTTATATGTGTCATACTCATTTTGTGTTTACTATTATGTGTTTCAAATCGGAAGGTGTTTATCATTGATCGCTACTTGGTGAGCAACCAATCGTAGTCTTGCGGTGTTGTCGTACTGCATTCCCGCTAAGTGGTGTGTGAGGAGCGCCAACTTAATCAATCTGTATGAAATACTATTTGCGCTAAGACAAACATTCAGATTTTGCCAAAACTAATCCGTGTGGAAGGTAGAGAGTAATGTATCTAACATAACCATGAAAACCCCATATTTTTAGCTCAAATAGTTTTTCTAATACATATAAATAAACTAATATTACCTGTATAATAACAATAAATCGCGACGTAAGCACTGTTGAATATCATTATTGGTATGCGTGTATGTATATTTGTAATTACTCAAAACTGAAACGTAAATATTTGACATGACGTGATAAAAGAATTACTTTGAATAAGCCAATTCGAGCGATGGGAAACAATAAACTTCCTGCTGTCCTGGCAGAACGTGTCTGGTCACATTATATATTTGTTTATGAATGGTTCTTAATCTCTATTTACTCTAGAGAGTTCAAAGAGGTTGGTGTGTATATATCTACATATACTTTTAATAACTCAGAACTGAAATTTAAACTACTGACATAGCGTGATAAAAGAATTACTGTGAATGTCAAGTTGTTAAATTATAGAAAGAGCAAACACTTCATTTCCTCTTAGCCTGAGGAATGCTGTATGCTTATGTTTATGAATGAATGCTGCATAAGAAGTGTTTATTTACTCTGGAGAGTTCAGATCAACATCATTCAGTTGTTCTTTACACAACAGTCGAGTAAGAATTAAATGGTGCAATGGCTTCTTGTGGTGAAATGAGTGGCGAGTCAAAAAGGCAGGTATTGCGAACTCAGGCTCATATTCTTAAGGTGCACAGGTTGTTTAAAACTGTTCGGAAACAGAAACTAAAAATGAGTAATTGCAAAGAGTACTTCCGTTTAAAAACATGGATAAGTGTATCAGCTGGATCAATTTGCAATTTGAAATGGGACATGAAGTAATACGCCTCCCACCTGACCACTGCCAATGTAATCCAATTGAGTTGGTGTGGGCTCAAATAAAAAGGGGGGGTTGCAAACAGAAATAATACTTTTAAACTGACGGAACATTGAACGACGTGTTCACGAAGAAATTGACAAGGTAACACAGCAGCACTGGAAAAACTGCGAAAAGTATGGAGAAAACCTTCAAGAAAACGATTTTAAGAAGGAAATAGCATGTGACGGGATCTTGGTGTCATAAATTTGGAAGACTCAGACGATGAAGACAGTGACAATGATGAATTGTTTCTTAACGGAAGTGACATTGGCAGCGATATGGATGAGCCACTGGCAGTTCCATTGGAACAGAAAAACAGGTAATTCATAAACTATAATTATAGTTATAGTATTTAAAAATATACATAATTTGCGAAAATGCTTTCTCCAATTTGAATTTTGACAACTGCATCATTGTAAAAGTTTGCAAAATATAATTTGCTTGCCCTTACGTCTGCGGCAAGGAGACCTGCATGTTGAATGGGTGTGCGAGAGAGACAGAGAGAGAGAGAGAGAGAGAGAGAGAGAGAGAGAAATATAAAAGGAGTGGGGTAACAAACTGGCAACGCTGAGTGTGATACATCTGATTAGCTGGACTCCAGAACTCTTCCCATTTGAAATACATAATAGCTTTTCATATGAAAGAATTTAAGAGACAAGCTAATGAGTTTAAATACTGCATGCTCATAAAGTATAATAGAAGCTCTTACATTCATAAATACATGCAATGATTAACAGTGTATTTAAAATGCAAAGTTAAGAATAAAAGTTTTAACATAACTATTACTTTAGCGGCAAGATCAGTAATTAAAATATTATGACTAATTTATTTCCCCTTTAAATTTAATTTTCCTGACAACTACTCTTAAATGAAATTGCTTACTTTATAAAGTTGCCCGTGATATGCTTTTGAAATCAAAGGAGATGTGATTTTATTCGTTTGTAAATATGGACGTTAAATGATGATGATGATGATGATGATGATGATGATGATGATGATGATGATGATAATAATGTTAAAATATACCAATATTTGTTGAATACATATGATTAGAAATTGTAAAATGGTTTCAAATTGATTTATATATTCATGTACGAAATTTACAGGTATTTATATTCCTCTATCAATGATGCCATTCAACAGCATATAAATGAATTTGATACTTTATCTGAGATACTTTAGCACCCTAAGAGAATTTAAATATTAAAATTAAAGTACTTTCTTCTGACTTTCATTTGCAAGTTTTATTTGGAACTGAGTGTCTTTTTAATTGCGCATGTATAGATAAAAGCAAAGTATAGTTTAGCATTATGGAAATGAGAATAACACCTGGCCTATTAGCATACAAGATAGAAAAATTTTGAAACAAACTGTAGAAAAGCTAAAACGTTTTTAAAATTGTAGTGTCCTGGCAAGAAAAAGCAGAAAATATAGTTTATTAAGTTCTTTTTAAACATTTTGGATTTCTCTTGGACGTATTACTTGGTTCTTTGGGAGCTATGTAGTCCAATCAACTAAAAGTAGGTATATTATACCATGTACCACGTATATATATATAAACATTTTTGTGCAGGTCTTTCTTAATTGCCATTAATTTAGTACAATATAGTTCTATAATTGTCGAATTTCTGTAATATTTGATGTAAGTTATAGCCGCTGGGATAGAGCAAAGTAAAACTAAAAGTTCAGTGAACCATATCGGTAGCACAGCGTTGTTGCTCTTCTTTATTACAATCCCAGAAAATAGCAAGTGAGAAACATCATTTGTTTCCCGTGATGGGAATGGCATTTGTTTCTGTAATTCCTCAGCTGTCTCAATCGCGGTGAGCGATACAGGAAAACAAACAACTCTGTGCTGTGTGCAACCAATACATAACACTTCAACACGTCCGACAGGGAGCTACGTTTTATTACCTTGATTTTAACATCCTGTCTGGCGCTTCATTTAACATTCCCAATGCTTCCCCTTTTTATGATTATCTTTTGTTTGCGTCCTATCCCTCTCCATCTATACCTGGAAAAAAATGCGATCCATCTCAAAACACTCTCGCAGCAAAAACATTTGGAGTCCCTATACATTCGGGTTAATAATGAAGTAATCTGTTTTGTACGGTGCGTATTGATACAGCGATGGAAAATGTCCGGGGTGGCAGCGGGAAAGGGTTGGTTACAGTATTGCCAGTGATGATTAGTAGTATTGTGGAGTGGGACTTGGTATTGCGAAATCAGGGGGTGGGCTTCGCACAAAGGGTAAGGGAGGTTGAGAGGTAGGCCTGCTCTCCGAGGGTGTTAATTAATTGGTGCCTGGGATTGGATTTATCCACATGTGTGCAAGAGAGATCGTATGTAGACATGTGTGAAATAGCGGCGCCTCTGTGTGCGAGTTTAACAGGTTGTTCTTTCTCTCTTGTGGTATTTTTTGTAACACAGACTTTGACACGTATGGGTTTTTCAAACGTTTGTTATAACATAGCATTTCTGATCTAACCTAATTAAAGAGAGAGAGAGTGTGTTCAAATGCTCGACCAATATTAAACACAAAGAGGTGTCAGAAGTTATAAAAGCCTAGTTACTTCGTAATATAAAACATACGGCATATTTTCGGAAAGCCTTTGCAACACTAAATAAAATAAAATATGAAATACCTCTTCCTGGTGTCAGATTCATTAAATATTAATTTAATTCAACATTTTCAAGACAAAGTTTACATTAATTGTTGTACAGTTCTAACATATATCTAGGCAATTAAAATAATACAAAGCTGAAACATGAAAGAAAACAATTAATACAAGTATTGATAAGTTACATTCACATAACTACCTTTACTCATTCTATAACAAATTACTCTTGCAATTGCCCATTCTTCTATCACTTCATGTTAACCGAAATAAAAGTTTTTAGAAATAGTTTGTATGTCCTTACAAACACAGTAGGTTCAAATGATAGCTGATCGTTTGAAATTCCATTCTCTGGTCTTGGAAGGGAAAGAAGAAGGTAATAACGATTTTCCAATTGAGAAAAGTGTAAGTACTGAAAATGGTTGGCTTTACAAAAATAGTACTTGACATGGTTTAAAAACCTCCACATTTTGTTAACCGCTTACAGTTTGTTGTAAAATGTTATTCCTAGAAAATTCAAGATATATATTTCATTTGTCATAGAAAGATGTTTAAGTATCTAGTGTTTGAATAAAAATAGAACTGTTTCTGAAAATGTATAAAATTTCCAGAACTTCCAAGATTAAGAATAGCTTTGTGAAATTTGTAGTGTTTAATGGCCGCTTTTACTACATACGGCACCGCAGGCGGTGACACTGATGGTACATGAGAGGTGGAATGAGATGGCGGGGGAAACAGGAGGTCCCGGAGAAAACCCGCATCAGTGCCGTGTTATCCACCACAAATCTCACTTCGCGGTCGCCTGGGATCGAACCCGGGCCGCCTTGGTGTGAGCCAAGCGGTCTAACCACTGAGCCACGGCGCGGCCTAGGACAGCTTTGTGTCATATCCTTGGAAGCGTCTTAATTAAATACAAAAATTGGTATTTAATGACCTGTTCCTTTTAGGGTTATGCTGTTCACAAATATACGCAAACAAGGATCTTATCCCAATTTCTTCTTTAATCAGAGTGTCTTAAACGCGTGTTCCGAAGGAAATCTCCGTGTTACATTTCAAAATGAATACATCTTCTCCATTTATTGTGTACGAGGTACAGAAAGTCATACATAAACTTGATACATCAATAAATAAAACTAATTTGTATAATCGAAACTTTGGATTGGCTATGAAAAATGTCCTACCTTAGCCGGGACTTCAACTGTGCATGCCAGAACCCCTTATCCTCGAGTTACCATTTATCATTTAACTCAACATTTCAACTATGGGAGACTCTAAAAAATAAAAAATTCTTATTATTCTTGTTCTTCTTCATTATCAAGAATTTAGCTTGCATCTTGTCCAGTCCTCATTGCTGTCATTTCCTCTCGGGTCTTATTTCTAATCTTCGCTCTAGTCCGTTTTTCATATTTTAATTTCTCTTTCTTTAAGTTGTATGCATATATTTTTTCTTGTTACTTTATTACTGTAAAATATGCTTGACTCGGTTATTATTTATTATTTAATCCAGTATTATATAACATTTTCCTTGTTAATAATTTTATCTTTAAAATTCGGACATCTTATTGCTCTTTGTTATTTTCCTTGAATTTATTTCCATAGCTTTAATGTTTGGAAATTTAGTTTCTTGTTTGTTTTATATTGTGTCCTATATGAGTTGAAGTTTATTACGTAAATTATTAAACATAAATTAAGCCTAATTAAGTGTGAAGCTCGATAGTCAATTTCTCTTGCATGTTGAGGTTTGCGGTTTCCAGTAAATTACATCGGCTTAAAGGTTTTCCAGGAACTAGAATTAAAGCGAATCGTTACAGATCATGTTCAGGCCAATTATCAAACACAAATTAATGTATTAGAGGTAAAGTTTGAAGTTCGGAAATCAGAATCACTTGCACATTGGGTTATGATTATTGGAGAACTACAGGTTGGCTTGAGGATGTTCTTTTTGGTTTATGTACATAAGGGTGCTTTGGAAAAGTTAACCACTCCTAGAATGTTTCATTATACTGTTTAGTATTGTTTTATTTTCTCATTAAGGATGGATTCAGTTAAATCGTTTTAACGCATTCATTTTTACTTTCTATTCTATTTATAGTAAGTATGGGAAGTATGGCATTTGTATGGGAAATATGGTGGTTTTTTCCAAGAAAATCTTCATCTCCAGTACCTTTTACATGGAAAATTTTGATTTTCTCAAAATTATCTCTAACGATTATGACTGAAATACCGTAAGTTTAAGATATTTTCATGACAAATGAAATATGTACCTTTCTTGATTGTTCTGCTAATGTCTTTACGTCTTTTTCATTTTGAGTCGCTTTTATATAATTGTTAAACCGTAAGAGATAACTGTCAAGAAATATGGACCTCATTAAGACACATTATGTCAACAAATAAATGAATGAATGAGTAAATATATAAACGAAAAGCCTATAAATCCCTTAAGGGCAAAGGCCTCCTAAAGGAGAGGCGATTAGAAACTCATTCAAGTCACAACTCCTAAGAACCTTGTGCAGTTGCTGCGCTCCAAAACGGGCGTACTTTTGTGTTTTGGCAGTGCCACTGTTTACTGTATACACTTAACACATACACAACTGTTTAGTGCATATTTAGCTATGATACACACATTCGCGCGCGCGTTCAGTTCATAGGACCTGTGTAGGTATTCTTCCAGTGTCCCCTATGTAGCTCTGTTCTTAGCTGTGTCCCTGCCATATTTTTGAAGCTATCTGATCATCTCATCTTTGGTCCGCTGCCGTTCTAAGTTCTGTTCTAGGGTCCCTCATTCTCATTCGTTAGGTCCATCGGAGGTAGTGCCTCTGGTGATGTGCCCTCTCCATCTTCATTTCAGCTGTTGCGCCCGTGAAGCCACGTCGGTAATGCCTATCTTCCTCCTGACTTCCTCGTTTGTCACCCCTCTTTCCTTGTCACGTGTAATATCCTCCGCTACATTTTGCGCTGACAGCTTTGCAACTTAGTACTCTGTTTTTAAGGACTACTTTTATTTTTATTTTTGTGTATATTACAAAACTTACAATTTTATCAAATGGAAAGTCATTATTCCTTCCGGACCGTGCAAAGAGAACAGAACTAGCTTTAATAGATCTGACTATCACTTAAAATCTACTGTGTTCCCATATTCCTTGCACCTATTAAAATTAAAAACAAAATAAAAGTTTATGTCTATTAACAAACTATAAAAAGTAGATAAAGTACCATGAGCGTACATATCACATACTTCTTACTTTACGTGACAGTGTTCTACAGTTTTAAACAATATAATAGTTCGAGGTCTGTCAAGATTCAACATTCACTTCGTTTAAGAGAGATGGGATATAAGGTTAAGCGCGGGTGATTCGCATTGGTGGGGACTCGGATAAGTTTTTCAAAATCTGCTCCCTAGGTGACGGTGTTTTGTTGGAGCGACCTTTGTGGGCGAAGAAGTTAACTACCTGAGGCATTAGAATATGCAATACGATTGTGTTTCTTCAACCTAAGTGGAAAATCGAGCTACATTTCCAGAAAGGAGATACACAATTATTGCTCCATTTATGGAATTTTGTTAGTTTTTAATTACGTTTAAGATAGATTTTAATAACGAATGTACATTCAAATTGCTCCAGATACTTGTACAGTATAACAATACTGACCTTCTTACATTCATAATCCTCCTTGTTGTACCGATACCTACGTAATCAACGCGGGAAACGGCCAAAAATAAATACCACGAAGCGGACTAAAGAAAGGCGGAAGATTCAATTCCTTTTTGTATCCGCCTTCCAAGTTAAGTCATCGGACGATGAATAAAATAGCTAAAATGATAATCAATGAACCCAGAAAATGGAGAAATATATATGGGTGCTGCTGGAACGAAGCAATTTGTATATGCACAATGTGCGTGAGATGTATAAAGATATGAATATACAAGTATAGAAATATATTATTTTTTCTCATGATTACATTATATACTTAAATTGAATTTTCCACCAGCTTTACTTCCATTTGAATTCGTCCACTAAGCTAATTCTGTTCATCCTCTAATAGCAGCCGATTAGGATTGGTTTCCCCTAGAAATAAAAATGAAAACGGAAGTATTCAGAAACTTATTCATAAAAAAATTAGCAATTAACATAATCTGAAATTTCCAGACTTCAATATAAGGCTTTTATATTTACATGTCTGTGACATATTTTTAAAATATAGATCCGATTGACACGCGCTTAATTTAGTAGTTTGTTTTTAGGATTGCTTCCTTTTCAGTTTTGTTCAGCATAAATGAGAGTAATTAATTTTATTTTTACATTCTCTATTATGCTCAGAGCCTTATTTGTGTTATGTATTTTATATTTGTAAATTGGTAGCTTTTTATTTGTATTTAATTTATTTTAATTTAATTTAATTTGTTTTTAAAATTTATTATCTGAAAAATGTTGTAATGTAATTGTAGAGTTTTGTAATTTTTTGGTTTTAATAAATAAGAATTTGGAAATCATGTCCCGGTATTAGAAATTAGGAACCGGGATGTATATTTTCAGATTTTATTATTTATTTATGTATTTACTTATTTATATATATTTATCTATTTGTTTATTTATTTGTTTATTTGTTTGTTAATTTGTTTATTTGTTTGCTTATTTATTAATTATTTATTCTGTATTATGCACATTGAGTAAAATATATTTGATTTCACCCATAATTTTGATATCGAGGTTTCATTGGCAATAGGTTTTGAGATCTCCTAAATCCAAAAAGTCATTTTTAGAAAGCGGTCCAATATATGTGTTCGTTAAATGCATGTTGGAACACCAAAGTCAAAACAATATGTTGGTTAAATACAAATCTCGTATTTTAGCTCAGTATCTTCCGAGGATACAGCACGAAGATTTATAAGAAAATCCCCCATTACATTTAATCTTTTTCATTTAACACTTTTCGAAATGTTTAATTTTCTCAAAAACGACTCACGATTTTGATTAAAATGACAGAAGTTGAATTTAGATTTAAAGTAAAAGTACAACCAGAAAATCCTAAAGATAAAATACTCATTATTAAACCTAATTTACTTAAAGTCGATAAAGCAATAATCTTCTTCAAATCATACTCAAAATACTCAAACCATACTAAAAAATTTAGGGACGAGTGACCGCTATTCATGAATTTACATATAATGAAATTAATACTATATGTTTAAGATCTTTTCATAACACTCGAAACGTTATGTTGAATATACAGGGAATTTCCTCAGAAGATCCCTTATTCTGTGTGATTTTTGCACAAATGGGAAAATGTAGCAGATGTACCAAATTTTAGTACACAAGAATCTATCCCATCGAAACCATATATCATGTAAATTTTTCAGTGTTATACCTTATTATTTGTTTGAATTTTCCACCATTTATTTTTCTAAAATGGGTAGCAGGTTGACGAATGAAAACAACACAGTTCCTTGCAATTGCTTTATTTCTCAGCTTCGTTCCGTGCTCACAGTTCACCATGAGTTGCCGCTATGCTCGGATCCAATGAGTATATCTTTCCACTATCACGGTTAAGCTATACGGAGTGGCTGAAATCTATCACGGTGGAATAAATCACTAGCACGATTTTAAAAATATACTTCGGAGCTTACTTCACTGCTGAAAGATATTGACTAACTCAATGTTTGTCGAGGGACGGCTAGACACGTCTGCACCGCACCTCTTATAAGACCAGAAGGACTGGCTCTAGAGCCTCATCTCACGTACCAAAAACAGATATAGCCTCGCCTCCGGCTAGTTTCTCAGAAACCCACTCTAACCGCCAACACTTGGACACTTTCATAGTGCGTCCTACACATGACTAGTGTGAAAGAACATTTAACTTCCATTAATTGTACCTAATAGTGGTCCGAACTATATAGCCCGGGCCTTAAAGTACTTACAGCACGTAAGTCACCATTAAGGTTGTTGTCTCAAATGGTTATGAGAACTCCTAGTGGTTTACCGGGAGAAACACGAGTCAGTTGGAGAATTTAATGTCATGTTGGCATGTTGGCCACAATAGCTCAAATGGTTAGAGTGGCTGGACGGCCACTAGAAGATCCGTGGTTCAAATCCCGGCTATGGCATTGAATTTTTCAGTCGGCTCTACCCATTCACTTGGACATTTCCCGGAAATGCTACTTTGAGCCAGGTTTGGATCGGTCCCGAAAGGGCTACTAATGACCCAGGTAGCGACCCATCCTGTGACAACACCTTTAGAAGTGACATTTTTATCCATATAGACCAGCAACATTATTACATAGCTCTGAGTTAAAATATTTAATCGCATCCTTGAAATTGAATTTAAACACTATAGCTTCGTTTCATGAAGTTATCCATTATATTATATTGTCACCCAATTAGCGGAAAGCACAACCAACGACAGCTGAGAAGGGACCAGAGGCAGCCGAGCCACACCCTCCCATTAATCTCAGTCACTAACTGAGGGATTGATTAGGGGAGTGTCACTTGTCGCTGGCCGCCTCTTTCCCCTTCCCCTGTCCTCTGGAACTTTCGCGGTGATTCACGGAAACTAGAGACTTCTAGAAAACAGTGATATCCCTATAAAAAGGGCTGCAATGAGTGAATTGAGTCAGTCAGTCAGTTCTTGGCGAGTAGCTTAGCAGTGCAGTGCTAGTGTACGACGAGAAGACATGTGCATCGGAGGATCGTACGTAATTGCGAGAGCAAAGTGGAATTGTAACGGACGAACTGGTGAATCATAATTGTGTGTATTACGTAATTCTGTGTAATTGGCAAGTGTTCAACTGTAACTCGGTGGAAATAAAGAACATTTTTGAGTGGTGCAATTGGACTTTTCATTTCACGAACCCACAAAGTCACAATATTCATTCACATTACTTCCTCATTATAATTTAATTATCATTTTATTCAATATTAAAACAGTGTTCAATCATACGGCTAATAAATACGGCATCATATTTAAAATTGTTTTAGTATAATGGTATATATGTAGTGTATGATAAAAGCTGTTACTAATTGTCCAGTGAACTTGTATAAATTTATCTTCAAGAGCATAATGCAAATTCATTAATTGCATTGTGGGGAACAGCATTTAAGTTTACAAAACGTACTGCATAGTCTATCTTTACATTCACCACTTACGTTAAACATCTAGTAACCTCTCTCTCAAAAGAGAAACACAGATTTGATTACTTTACGGTAATAGACATGAGAGAAACCTTTTAAAATAATTAAAAGATTAATTTGCTTAAAATGAACATTGGAGCATTTTCCAGATGTGTACGGCATGTTGCCATAAGATCAGACTTGAAGGAAGGGAATGTCGTTTCACTTTTTCACGCCATCATCTTTCTCACTATGATATATCTCGAGCTGTGGTGTTAAATACTTGTTTTGTGCATTCAAGACGACAGTGAGGATCAAAATTAATGCCAAGGATAAGGAGCAGAGCTGAGAAATTATAATGGTTAGAGCTATTCAACTTGGAAACCAGACAGGTGAACAAATGTGGCCTTAGAACTAAGTTCTGGTCATCATCGTGGCCCAATACAATCCAACTGTTTCTCCGCCTTGTATATTAATAGTCGAGGGAGCTGTGAAGATAGTGGCTGGACGGGGAGAATGTGCTGTTATTGTTCTGACCTTAGGATGAACGGCTTAAGGGTTGATGTACGTAATATGTTTGAGGCGATGATACCGCCACAGCGCCGGTGACACGTGGCGAAACCTCTCCCTTCTTGCTAATACCTTCTTATGGGTCTGCTTATCCTTGTGAGTACACACAGAACAACAGCTTGTCTGTGTCAAACTAAGGGCCACTATAAACGATTGTGTGCATTAATAATTCCCTTGAATGCTAGCAAGCTGCCATGTTTACACTACCTTGCTACATCCTCATTACACCGCAACCATTTGCTTCATGTTCATTTTGTTTTTACTTTCTCTACTAAGTATTTACAGTAAGCAGAGGAAATATTACATTAAACACAGCATTTCGATGTTGATATTTCAAAAAAATACTTTCTCTGTGAAACGAAGAAAAATAATTTATACAACTTCGCATAACCTCACTCGATACGACAATGCCGTTACTATATTAATTTAGCTAATAGTAAAGTTATAAGTTACTATTGGTTTAAAATGTTCAGTTTGTTGTCTGCTTTCAAAGTTCCTCTCTGTTTAGCTGTTTCTCGCAATTTGGGAAATACTGTAAAATATCAGAGCTATGCTATACACGTATGACTATAGATTCTGCATCCCTCTTGTCCGTACCATTTCTGGAAACCTTTGTCTTAGATTAACATGAAGGTAATGGAAGTGTAAGCTTTTATAAGAAAGCTCAATGGTATGCATATAACAATTAGAAATTGTATATAAAAGTTATGTAACTCTTAATCCATTTATTTCTTGCGGTTTCATGGTATGCACGGTGCTTTCGAATTGGCTTTCCACCATATAAACTTTCCAATTTCTGTTCTTAAATGATGTGCTATTGCGATTTCATTACGGCGAGGATTCGGTACGTAGGCCACTATGCTGGGTCCACTGCTCCTATGCCCCCAAGTAGGGGCAAGCCATCGGGAGGAGGGATGAGGCGTAGGAGACATAGGGCGGCCGACCCAAGGAAGCACGACAGTACAGAGGGCAGGGACTCTACAGTTTACTTGGATAGAGACCTCCCCTGACAGGACAGGACAATGAACCCGCTCCCCTGCGACGGGACGGCAACGAGCCCAGCAGCTGAGCCCTAATAGTCTCCGGCAGGCGATCCGAGCCCCAAATGTCCCAGATTGGCGGTCCCGATATGGTCCGACCTACCGGAGGAGAAATTAGTTTCCCTCAGAGCTTATCATCCTGCCATGCACCGCCGAGACACCAGCCGACACTTCTACCATAAAAGAGACCACCAGATGAGAGAGATGATGTGAAATGATAATGAAGATGAAATGGAGGGACAGGAAATTCGGGGGATGTAAGTAACCTACCCAGCATTCGCTTAGCGACCCTGAAAACCTCCGAAATACCTATAGGTAATGTAGGTTGGCCACGGGAATCGAACCCGGGCCTCCCGAATGCGGGCCATAGACAAAAACGCCTGAACCATCCAGCTTGGTGATCTCAAATTATAAAACTCAGCCATTTTTTTTTTTTTTTTTTGTGAACTAGTTCACACATTTGTAAATCTTTTGCTTAAAACATAGACTGAATTCACAAGGAAACTTTTAAAAGTACAGTTTTCAGAAAGTTTTCATAAAATATTAGATTGTTTTAAGACGAAACAGTCCTTGATTGAGAAGAAAAATGACAATAGTTGAAATTATTATACCAGAAACTCCCAATGGACCTACTGGACAAATTCAGTATTAGATACTCGTACGCAACAAAAATCATGGCTATAATCAAAAGTGCGGTTTTGTTAAACCATCATTTTTTCGTCTTCAAAGCAT
Organism: Mantis religiosa; assembly: GCA_030765055.1. Classification (NCBI taxonomy): domain Eukaryota; kingdom Metazoa; phylum Arthropoda; class Insecta; order Mantodea; family Mantidae; genus Mantis; species Mantis religiosa. Next base: position 60,691,698 of record CM060951.1, on the reverse strand, counting down.
TCCTTTTTTTGCCACTTCTTCTTCAAGTTTAATAAAAATATTCACGTTTGTTCGAAAAAATCCGAAATGAAGCTTTGAAATGCAAATTTAACTATTAATAAACTTTGATAATAGATTCTATCAATATTTAATACTTTATTTCAAAACCACTTATTTTATGTTTACCAATACGTCTTAGCAATATATCTATTATCGACTAATCAGGGTTATTTATCTTAAACGCTTATCAGGATGCCATTTTGCTACAGAGAACATCATGTCCGAGTTTTTTATTTTCTTCGTGTTTTTTAAAGATTCTCCGGTGTTATTTTCATTGCACGGCTTTGTTTTCAATATGTAATTCTATTGATTTGTCATTGCTTAAACGTTATTAGAGAAAAGTTTTAAGTTATATTTACCACTCTGTTGGAGTAATTTACCAACAGAACTTTGTAGCTTTAATTTTTAAAATACGAGGGCGCACACAAAAGAAACCGGAATCCGAGTGCGTTGCCACTCGTAGACGTAGTGCAAGGTTCTCACGCTAGATGGTGTTAGTAGCAACCGTCATGAAACAGCTGCGCAGACGGCGTCAGTGTAGAGCTGAACGTGCAAGTATGGTATTGTGTTTCTCTGACTGCTGGTGGGTTACCTCTGCGAAGTTGTTATGGCAACTTTAAAAGAACAAAGAGTGCGTGTGAAATTTTGTTTCCTGCTTCTAAAACTGCAACGGAGACACAGCACATGCTTCAGGAAGCTTACCAGGAGGACGCTATGAGCTGCACACGGGTTTTCGAGTGGTCTGGGCGCTTTAAACGTGGTGAGATGTGTGTTGAAGACCAAGCTCGTTCTGGACGCCCTTCAACATCGAGAAATGAGGAGAACATTGAAAAGGTGCGCCAAAAGATCAACGAGGATCATCGCCAAACGATCGACCCAATTTCAGCAGCGACAGGAATCAGTTGGAGCTCGTGCCAGCGGATTTTGAGGGAGGATTTACACATGAGACGTGTTGCTGTTAAATTTGTTCAGCGCCTTCTCACACAGAAGCCCAAAACCATCCGCATGAATATGTCAGGGATTGAAAACAGAGATTGCACGTGATCCAAACTTCTTTAACAAAGTCATTACAGGGAATGAGAGTTGGTGTTACGGGTATGACCCAGAAACCAAGCAAGCGTCAAGCCAGTGGAGGACTCCCAACTCTCCCAAACCATAAAAGCAAGGCAAATGAGTCAAATGTGAAGACGATAGTCATTGTTTTTTATGTTCGTGGAATTGTGCAACGGGAATTCGTACCTCCTGGCCAGACTCTTAACCAGCACTTTTACTTGGATGTTTTAAGGCGTCTGCGAGAGGATGTGATGAGGAAACGGAACTTTGGCGATCAGGTGACTGGTTTCTGCATCACGACAATGCTCCAGCACACACAGCTTTATGAGTGACCCACAGTTTGGCATCTCAGAGGTGGTCTGCCGTTCTCCACGCTCCGTATTCGCCGGACCTAGCCCCGTGCGACTTTTTCCTATTTCCACGAATGAAAAAAAAAACGCTAAGAGGGGAGCGTATGACGATGTAAAGGCGGTAAAAACAGCTTCTCAAAGGGCACTGGATAATATAAAACTTGAAGTGTTCCAAACAAGCTTCCAACAGTGGGTAAAGAGACTTGACAAGTGCATCGCATGTAATGGAGAGTATTTTGAGGGTGACTGAAGTAATTTTTAAATAAAATTTTTATGACAACAATCCGGTTTCTTTTGTGTTCCCGCTCGTACGTATGGGATTAATTATCATTCCTAAAGCTCAGAAGAAAAACATACAGACTTGGAAATAGAGATTGAACATGATCCAAACTTCTTGAACAAAGTCATTACAGGGGATGAGAGTTGGTGACCAGGAAGACCAGGACATGAAATGTGTTTAGAGGGAATGATCATCGGAAGAACTGTTCCTGGATATTTCCTCGCAGACCATATGAAAAGTGAAGTTGTCAGAGAACAACTCAAAATATTTAACTTAAACATTGAAATTAATAATTATAGACAAAATTGGCACAACCACATACTCAGAATCCAGAATAGTAGACCGACAAAAAAGGGCAATTCAATATAAACCCACAAGAATGAGATATGTTGGAAGACCTCGACACCGATGGGAGGATGACTTCTGAGTTGGAACAGGTCAAATTGGCTTACCTTGATGAAGATAATGAGACTTTGGTGTCAGAGATAATGGAAATTGTAAACTAAATTTTAGACAAGTATTTTGTTGGACATTACATCCTCAGAAATTAAAGAATTGTGAATGTAATTCCAACAAAACAGGAACAGGTAATGAAGACGAGGAAATAACAAGGGTATTAGGAACAACTTGTAGGAAGAACAAGTGGAGAAGTGTTCAAACCAAGAAGGAAACCTTTCAGAAATACCATTATTGTTAGCAAAAAGTTAAAGTGTACTATTATTATAGTGGAACAGCAAGAATTTATAAAAAAAGCGCCAAAGAGAAGCTTCGAAATAGAGAAAGAGCAAAAAATGGAAAGTGTAAGGAGGAAAAAGATAGAGATAAGGTAATAAGAGGAAGTGGAGAGTAGGATTTGGCAACGAAAGAGGGTAAAGAATTAGATGAGAACGACGAAGATGACTAAAATGGATATACACAAATATCTTAATGCTAGTTGAGGAAGCTGTACTCCTGTAACATACGGAGAGGCTGAAGATGACACATCTGGTCGATCCTAGATTAGTCAGACGTTTAGCTTCTGAGTGATGGAGACATTTGCTGCTATATTTCACCTAAACGTTATTAGCCATTATAACTGCTCGCCACTTGCAAGCAGTTTACATGAGCTGCATGTTGGCACTAGGCTGGAGTAACACAGCTAACCGAGTGAGGAATGAGCTAGTGCTTGACTGAAGTGTACTTATGTGATCAGTGAATCCTTCAGACAAATTGACGCATTGCCAGAACCAGTATTTGCCTTTACTTCTGGAATAGAGCGCAGTAAAGCTTGTGTTTATATCCGTAAGTTAGAAGGAATCTCAAACATGTTTAAAAATTCGGTTGTCTGAAACTCTTGTATAAACTGTTCTTACACTACTTATTCCTGTACATCAACTTAATTGAGACAGACATTTGTATAAATACTTCTGACTATATATTTAGTTGTATGTACAATGGAAATAGGAGAATATAGTAGCTTTAAATCTCAGTCAAATATTTTAACAGCTTGACACTTCATGATGCCCTTGAAATCCCTAGCTCTTTGCCTGACCAGGAGAAAAAAATAACAATTTCTTACTTAAAACGTTTAAGTATTGTAAAGTTCAAACCAATAATAAGGAAAATTCTTTTTAAAAATAAGAAATATTCAAGAGTTTTCCAGTTTAAATCCCTTACTCGAAATCATCAAGTTATAAATTTGTAAATAAGACGAGTTAATGGGATAAGTAAGTAAGACGAGTTAATGGGATTAAAAATTCTGGAATATATCTTATATTACATATATTTTTACCAATCCGTTATTATTTTAAATGCATGATCCCATGATGTTTGTAGAAGTAACAGTAATATTAATTTCTTAGTGGTGAATGCAGAGGAACTTGAAGGTTTAATTTGAAGTTGAAAAGAAGTTACTTCTGCTCTCAATAATCAGCACGAACTGCAGTATTTTAGGTAAGGTTGGAGACTACAAATTTCTAGCAGTGGGTAATTATTTGGAATCCTGTATCTTGCTTCTATCCTGAATACATTCTGTTATATACGCAAAGGTTTTCTAAATTTCATAGAATACGAAAGGATTTTTTATGTTTGAATGTCAAGGAATTTTCTGTTCTTTCAAGGAACTCCAAAACTCAAGAATGATTTTACTGTAATAGAAGCATTCCTTACTAATGACATACCTGCGCGGGGTATAATGTATAGATAACCAATTCACAATGTTTCGCAAAGACCCTTAGATACTGCAAATCATCCCATAAGTGTACATAACTGATATCTCTGATATATACGATAAATTAATATATTCATTATAAATTCAATATATAATACAAAGTACAATTATACAATGCATTCCGTAAATTTCGTCTCATGGATTGCACCTATGCTTGCACTGGTGGGGAGAAAGGGATTCCGTTGTACAACTCCCACTTTACATACTAAAAATAATAGTTAAATTCACTTTATTCAGCAATGACCTTGTTATATGATGTGGTGAAAGTGACAGCATATGAATCGAGCCATTTCGGCATTCTTTGTTGCCAACGAGTCAACCAAAGCACCAATTTCGTAAGTTACGCTATTAAATGCGTATTTTTTCTTCTTATGTGCAGCGTTCACCGATTCCGCTGCCAAAATTTTTTAAACAAACATCTAACAATATTTGTACTTGCACTTCGTTACCAAGAAATTTCTTCCGAAACTGTACAGACTCCAGACTACGCGATTTGGTGATATATCTTACCTAAGCACTTCTTTCGGTACATTTCGGTGAACAAATAAAAATAGAGCAATATAGTTAACACACAACACAGAAGTTTCAAATTTCAGGTGCACAATGAACAAATATAAGTTTTCATAGATCGAGTTGTAGTAAATGTGGCCTTAAGGAGGGCACAACTGTGTTACCGAAAAGGCTGCTGATGCCCCTGTGCATATATATACATGGCGTGTATATGGCCCGGATATATAGTGTCGCGAATGCATTCTTGAGGCGAGGCGGCGTGGCTGACGAGTTCAAAGGGACGGACAGTGCAGTGCGGAGATAAAAGCTTGCCGAAACGGTGGGGGTAAGGAGATAGATTTCTGGAGAGTTCGTCTTTCTTCTAACGTAATCTATAAAAGGAGCCGCCGCCCGCCACTGGGGGATTGTTGTTAATTGAACTCGTGTGCGCGAACAGCTGTGTGAACTTTGTTTGTGGTCGATGACCTTGTAAGTTGTATTGTGTATGTGACATAAATATGGAGTGTTTGGTTGACCAAAGTGTGTTTCTACGGAAATAAAGAGCAATTTTTAGTGTTTGTAACCTGGACCTTTAATTCCTCAAACCCACAAAGTCGCAATATGGAACAGATGATATCAGCGTATTTAGCACTAAAAAGGAAATGTTTCTTAAAGTACTAAGGAAACATTACATTTTTATGTATTCCAAAATCTTTTTATACTTCTGCAACCTTGGTCAGTTATTAATGCACCATATAAATGTAGGAAATATCCCGTAATCCATTCAAAAACTCACAGTTGTAAGTTGAGTATTACTAATACAATGCATTCCCTCCTAAGTTATCTCCTTTCTTCACTTCGTCGATCCTTCTCACAGTTGATGCTCAATCTCCTTTTTGGGAACTTATCTCTCATTCCTTTCGCTTGATAACAAAATGCAACCTGGTGGTCTTGAACTTTATATCATTTGAACACATTGAATTCATTCTCATGATTTGTATTTTAATTTTTATTGAACATACATTTTTACACTTCTTATATCTTCATTTTGTATTTGGTCGAATCTTCCAAAATATAATATACTACATAGCATGTTGTTGTGACATTTACCTTCTCTAGCCACTCTTCAACAAGATGATATTACAAAATCTTATTCATCTATATACTTTATATTAATTCAAACCAATAAGTAAGTTCATATATGTTTAACTCCATATTTCCAATGTATTATGGTTTACCAGTTCTATAGAATGTTTTCATAATGGAGGAATCCAAAGAGCACTCCAAGGAAGTTAAGCATATACATTTGTTTGTGATAATATTTTAAAATATTTAAATATCTTTTATAAATTAAGAGCATTCAAAACACGTTCCATGTAAGGTTAGTTGGAGGACGATTCAGTCTAAGTACTTTATTTCAATAGTTAATTGAAATTACAAATTTTAAATTGTCTTATTCCCATTCTCTTTGATATGCTGCTGCCTAACACAGTAGTTTTATCTACTAATGTACAGTACCCCTGTCTCTTAGAACTCCCAAATGAAGAAACAAGTTGCCTTCTATGAGGGAATTATTTACACTTCATCGACCATCTTAACGAAAAGGGTCCGATATTCTGCAACCAAGCGTGCGGTAGTTCAAACTCCAATATTATTACTGTTCCTACGCTTCTACGTTCTCATTTGTTATCTGAGCAGAAGCGAAAAATGAAGTATAAAAATTAGAATGGGGCGGAGAGGAATTGTATTGGATAATACCGGGGTGTTGCTGTGTGTATAGGAATTTCCATATCTGTTGGAGAAACTAATATGGGCATTCAATGGTCCGGACTTAATTCCAAGACACACATACACACAATGATACGCTGAGCCAAAACTCGGCCGACCGTATTATATCGAAACTATCTCCTTCAGTCGACCCAAAGTTTACTCATATCATGGAACTCAGGTTATTATTCCAAGCTTAGGCGAGGGGCTTACGAGTTTCGGCGTCGATTATTGTTAATATTTTGACTGGAAATCCCAGACTATGGTGTAGCTTCATCCACAAGGATTTCAAGTAAAGGCTCTGAAGTATTCTTAAACTTTGGCTTTGTTGTCATTATTAGTTTTATTATGCGTTTTTCACAGTATTTGCGTCTGGAGATAAACTCTTTAATGTGTTACACGGATACAGAAATAAGTAAGGTATTGCAAGTGACAGGGAAGGCTTTTCGAAAGTGTAAGCACCTGAGAAGTAAGCCATAAGGAGAGTATAAAAATCATACCCCACAAAGTGAACAGTAGAATATTAATCTTTTACACTGTGTACTCATACCTTCTAAGTTGATTATCTGTTTTATAAAGCAATTTTCATCATTTAAAAGGATAAAACATTTACTTAGTTATACATACATTTATTAAACATTTATTAAATTTTGTTGCAATTAGGTTTACTTTCTCTACTATGAGCTTACTGTAAGCAGAGAAAATAATTTTTTTTTTCTTCCAAAAGTTCAATACTGAGATTTCACAGGAAGCACATCTTTGAGATTCCCCATAACGAGAAAAATTATTTGAGCAAGAAATCATGATTGGAAATTGTTTTTTCACACTGGCCGTGTGTAGACTTAAGTATGGAAAGGTAGATTCAGACTGAAAAACTCAATGCCATAGCTGTGATTTGAACCACGGATCTTCTGGTTGTCGTCCAGCCGCTCTAAACCTTGAGTTACTATTACCAAGGTGCCGACATGACATTAAATTCTCCAACTGACTCGTGTTTTTCCCGGTAAACCACTTAGGAGTTCTCATAAACACATGAGACAACTACTTTAATGGCGACTTACAACATGTAAGTACTTTAAGACCCGGGCTTTATAGTTAACCACTATTAGGTCAATTATTGGAAATTAACTGTTCTTTCACACTGGCGGTGTAGTAGGCTAAAGTATTTTCCATTCACGATTCACTGGTACACATGAGCAAACATTTAGTTTTGTTCCTTTTCTTCTTTTGTAAAGTTCTTGTTATGGTCCCAAACATGTGTTGAAACATGTTTATTTTATATTCTAAGTCTGTGTCGAGGTCTCGAAAGTTACGTTGCAGCCCAAATGATTAGTTTCTTACTTGGTCCTTTATTTCGAATACATATTTTTGTTATAAGTGGGTATTTTTCTTGATATGCAATTTTTCCAAGAAATTTTTGAATAAATATGTTAAGCACCAAGTTTAGTGTGTAAAATTAGCATCTTCCAAGGATGCAACACCAAGATGTTAGCATCTTCTCCGAATCATTTACATGGAAACATTTGAGGTTGAGAAACCGAAGCTCTGGATTGGATAGATAACCCAGGCTGAATGATCAGCCCAATGCTTGGTATGACTTTGAGAGAATTGGACAATACAAGGAGGGCGAAACGAATAATGCGAAAGATGATAATAGAACAATTGATGGAATGTTCTCGGGGGAAACAGGAGATCCCGGAGAAAATTCCCTTCAGAGTTGTGTTATTCACCAAAAATCTCACATGTGGTCACTGGAATCAAACCGGGCTGCCTTTGGTGAGAGTCAAGCTATCTAACTGCTGGGCCACGGCGCGATCCCCTTTAAAATAATGGCTCTGAATTTGATTAAAGTGGTTTATTTTAAACATACTTCCATAACAAATGGAACTTCTATCTTGAAGTTTTAGGTGCAGACAAAGAAGTCCTTCTTATTGTGAATGACGTTTTTGTAAGTTGTAGACCGCTAGAGGTAGAAACCACAGAAAAAATAAATATATTGTTATAGGACAAATTTCTCAAAAAAATGTTGGTGAGTATAAATATTTCTGGGAATTTTCTAATATCTATACTTTCCTCCTTTTCCTCCTAATAATGCAAATAGAACGGCGGTTTCTATTAACAGATTTGACATAAACCTACTCTGTTAATCCATTTGCAGTGTATCTAGAAGAAAGTATGTAATGAAGTAAGTTCTACAAATGTTCATCTCAATTTACATGAAGTAAATATAGGAATTAGTGATGGTAGGACTAGTCCTATAAGCAGTTAGAGAAGGTGATGTGAGTGCAACATATCAAATTTCTTACTAACACCAAAGTATCTCTCTAACAGAATTTAAATGAATGATGCTATTTATTAGTTTCTCTATTATCTATTTATAATGTATTGCATTACACCCAAAAATTGGATACCAAAATTTTACCTCCCATGGGAAATTTGATATTCAATGTATAAGATTTTTAGAAAAAGCAGTAGGTCTGGAACTTCTTCCTCTGTCTCTAAAAGAAAAAAAGGTGAAAAGTTGATTAAATATCAAATTTATTTAAGTTAAGCTACTTCTGTGGATTCGACAGGAAGTTTTTCATAAAAAATGGAACTCGTGTATATATATTACATGCTCTGGGAACATCATACGAAATTCTTCATTCCTGATTACGTTTGAAGAACTGATGCAAAGCTATAATGTATAAAAGATGAACCTACATCTCTAGAAGCAGGAAACTTACCTCATATATAAATTTTGTGGTATTAACTATTACCAAGATATTTCTTGTATTTGATTTGAATTTCCAAATACGTTGCTCAAATGGAAAGTGTTTATTTGTTGTTTATTTTCCTTTTTCTCTTCTGGTCATAAGAGTAAAAACCTCAAATAGCGTCCAGCTATAAAAAATTGGTTATCGCTTAAGCATATCTACAAATATTTATCCCGATTAACATAAAGTAGATATAATAATAAGCGTTTGCTACGATAGTTAAATAATGGTAGGTTGGCCCTGTAGCTCAGTCGGTGGAGCACCTGCCTGCCGCGCTAGTGGTCCCGGGTTTGATTCCCGGCCGTTGGGGTGGGGATTTTACTCCGACCACGGTAATTCCTCATCTTCTCCGGAGTCAGGAAGTATGAATGAGAGCGCAAATGTGTGCGTGATCTAATGATTAAAATCCAACGAATAAAAGTTAACACCTTCGATATGTTCCAAATGAGAACGTCCCCTGATATGACCATTGTAGTTAAAGGCAGAGTATAAATAGAACAAATAAAAATAAAAGCATAGTAAGAGAAAGGTCGTTTGGATATAAAAGATGTTATTTTGTTTTATTTTGCTTATTTTCTTTGTTATTTTAATATTTTTTGATTATATGTGTGTTATAAAATTACATAAGTTCTGTGGACATGTCTGGTGGAAGGAGATCAATGTATGCTTATGTTTATTAAATAAATTCATGCAAAGAAAGGAATTCCTCCAGTTCGTTCGGACTCAGAGTGATGCAGTTTTTGCAATAGATCCAAACTTGAAAGTTATTGTTGTCTTTTTAAGTTGAAGTTTTGCTGCTTTTGAAGCCTAGCACGCATTCAATTTCAACCGAGAAAGGAGGGACACAATACATAACACGATGGCTAGAGCAATTCTAACGAAATTGTGGAAGCTAAAACAAACTAATACTTTTCCCTGCAAGGGTTACCCATATCATCTGCTCCAGTCTCTTTTATCAAACTCGGCTTTCGAAGTCTACCTAAGCTTATTTCACCGTTGGTTGTCAGTTCATTATATTTATTGGATTATCTTATAAGCTAACTTTATGGCTATTGATAACTGAAAAATGTTAAATCCTTCGTTATTCTTGCATTTCTTATTGTATCAGTTTTAAAGAATGCTCACAAAATCTCACAAATTTAATGTGATTTCTATATTTTGGTTATAGTCCACGATTTGGCGTGGTATAATACACTAAGCACAGCCATAATCTTATAGAACATTATTTGTACTTGCTTTTTTAAAGCTCTTCTTACTAGTTATTTTGGTTGTCAATGTCTTTGAAAAATGTATACCTATACCGACGCTATCCTCAATTTATCTGGCGGTGTAAACAAAGTGGGACAATGTACTTCTCTGTCGGCGACTGTGATTGGAGAGAATATTCGCGCTATTTTAATCCTACGAGGCAAACATGCACGGTGTCAACGAACTTCTAAGCGAAGGTTTGCTTTGCCGTTTTCGATGTTTGTGTAGCTTATGCGATAAAACATTTACGATGAGATTAAATCCAAACATGCGTAAGCTGTATAACATATTTTTCCTTTTGTACGTTAAAAAGTGCCTGAATGCTTACAAAAATTACCGCAATCTGAATTAAAATTCAAAGCACGCGCCTTTCTACGGAATAATAGTGCTAAATAACTGCATGTAGCCACTTTGGCAATGACTTGAAAGTTCTGCTGGTTTGCAATTGTATATTACGTACGTAAATGGAATCTGACAAGGGTTATATAAAGGGTTATATAAAGGCAAAAAGAGACAAAGAGCATAAAGAGGAAAGATAGTGCACCGCGGAGATAAAGAGCTTGCCAAAACAGATATAGTTAGGTAACTGGAAGAATCTAGTGCCGTCTTGTTCATTCTGTAAATATGACTAGAGGTCTATATAAGAAATTGCGACACACCAGCGGGAGGGTCGAATTGGAAGTTAATCGTCCGCGTACAGCAAGCTGTATTTTGAAAGTGAACTCTGTTGTTTGTGATCAATGACCTTGAGCATTGTATTGGTGTATGTTATGCAATTCTGTTACTGTAAGGGTTGACCAATGTGTATTTAGAAGGAAATAAAAAACACATTCAAATTTCTGCAACTGGACTTTTAATTCTACGAAGCCTCAAAGCCACAATATATATCTATTCATTTTCTGTTGACAAATTCAAAACCTACGTCGTGAGGAATGTTATGCCAGCTCGTTTTTGTAAATGTCGGCATTTCGGGATTACCACTTACTGCTTGAAGCACCTCTGTAATTGTTGGTGGCTCGTTTCTTTCAAAGAAACTATCACAACTATCACAACTTCCACAACTGGGGTCTTTTTCAATGTTTTCCTGGGGTGGAAAGCCGGCCTGTTTTCACAACTGCGCTGAAACACCAGTTTATTCTGCTGACAAATTAAGCCCTTGATTGCTAAAGTCGGTTATTTTTTCACACAACTTGCAAAACACTTTAAAATATTTTTTACACTTTTTTAACGATTTTCGGTTGTGATGTTCACATATTGCACCGAAGCAGTTAGACCACGTCGTGGCTTAGTGGTTAGACCACTTGGCGCTCACCAAGGTGGCCCTGGTTCGATCCCAGGCGACCACAAATTGAGATTTGTGTTGGACAACATGGCGCTGGGACGGGTTTTCTCCGGGATCTCCTATTTCCCCCACCATCTGTTTCAAACGGTGCTTCATCTTGAGATCATGTATCAACAGTGTCTCCGCCTGCTGTGTCTTGTGTAGTAAAAGCGGTTGTGTAACACTACACGGAAACAGTCATGTAGTTGATCTCCCACTTCCTTCTGTTTTTAAACTGCGAAAGCGCAGTGAGCACTCTGATTAATTCATACAATTTACGATTACATATGTCATATATTGATATGCCATTGATTGTTGCATTTGTAATAATGTGAAGTTGTTCATATGTTTTGCATGGATTTAAACATGATAGGTGAACTTTTTCATCCGCAAATAGATACTAGGCTAAACAGGCAATGATACCGCACACGTACACGTACTTTTGTTTACATCGCCATGTAAACTGAGGACGGCCCCAGTTTAATATTGCGTCTTAGACAATTGAAGTGCGATGCTTGTTCCGATTTTACCCAATTTGTTAGTATCTTAAATCTAACTAGTTTCTTCCATTTAAAGGCCATTCATAAAAGCTGGTTCTTGTGTATAGTTAAATCATAATCAACTGCAATTTGTGTTAACGTTTTCACTGCTCTTTGTTGCTTATCTTCTGCTTTTTGGGGCAATTATTTGCTGAAACTCACTTAACTGTATGCCTTTATTGTAAAAGAAGTTGAGTTAATCTCTTATTAAGTACTTCTTAACAAATTAAAATGGATACAAAAAGTACGTATTTACCTGAATAACATATGCAATCCCAGAAACTGCAACGGGATAAGGAAAGTTGTGTATACTCCAGATCTGTTTCTAATTTCAACTCGAGCATGAGAAATATTTTTCCCTCTATAGTGAATTTCACCCCTCGGATTTACAAACTTTCAGCATGTAAACATAGCCCTTTAAAACTTGCATCTTTGCTGGTCATTCACTCTGATTTTCTTGAGCGTACACGTACGCGTGTATCGCACATTTGCTCTTTGTGTGCACATATGTACAAGCCAGGTTTCTGTGCTCCTTTGCTTTGCATTAACAGAAGGGAGTAGCTGGCTGTAGTTAGGTTTATTCCTTCCACGACTAACCCCTACCCCTCTACCAGCCATACAACTGCATATTCTCTCTTACACATTTCCTTGTATTATAACTTTGCACATATATTTAACTGAAAAGGAGCAGAGGTGGGACGAGAGGCGGGTGGGAGGAGATGAGAGAGAAGTTTAGTTTCTCTCGCTAGTGAGAAGGAAACGCATCTCAATACTACCAACATAACAAAAACAGCATCAACAGCCTGTACTCCTATTGCTTACTATCATCCATGTGTAATTCTTTAAGGTGTAACAGAAGTAATGAATTAATTACTTTTAGGCAATCAGCCTTATAAACAGTTGTTGCTCTGTTTATTATCATGCAGAATTAGCTTATTATATGATACGCATGCAAATTATCAAAATTGCGATCGCTTGGAGACAGAAAGTGTAATCATTTTATGATACTCTTTTCTTTGAATACTAAAGACTCCATAATCACTGTACACAACTAAAACACAAAGTGAGTAAGTTCTAGATTTAAAATGACCTAACTCGTTCTGTTGATAATGAAATGCTCATGGTCCCCGAGCATGCTCTTAATTATATCAGCTATGGATGACACATTATTTCATTATGATTTTCGCCAATTTATAACGTTAAGATCATACAACTCCTGGATAATCTTACTGAGATGCACGTGTAAATTTCCAAGTTCACTTGATCATAAGTATTAAGTTTTTAGCGTGATTTCAACTTGCATTTTTCTAATTCGAAATAAAAAGAAGAAAAAATTGTTTCAAAAATTAAAATTAAATAGTCAGTAAATTAATTATTATCTACATTAAAGGAATCAAGTTGCAGAAGAGAAAAAGTACTGTGTGTTATTTCGTTTCAGATACGCTTCATTCTACAAATGTGCGCTTTTTATACTTAACATAAATGAGAAGTAAGTGAGAAAGCAATGTATAAAATACTTTAAATTAGTGGTAAATACTACAATCATTAATGCTTCTTAAAATATAATAAAATATAAGAATAAGTAGAATAAATACATACAAATGCAATAAACCATTATATAATAAGTTAAATATATACTAGTTATTCCACAACTATCTTAAAATAAGTCATTAGAGAATATACAAAGGGCGTCCAGAAAGTAAGTTCTGCTTCAATCTATCTCCGCTGCAGCTCTGCGATCGCAGTTCCACACTTGCGCGGTAGACGCTCTGTATCAAGGAGAAGAAACGTGCGTCATTGTGAGATCGCTGTCAGCCACGTACGCTTTGTTGTGCTTGTTTACAATGTCGGTGTTGACTGAAAATCCTACTACTTGTGAAATCAGATCTGTGATTCGTTTTCTGAATGCTAGGAAAGTGAAACCAATTGAAATTTATCGGCAAATTTGCGATGTTTACGGACAAAATGCGATCAGTGATACGATGGTGAGAAGATGGGTCCGACAGTTCAATGAAGGACGTAGTGAAGTGCTCGAAGAAGAACGAAGTGGGCGTCCATCTTTGGTTACAGAAGAACTCGTTCGCGCGGTTGATGACAAGATCCAGGAAAACTCCAAGTTTACAATTAGTGCTCTCGCTATGGAATTTCCCCAAATCTCACGATCACTAGTTCATGAAATTGTTACTGCAAAACTGAAATTTTGTCAGCTTTGCTCACGTTGGGTGCCAAAGATTCTTACTGGGCAACTCAAAACAAAACGGATGGATAGTGCACTTCAGTTTTTGACCCGTTATGATGAAGGCGGCGAAGAATCTCTGACGCAGATAGTCACAGGAGATGAAACTTGGGTTTTTACGACACCCCTGAAAGTAAGCGTCAATCAATGGAATGGAGGCACACCTCATCCCCAGCAATGGTTAAGCCAAAGCAAATCTTGACACCTCGAAAAATGTTGTGCACAGTGGGACACGAAAGGCATCGTACTCATTGATTTCTTACCGCGTGGTCAAACAATAAAAGCAGATATTTATTGCAAGACACTTAGGAAATTGCACCGCGCAATACATAATAGGCGCCGAGGAATGCTATCAAAAGGTGTTGTGATTCTTCACGACAACGCACGACCACACACTGCAAATTTGACGATAAACATCATACAGGGATTTGGCTGGGACGTGTTTGACCACCCTCCGTACAGCCCTGACCTCGTTCCTAGCGACTTTCATCTGTTTTTGCATTCTCAAATCTTTCCTTGGTGGTCAACACTTCAACATTGACGAAGAGCTGAAGGAAAATGTTTCCAACTGGTTGAAGACACAGGTGGCAAACTTCTATGAAGAAGGTATACAAAAACTTGTGCCTCGCTATGAGGAATGCCTGCAAAATTTCGGCAGTTATGTGGAAAAGTAGTTTAAGAGTTGTAGAATTCTGTGCAATAAATATTTTTTTCTGTATCTGTATGCAATTTAATTTTATTACAAACAGAACCTACTTTCTAGACGTATACCTCGTATTTGTAAGAACTAAAAATGTGGGTATCTCACTTTGTTCATAAATAAAAAGTTAGTTGTAACAAACTCTTGTAATTTCGCACTAATGAGGGTGGATTTTAATCAACATAAGACATTTTGTTAGGAAGTTATTTGTACGTTATCATTAACACAATTCCTACGAAGTGTTCAAGTTGTTCTCGAGAAGCAAGCCAGATGAAAAGACGATTAGAAATCGACGTTTCGGGAGTATGTATCGCTCCCATCATCAGGATATTTATTAAATGTTATAACCACAGTTCAGCTCCTCTTGGAACCCGGCCTTAAAAATTGAAAACCGTCGATTTAAGAAGCACAGATCAATACAGATTGATAATCAAGTTAAGTAGTTGCGTTTCTTTGACACAATTTTCTATACTCACGCCATCTCCTGATCTGGCATTTAATTTACTGAAAGCAGTCTTTTGTTCAATAATGCGAATTTTATAGTGTTTTATCTTGTTTATATTTATGTTATATCCAGAGATTCATTTTTGGTTATAACATTTAATAAAAATATCCTTATGATGAGAGAGATTCACACTTCCGAAACGTTGGTTTCTAATCGTCTTTTCTCCTGGCTTGCTTCCCGAGAATAACTTGAGCATATTCATCGCCAGGAAAGCTTCAGGCCCTATTCCTACAAATTGTTAATCTTCTGCCATCATCCTACTTTCACCCAATTTGTATCCAATTGCAGGTAAACTTATTTCCTAATATTCTTTATTGGTTATTTTCCATTTGAATATTTGAAATAATTTATATAAACTGCTAGTTGATGGGTCAAATTCCATCATCATCATCATCATCATCATCATCATCATCATCATCATCATCATCATCATCATCATCATCATCATCATCATCATCATCATCATCATCATCATCATCATCATCATCATCATCCTCGCCGTCGTCGTCTTCGTCGTCGTAATTGTTGTCGTTGCTGTAACAGTAGAAACCAAATTAACCGTTGTAATGTATGATGTTTAATTGATCGTATTGAAAAGTAGCTTTAACAACCGAATACACTAACAACTGTAGAAACATAGCAGTCATTTCAGTTGCATTTTAAAAAACGGGCATTACAATAACAGGTTGCTTTCAGGGCAGGCAACGCGGTAAGAGATAACGAGCTTTCACTTTAAAAATTAGCCCTTTTTTAGAATACATTAATAACTGAGGTATTGACGGACAATTTTCATAATTTTTTAAAAGATATGGAATTTAAAATAAAATTTTAGTGCATTAAAATTAACTAATGATGTAAGAAGCTACAATTATAACTTTGTCAGGAAAAAAGCCATGTAAAGTAACTAGGCTTAATTGGGTTTTCAGTGCGTTACAGACCATTACAGAAACACACATAGACGAGGTTCTCACAATCAGAAAGAGAATAGAAATGTTAGGAATCTAGAAAGTTAGAGAATGAAAAATTGGTTTCATAAGGCACTGAGAGGCTTCAGATTTGGCAATGTTAAGTGGAACTTTGGTAGAATCATGATTTAGGGAGACTTAAGTTGATATAAGAGCATTAAGTTCTGTAATATGTATCAGTTGTTCTGTGCCTTACAGAAGTGTTCTAATAAGATTGATTCTCGGCAGTCCACATCTCCTAAAGACCGCGTTCATAATGCACACGTGTTGGTTGCCAAAAGAAAATTCTCCGACTTACAATTTAGCTACAAACAACACTTTCGCTTCTCACTTTTATTGCGAAGTAGCTATTTTATATCTAAAGTATTAATAAGTTAGAAGATATACTATTCAAGAGGCAAAGTTTCTCGTACTGTAATTAAGAAAAAGTACATTCTACAACCTCAAATAGTCAAATAGTCCGCAAATCGTGTCAAGTATCTCGTACTAGTCTCCATTTCATTTAACAGTGTGTGTTCATCCTCTCTCTCTCTCTCTCTCTCTCTCTCTCTCTCTCTCTCTCTCTCTCTCTCTCTCAAAAACACCTGGTAAAATATCTTATGGCTAACAAATGTAGCAACGGATTCATATAAGACCGAAATTTTGGAAACGGCATGGAAGTGTTGGACGTAGTAAGACGTCATCAAACTTCCCTACGTGGGCTTCAGGTTCCTGTGGTTCCTTCACTTCATCTCTTCCTCCGGGATGATTGCAATAAATTTGAGGCAATATTGCTTGAAATGTCCATCTCCATAGATAGCCTCTAAGTACGAGGGCTGTTCAATAAAAAATGATCATAACCTTTTACGGTCAAAATTTTTTCGCACTAAAATTCAATCTTATTACATTCTCTTTGCTTAATGTAAAACAAACACGCCGTAGTAGTTTCATTGTTGGTACTCCTTGTTCCCGGCTGAGAACCAGACAAGTTCAGACATGTTCAGTGAGGTAACAATGCAGTTAAAGTTGATGTTAGAGGAAAATCAGGAGTTTATTTCTAACGTAATCATTGCTGATGAAACTTGGCTACATCATTTTGATCCTGAGAGCAAACAGCAAAGCTCAGTATGGCAATCTCTTTCATCATCAACCCCCAAAAAAGCAAAAGTGGTTGCTTCTGCTGGAAAAGTTATGGTCATCTCATTCTTTGATATTCATGGAATGGTTTATCAGTATGCTGTACCTGCACACACATCAGTAACTGGACAATACTACAGGGATGTCCTGAAAACATTGCAAGTCAATATCAGACGCAAAAGGCCACATTTCCATGAAGCAGGCTGGATGCTGCACCACAATAATGCGCGGCCGCACATTGCCAAAGTTGTTGCTGAATATCTTGCAAATATCAACGTGAAGTGCATCCACCACCCTCCCTATAGTCCGGATTTAGCACCACGTGGCTTTTTTATTCCCTAACTTGAATAAATGTCTTCGTGGGAGGCATTATTCATAATCAGAAGCAGTGGTAAAGGCTGCGGAGATGACATTGAAGGATCTCTCCAAAAATGGTTTCCAGCATGTCTTTGAAGACTGGCAGAAACGCTGGGAAAAGTGCATCGCATTTATGGGAGAGTATTTTGAGAAGGACCATCAAAATTATGAGGATGAGCAAAGCTAAGTTGTCAAAAAAAAGTGATCATTCTTTATGGAATAGCCCTCGTAAATGCATTTGATTAGAGGAAAAGACACAAGGACACAATACAAATATAGTGAAATAATAACATTAAATACACAGTGTACAGACCCTTAAAAACAGCTGTAACCTCACTATTACGTACTCTCCACTTTGCTTCTCTTCTCTAACATTCCTATGCAGATTTTATAACTCAGGTATAACGGTTAGAGAAGGCCATTGTAATGGAGCAGATCAATCACAAAACACGAGAATTCCATCTGCCAACTCATATATTATTTATCCTTTACGGTAAACCTTTTGAGAGGTTATTACAAAGAAAAGTTTAAGAAGTAATGTATAAAGGAGGTTGTTCAGAACACCTGATAAGGGTAATTCAAAATTTATATTGTGCTTACAGCATTAAATAATGCTATACATTGTATACATTGACTATGTCATAATACAATGGCAAGAAAACTTAAATGTACGTTTTATTATAAATATTAAGGCTTTGAACACCATAATGTTTGCAGAAGATCAAGTTAGCCATGGTAGTTCAATGGGTAAGAGCGACTGGACGGAAACCAGGTGATGCGTGGTTCAAATCTTGACCACGGCATTGAATTTTTCAAGTTGACTCTATACATTCAAAAGTTTAACCTATGTACGGCTAGTGCGAAGAAATGACTAATTGCCACAAATTAACTTAAATAATAAGAGTTTAATAGTGAAGCTTGGGATTTAAGTACTTACGATGGTAAGGCGCCACAAGCGGTGTGTCTCGGATACGAGAGCCCCTATTGGTTTACCGGGAAATTTGAGTCAAGATGGCCATGGTAGCTCAATATGTAAGACCGACTGGACGGAAACCAGAAGATCCGTGGTTCAAATCCCGCCCATGGCATTGAATTTTTCAAGTTGCCTCTCTCCATTCAAAACCTTAGCCTATGTACGGTTAGTGTGAAGAAATGATTAATTTCCACCAATTAAATAATAAGAGTTAAATGGTGAAGCCTGGGTTTAAGTACTTACAATAGTATGTCGGCACAAACGGTGTATCTCGGATACGAGAGCCCCTAGTGGTTTACCGGGAAATATGAGTCAGGACGGCACGTTGGCCATGGTAGCTCAACGGGCAAGAGCGAGTGGACGGTTCAAATCCCGGCCACGCCATTGAATTTTTCAAGTTGATCCTATCCATCCAGATCAAGTAATATTTATCAATGCAGACTGTGAACTACAAATAGCAATACAGAAATTAGAAGGAATAGACAGCAATTACAGCAGGAGAATTTCAGAGACGAAAAATAAGTAATGGCGTTCCAAGGGACAAACCACTTAAATGTAAAATAACAGTAAATAATAAAATAATAGAGACCTAAATGATTTTAACTATCTGGTATTTAACATATCCTATTGCTAAAAGAATGACGTTAACATAAATATAAGCAGATTCTATAGCATGTGTGTAACAGTGAGAAGAACATGAAGAAATAAAGTACTATTAAACTATGACAGTTGCCATGTTAACTTATACCTTTCAAAATTGGAAGATCAGATAGAAGAGAAATAGAATCACCCGAAATGAAATTCTTACGTTCTGTAGAATAAATCAAATACGAAATAACTGGTTAGTATACATAGAAAGGATGCCAAAAATTACCACAGACATTAGTTTAATGCCAACCTAAAGACAGAAGAATAGTTCTACGTCCGTGAGCCTGATGGATAAACTCGATTTTTGGTATGTAAACTGGTCAAAGGCCTAAATCCATGAAGTAGAAGAAGAAGAGGATTAACGGAAAGAAATGATCCTTATAGAAGAGTAACTATATCCATTAGATAAATTATTTTCACTGGTACCATTAAATTCTGTAAACATTGTTACTTTAATGCAGTATCTTTGTGCTACACTGTATTTCTGTATAGTTATAATAGGGAATCTTAAAGGTAATAATAAAGTTTAAAATAAAGGAGTCGCCTTTGAGAATTATTGTATATTGTGTTTATTTCTTGCCCCTCTAGTGTTTTTTCTTTTATGTTCTCTTATTTTTTTTTTTTTTTTTTTTTTACTTGAAGGAGAAAGGAGGAGGAGACGGTGGTGACACAGAACGGGGCAGAGGGGGGTTGGTCGGAAGTCGTAACGGCGCACAAGTAGATATAGCTTACTATACTTGGCGGGATGGCCTTTCTTCTTTCCAAGTGAAGTCTAAAGTGCTAAAATGTTAACCGTGGCCTCAGAACCGTGAAGGAATAATTTGCATTAGAGATTTTCGTTCTAAGGAAGCTGTATTGTTAGTATAGAATGTGATGAAGGGAACGGAGGTTGGGGAGAGGAAGACTCGCGTTCTTGGCCCTCCTACCTCTCTCATCTCTCCCAAGACTTTGCGTTTTAATGTCTTACACGTTTAACTAGGTACCTGGCAGAGATTCCGCTTTCATAATTCAAGATATCATTTCGCATCTCTCTGAATTACTCTAAACTTTAGAAGTTCTTTATATTTTATCACCGTTACTCTTTTCACCGCAGTTCATCCGCATTTGGATTCTGCAAGTCCTTGTAAAATGTTTGTCGTTTTGTGTAATTTTTATTTCCTGCGTCAGTGGAAGTGGTAACGGAAGATATTTTCTTTTCCTCGGAAATTTATCTTAAGATTTAATCATACACCGGTGTCTTCATATTATATTTTGGATGCCGGTTTTAAAGTTTACTTTTAGCGTTCTCGTCTAATTTGTACTCTTGAGCTGTTAAATAAAGATATTTTCATAGTTGTTTATTATTAGGATATGAGGGCTGTTCAATAAAGAATGATCACAATTTTTACGGTCATAATTTTTCGCATTAAAATTCAAACTTATTATATTCTGTTAGCTTAATGTGAAACAAACACGCCGTAGTAGTTTCATTGTTGGAACTCCTGTTTCCCGCCTGTAAGAACCAGGCAAGTTCAGACATGTTCAGTATCGCCTGCCACTGCAATGGAACTAACATACAGTTAAAGTTGATGTTAGAGGAAGATCCGGAGTTTCTTTAAAACGTAATCACTGCTGATGAAAATTGGCTACATCATTGATCCAGAGAGCAAACAACAAAGTTCAATGTGGAAATATCCTTCATCACCAACCCCCCCCCCCCCAAAAGCAAAAGTGGGAAGTTATGGTCATTTCATTCTTTGATATTCATGGAATGGTTTATCAGCATGTTGTACCTGCACACACATCAGTAACTGGACAATACTACAGGGATGACCTGAAAACATTGCAA
Source organism: Mantis religiosa (assembly GCA_030765055.1). Lineage (NCBI taxonomy): Eukaryota > Metazoa > Arthropoda > Insecta > Mantodea > Mantidae > Mantis > Mantis religiosa. The sequence continues at coordinate 60,670,319 of CM060951.1, read as the reverse complement.
GTCCATATTAGGCCCAAAAGACCACATTTCCGTGAAACAGGCTGGATGCTGTACCACGATAATGCGCGGCCGCATATTGGCAATGCTGTTGCTGAATATCTTGCAAAAGTCAACGTGAAGTGCATCCCACACCCTCCCTATAGTCCGGATTTAGCCCCATGTACCCTTTTTCTATTCCCTAACTTGAAGAAACGCCTTCGTGGGAGGCATCATCAGAAGCAATGGTGAAGGCTGCGGAGGCGATTTTCAAGGATCTCTCAAAAATTGGTGTCCAGCATATCTTTGAAGACTGGCAGAAATCCTGGGACAAGTGCATCGCATTCAGGGGAGACTATTTTGAGAAGGACCATCAAAATCATGAGGGTGAGTAAAGGTTCTTTGTCAAAAGGAAAGAAAAAAGTGATCTTTCTTTATTGAGCAGCCCTCACATTACCTGAATATGTATGATTATATAATTTACAGATACATACTATATAGTTACATGAATTTATAATTATACTTATAACCTTGTCTTTTTGATCTGCTTTAGTTCAATGTTATACTTTTAATATTTCAGTTCACTCTCACTCTCTATTTTCACCACAACACCAGTTTTTCAATGACACTGTTCTCCTCTCGCACACCTCCACATGATATCTGTTGCACAGCGACCCAGATAACCCGCACACGCACTTTTCGCTCGGATCATGGTATCATTTCTCCTTACAAATCAAATAGTGGAAACCATGTATCTTGTTACAAAATGTCTTAGTTCGTAGTTTGGGCCCTTCCAGTCTTCCTTGGTCATTGCGTCTGTGCTATGGAAGTCTTCCCAAATTTCTGCTTTGTTCATTCGATGTTCCTTTACATACGCCTCTGTTGCCGGAAGTAGCATTTGTAGTCAGAAATATTCTACCCATATTGGTCTCTGCACATTTCTTATGTTACTCTTGAAGATGTGTACTTGGATATACACAAAATTTTCTTCATATATGTTGTCTTCACTTTCTTTATAGTCTCAAGGCTCCTTTTTGTCAGGTGCTCCCATATCAGTTGTAGTCCGTATGTTACTATTGGTGATATTTTCGCTTTGAACAATTTGATCGTCGTCTTTAGAGATATTTTGTTCAGGTATTTAATGTCATACATGGCTTTCACTGCTGATGCTACTTTGTCCTTTATGTGCTCTGTATATGCTATGTATCAATATTAACAGAATCATTGGAGTTGAGTTTTCCATCCAATGATAAATCCTTCATTGAAAATCTGCCCTATGCATTCTTCTCTCCCCGTTTCTTTAACCTAATTTGCATATTGTACTCGTATCTTTCTTTTGCTGAATAATTCATTATCATCTAATAAGCAGATTTCCCTTTGGCAATATATTAACCACTTTTCTCTTCCTGTAGGTCAGTTGGTGTCTCCTTCCTCGTCAGTTTTCTGAACTAACATATCTTATTTTGTCTCTCTAATTTGCATGCTTCATTGTAGAGTAAATGTAGTTTTAAATGTCGAAACGTCAACGCTATCGTATTTATTTTCTCTTTACTCCTTTGTTCAATGTTTCACTGCCGAAATTTCTTTTTCGAATTCTGGTACATGCAGTAACGGAGAACAATGAAGGAGGCGAATTTTCAGTGAAATAACTGCTCTTTGCAATGTCCAAACAAAATCAAAAGAATAAAATATTCTCTGTTATAAATTCTGTTTTCCTTCTCACTCTTACTCTCTCCCTCCTTCTCTTTCTTTATTTACATATTTTTTCCTTTCACGTGTTCAGTGAAAATGACAAACTCTTAAACTAATTTCTTGAGTGTGTCTTTTTTAGTTCTCTAGAAAAACGGCCACGTGATATTTAAGCATAAGCGCGTCCACAAACACAGGGAGGGTAGGGAAGGAGCGGGACAGGGAGAGGGAAATACCATGGAGAACATTTTTTGTTTTTAATTTAACGCGGTAAAGCAATCATAATTATGGTACCTTTTATTATGATTTGTTATATTATGATTTATTGTGATTATTATGATTTAAAATACCTTTTATAAAATTTATAGCAATTTTTATGTACATAAATTAGAAGCTCTAGAAGTTTATAAATATCTGTATATATGTATATTATACTGATGATTTCGAAAAGTCTTAAACACCAATTAAAAGCGATACTGTCTTCGTCCTACTCGTCAATTTAATGTGCTCTATGCTTCTATTCCATGTTTAATATTTGGAGCTGGGCAATATTTTCTATTTAGGATTCCGATGATCCCTACTTGCATTTGTAGTCGCCTATTACATAATGGTTCAGAAATTACCTTACATTTGAATGAAATTTTATTGTGCATTTTTATTTCTTCGTTTTCTTTCTTTCTCTCCTTTAATCCTTCGCTCCTTCCTACCTTTCTCTTTTTCTTTCTTTTTTAAAGAGGGTTCTAATAAGTATCAAGGGGGCGAATCTTTTATGTGATAAAGAAGCCATAACATATAAAACGTATAAGTGTAGTGCAAAGTTAGTGCTTCTTAGACTAGCAGTGGGTAATCGGTATGTGCGCGCAAATAATATTCTGAATTAGAGCTGACATCACACCTCAAGTTATAACATTTATGTGAATATTCCAGGTTATCTAGTCTTATAAAATAGATCAAAAGGATCAATATCTGCTTACACACGAGCCGTTCAAAGCGCAATGACATAACGCTACTTTGTCGATTAAAAGGAAAAAGTTCTTCACTCGTTTTTTTTTTTTTTTTTTTTTTATCAAATACATATCTATGTATATAGATATATTTTTGCTTTTTTTCTTCTTTTCTTTATTTAACCTATTTTCATTATTTCCATTTATTTTCTTATATAATTTCCTTAGTTTCACACATATTCACTATACACATAAACACCCATGCCCAAGGCGGGACTCGAACCCGCGACCCTCTACGCGGCGGAACGCTAGAGACATATGCTTGATTGTACGCTCACTCACTCCAGGATCCTAGACGGTCCCCGTACCTGACTTTAGCGAATAGACTAGAGGTTGTGGGTTAACACCATGAAGAAATGCTGTTAAACTTGGGTATCTCGGAACATTTCTCTATCGAAACAGGTAAATAACGAGAGCAAATGACAATCGATTTTCAGCCCAACAACTGCCGTTAAACAGACAAAAGTTTTCCATGTAGCAGTGTTAAATGGCTAGAAATGAAGCAGTCAACCAAAATAATATTACTGTTTTAATGCTAAATTCCAAAATGTTTCAGATTTACATATGTATGAAAAGCAGCTGCATTGGAAAGCATTTTTCATTCCCCTACTATGCACCTACACTATATAAAAGGAACTGCATATTCTAACCTAGCTTCGGTGACATAATCTCATTTAAAATGTATATTTTGAGATTCTCAGAAGAAATGAGAAATGATTTAAAAAAAGTTCCGCACGTTTGTTATTTGTGTATATCTGTGAACAGTATAGCACAAAATGTTAGATGAATACCAACTTAGTATTGAGGTTCAGCAACTTCCAGAATGCAACGCGAAGACTTTCGAGAAAATCTGCCACTAAATGCAATCCTATACTTAGATGTTTTTTTGAAATTGCTTTTTATTTAGATTAAGCATGCCAGGTATATTACAAATCAGAAAAGCTGTATATCTGGGAGTGAAGGCTTCTTAATTTAGAAAGCATTTTGTATAGTTTAGGATAACCGAAAAAATACCAGAGATAAACATACACCATACAAGACTGTAGATTCCTTAAAACACATTTTATTTCTAGTTTATTTATAGCATATTTTAAAATGTTGTCGCTGATCAGTTACTTTTTGCAATGACAGGGAAAGGGGATGGATTACCTAGGTCAGTGAGTAGTGACCCATTGCCCATCAATGCTTTCCCTTCATTCCCTTTGTATAAATCGCATCATATTCTTCACTCCACGGATTTGACACGTCGTCTGTTAGTTTTTCAAGTAACTCTCTCTATCTCTTCCGGAATCTGTCCACATCTTTTCTGCCTGCTGGCTTATAGGTACCTTAGTGCATTTTCGGAAGTCTATCATAGTCCATCCCTTATACATGTAACAATCATTTATTTATATAGTGTTTATTTATTCATTTACATATTTCACTTGTTAGTCATTATTTATGTAGTCTAGTTTCGTACATCTTTTAGTTCTCAAGAGTTTCATTTGAAATTCTTGTAGTATCTTACTTTCTATCTTCTTTGTTATAACACTGCCTTCACTTCAATGGTTTTGACATTGTTTTATGAAATTTAATTCTGGCATCGTTTTTTGTTTTATTTCTTAAAGTGTCGTATAATGTTCCACATATAGTTTAAAATCCTGACAGTTTCAGGTTAATATATCTTTTTTTCTCTGAACCCATTTCATATCCAAGGCATCTGAAACTTGAGTCCTCTTTGTGAAAATGCGTAATGAAATTATTTCTACGAAATGTACCTGAGTTACAGTGCAGATGATAGAACTATAAGCTTTCGTGTAAGTAGTTTGTCCAAGTCATATAAAAGCAAACGATATATTAGAGGTAATACGAATATAAATGAAGCATAGGCTATTTGATTTGAACTGCTTTTATATAAAACATTACATTCAATATTTAAGCCAATTCTATAGAGAATGGATGCGCAATACATTTTGTAACACCCTATAGTGAATAGTACTCGTATTTACCTTTTGCTTTTAATTTTACACTGATTGATGATTTCAAATAATTAAATACTTTGTTTTAAAAGTTACACTCACGTATAAAATTCTTATGTGAATGCTACTGCTTATATGGAAGTTAGTAGCTCCTCTTAGATTCCTCTAATGACTGGTTAAGTTGAAGATATTCCATACATTTCCTCGGAAATTCATCTAGTGGTTGTTCATTTGCATGTAGTGTGGTTGTTTGTTTGCCAGATTAGGCTTTGGGTTCCTTGCCCACAAAACCGCTAGTTTGGGTGTACGTCGACGCGTCATGTTCAAATTCCCAGGTCCTTCCTCCGGTACTGCTTCGTCTTTCTTTCCCTGCCATCCTGGAGCTAATGACTTCCAGGAGCAGTAAAACTGGAAGACAAGGCAGCGGATATGGAGGGGAAGGAGGAGTGAGATATAGATGAAGGAAGGTAAGGACGTGTTCAGCTATAAATGCAGCAGCAATAGTAAGTAGATTTTACAACAATAGGTTTGCACGGAGATATCTTCTCACTTTAGTGTCGGATTTTCAGTTTCCTACGGAGCTCTGCTTGATTTAAAACTTTAAGCTCCATGTTCTCAAAGGAAATAACTCGTAGAGAAGTATTGCCTTGTGAATTTGGAAGCGCCTGGTAGCATATAAAGCATTGGATTAGTTTGTTCTACTATATGCACTATAGGTCCTGTTAATGAAACGCATTTTATGAACCAAATAAAATATGTAGGAATTAATGTTGAATTTCTGCGTACATTAGGCTGAGTTTCTGAATTAATTCCGCCCTTACTGGCAATTACATGACACACAAAATAACTGTCAAAGTAACTGCTACTCATCTTATACTTAAGAGAAAATGTCGGCTAGGTCTCTTTATCTTCCCTAAGGTAATTTACAGTAGCAGTAATAAAATGTAAGTAAAGTAAAACATTGAATATTTTGCTATTTTAAACAGTAAAAAGGCAATATTCAAGATATTTCTCGCGAAAATTTCAATGAAATTTAGTATTACATTTAACCAAAAATTGCGCACCAAGATTTCACTGCATGTATACAATAAAAAAATTAGAACAACTTCTTGTATGTATATGTATTTCTGTCTGTAATAACTCAAAAATAAAAAATCGGTTAAATACCAGAATATAAATGACAACACCATGATTTTCCTACAAAGCTCCTTTTACACGAATAATGTTTAGAAAATTTTTATTTTACAAAACATGTTTTTAAAATTTTGATTAAAATTTCACATACATGCTTTCATTACAAATTAAATATATACCTATATTTAAATGTTCGGGAGCAATCTGAGAAGACAAATCAAATTTTATTTTGCAATACGCATTTCATAGATATTCTTTGTAATTGTATTTTCAAGGCTGTAAGACGCTATTCATTTTTATCTTATTTTAATTCCAGTTCATAAAAATAGAATAGAACCATTTTAGAGCAAAAATTTGCATAAATAATAAACCCATCCAACAAAAAAGTTATTTTAATTATCTTGGCTATATTGTGTCATATACCAGTAATAGAGATATACAAAACAAAATAAAAAAAATGCCAAACAATATGTGGCACAATAAAAAGAACTTTTAAAAATTGTAACCGTCAAACTTTGTTAAAACTGTATAAAATAATGGCGATCCCAACCCTGCTTTATGGGTGTGAAAACTGGGTCTTGACTATCTCACAACAGAAGAAAGTGGAGGCTGCTGAGATGAAATTTCTGAGACAGGTGGCAGGTTATAGACTCATAGACAACAAAAGAAACGAGGATATTAGAAGAGAATTGAAAATTCAGAGTCTAAATGAAATAATCATTGCATGGAGGCAAAAATGGCAAGATCATATGCGGAGAATGACCGAAGACCGTACACTACAAATAGTATACAAGTATAAACCTGTAGGTAGAAGAAATGTTGGCAGACCACGAATGAGATGGTCCGATCAATTTCCTTGAAGTCGGAACGGGCCACAAGGCTTATACCGTGATGATGATGATGATGATGATGATGATGATGGTGATGGTGATGATGAAAAGTAGAAAAAATTCAAGGCCAATATATAGCTAGCAATACTGAAAAAAGTTATTATAATTTACTGTCTACCCAATCGATGAATAAAATTTTATAAGAATTATGTGAGAAAATTTATTAAAACAAGTTATGATTCTGGCACATCACTCTTTTGGAAACGTCATAACATGGCAAGATTTTAAGTTATAACTATCATATACTGGATATATTACGGAAGCATTCTCTTCTTGTAAATCGAATACATTAAGCCAATCAAAGTTCCTGCCACACTAAAATGAAAAAATGGTCCCAGAAATGAATATCACCCCTCAGTGTCGTCTAGAAGAGAACCTTAATATATCATTACGAAGAATGGTTAAATTTACATGAGTCACCCTCCATAATGGCAGTACTAACGCGAGCGAGAGAGAAGCTGGATTATAAAATACCTACGTAATATGCTTGGTTGGCGCTTTACGACTCTGGATCAATCATTGCTTTGTACTTGGAATATGGACCATACACGTACGTGGAGGGGAAGATAATGACAAGTATACTTTTCCAACTGGGCGAAGCACCACACACACACACATATACAGACACACACACTCACTCTTTAAATTCTTCCTCGTATTGAAAGCGCAAATGCACGAGTATTTCCCAACCCTCCTCTCTTGCAGATATCTATTCATCTTTGCCTTCCCTTCTGTCATCCTTTCAGATATTTATATGCATCGCTACTTTTCACACGCAGAATGAGCTCTCTACACGGCTAAGAAGATCCATTGATAAGTGCATACGTCCCTATAAAAATAATGAGTAAGTTCGACGCTGCCAAATATCGACGAGTCGTCTGCTTTTGTCAGGGCGCGAAAATGGTAGTAGCTCCAGTGATATAAGCTACTAATTACGTGGTTTTAATGAAGAATGAATATGAAAATGTACTTTATTTCGTATGCATATACTCATGCTTCAGCGTTCTTGAACTTGAGAAATCGATGTTCCATAAGACCTATGCAAGCGTGAAAATATTAAATTGAGATGGGTTTGGTCTGAAATAGACAAACATACGATTTGGTTTTTGAACAAAGTTTTATGTTTCTGGCTGATAGAAGAAATAATCATTGAAAATTCCCACTAGCATGAAAAGATAGGCTTCAAGGTTCCTTGGTAGAGTTGTGTCATGTGATCATATTTTGTTTACAAATCCATTTCCGGAAACTCCTTATGTCCTAGAGCCTCCAAAACGGGAGCTAGGTAAATAAACCCCAAACTCTGCGACAGAAACAGACATCCATATGGATAGAGTCACATGAAAAATTCAGTGCCATGGCCGGGATTTGAACCATGGATCTCCTGGTTTCCGTCCAGTCGCTCTTAACCTTTGAGCTACCATGGCCAACGTGCCGTCCTGACATTAAATTCTCCAGCTGACATTCGAGATACACCGTTTGTGGCGACTTACTATTGTAAGTACTTAAGGGAGAGCCCCTAGTGGTCTACCGGGGAAATATACGAGTCAGCTGGAGAATTTAATGTCAGGACGGCACGTTGGCCATGGTAGCGACTGGACGGAAACCAGGAGATCCATGGTTCAAATCCCGGCCATGGCATTGAATTTTTCATGTTGACTCTATCCATCAAATATCTTAGCCTATATACGGCTAGTGTGGAGAAATGATTAATTTCCATCAATTAACTAAGACATCCGTATGTTTATAATATACTTAAATATTTCTGAAGCGAAAAGATGATTTTCAGTTTGACTCTATCTATCCAGAACCTTATCCTATACATGGCTAGAGTGAAAGAACAATTAATTTCTATCAATTAACATAATAAGAGTTTAACGATGAAGCCTGGGACTTAAGTACTTTCAATAAGAAGTTGCCACAAACGGTGTATCTCGAATACGGGAGCCCGTAGTGTTTTACCGGGAAAACATACTAGTCCAATGAGGAATTTGATGTCATGACGGCACATTGGCCATGGTAGCTGATGGGTAAGAGCGGCCGGACGTAAACGGGGAGATCTGTGGTTCAAATCCCGGTCATGGCATTGAATTTTCCAGTTTGACTGTATCCTAAACCTTAGCCTATACACAGCTAGTGTGAAAAATAGTTTCCATCAATTAACTTAATAATAAAAGATGATTGTTTGCATGAGAGCTTCATTTGTCAATCAACTCACGCTCTCCCAATTGTTAATTCTTATTTTCTCAAAATATGACTACCGATCTAGATTACAAAATCACATTCTTAAATAATTAATATGGGGCTTTAACTCTTTTGAAATGCTCATTTTTTGAAGAATGTTCTGAAGATGTAATCCAGTGGATTAGCCAGAAACTAATTATTTGAAAAATGTAATGTGAATCATACGAGTATTTTAAAGTTTATGTCAAAACCACTATGTTAAGTATTATTATTTTCAAAATGATCTGTTTTATATTTTAAAGTGTGGCTTGATAGAATTGTTATAATATTTATTCATTGCATATTTTAAATTTTAACTGCTTAATACACTACACAGTACCTACTCACTCTTTTCCTGCATTCTGCCTCTGTTTAATGGTTTTTCACTAAAGCAAAAGGTTTATTTAAAATTTTCTGTGAATAAACTATGCAGACGTCCGATTCACAAAGAATGTTAGGTATCTTGTAAAGTTTCAGGAAGAGTTTAGGAGAGAGTTTACTTTTCCAACATATTCTGTACCTTTGGATTTAAAATGTTAAAATGCGATTATTTTTTGTCTTTAACACCTTAAGGTATCACCTTTCCTTCCTTCTAATATTAGGTGGCATTTTACTCAAAAATTTTATATCTAAACTGCATAGAAACTGCTTAGAAATAAGAATAGGATATCACTGAATAAGAAAACAAAGAGAAAAATGTTGGAACGCGCGCCCTTGTGTGTGTGTGTGTGTCCCGCGTTCGCGCACGCGTGCGATTCAAAGCGCAATATTCGTATTTATATAAGTTTAACATGCTATAGAGTATTTACACAAGATTATAAAGAAAATGCTCCCACCCCAAACATGGAAATATATACTCATTCTCTTCGATTTTGTAAAGTATGCGTATTTTGATTAATTACTATATTTGTAACATATTTTCATGAACAATCAAATGGACACATCTAATAAGTTTTCTATAATTATAATATGAATTCTCTTTATTCATATGAATACATATGACTTTTATTTAATAAGATAATCTTAACAAAACAGAGAGGAAGATGCAGGGTACGTTTGAATAATGAATTTTATTATGTTAACATTTTTGGGGTACTAGTGTTACCAAGCAGTGCTACATTAAACGAACTGCTTGGTTTCACCTTTCTGCCTTTCTACCCGTTTTTAAGTAAATTTTCTATTACCTGTGTGGTTTTTTTGTTTGTTACAAACTAGATCTTGTTTCTGCTAACAAACATTTAAACACTGCTTCTGCATGTTCTAATTAAATATATCTTACTTAATTTGAAATATGTAATTGCTATGCAAAAATATATCGTAAATGCAGTAACTACGTTGTCTCTAGAGATTAACATTCAAACATTATGTATTGAAATAGGCGATTGATTTCACTGATTGTTACATTTGTATCAACTATTACACGTAACATAGCAATCAGTAGGCTGACGTAGACGCAACAACTCCAAACTGCAATTGTAGGTCAACAAATCTAAAAAGTTATTGTTGTGCCCAATTTTATTATTGATAATGGTGATTTGTATAGAAGTTTAAATTACAATACGTTATTCCAAATTCAAATATCTCTTTCAAAATCACTAGAAGTTTTCTTATAAGTGTATGCTGATGATCTTCTATTAGTACAGACTAACCTATAAAAATTACTTAATATATGTATTTATTATACTTTTTATCATTGAGGCAACTATTGGACCTTTTTTTCAGAATATAACACAAAGGACTGTTTATAAGCTCCATACACATCTTCAAAATTAAACTTTTACTCATTGAATTTCATGATGCAAACGGATCTTCATTTTTTGTTTGTTTTCAGCACCTCTGTTCTTACGCAACAAGCTATTAAAGCTTTTAATATGATCCTTATTTACTGAAGAAATACGATATAGAAGTAACTTTAGAGATGAAAGTGGGATAGTTTTGCTTATGCTCTGGAGCTTCAAAGCTCCAAATACCCAACTTTGATATGGTTATATAACGAAACTGAAAAAAGGTACGAATTCCTACAGTAATCTGTGAAATATAGCTTCAAATTTACAGGAATATTATTTCTAAGGTGTTAACGTAACAAAAATTAGTGGAATACTTTTGTTTATGCTCTTTGTAATTAAAAAATTAACCAAATCTCATTAACCATTTCTACAGTGAGTGTGAGTTGTAATATATAATCCATTAAAACTGTGATTATTTTTAAAATCGGGAATATACTTAGTCATGATGGGACCCCGGGGTTTAGGAGCTGAAGGACTCGGCGAGGGATCTTCAGTTCTATAAAGTGCTGCAGTTGAGTGGACCCTGCATCTTGGCGATGTCCACTTCAGTCAGAGGCCGTTCGCATATCCTCCCAGGGATTTGCAGAGTCCCCCTACACCGTCTGACGAGTTAGGACTGCTCCAGCAGCAGAAATCCCAATGGAGATGGAAGGCTGATGCCATAGCGTTCCATTACTAATTCCACATGCAAATGAAGGAAAGTGCTAAGGAAAATATATAACAGCAGCCAGAGCAATAATGCTTTATAGTTAGTAGAGCCTAGTGTCTGCTAAAGGGGTGAGTAGAAGGGAGGAAAAAGATGGAAGGGGGTTAGCGAAGGTTTCACTCCAAATATATATCTTTCCTTCCCCGTTTTCTCATCCCTCATCAACCTCTCGCTCACTCCTGAAGGAAAAGCCAATAGCCTTCGGTGTTGCGTCACCATCAACCAATCACGCACTCGCTCACACATACAGAAATGCCAAAACCGTCGCTCCATCTCACTCGCCGATGACGACTTCTACTACACACACCCACGCTGTACTGTAGATTCCCTTTGCAAAAGCAAAGACACGTAAACCTATATTGCATACTGTCTCTGTTCCCATCTTTCTCATCAGACGGCCCCCTCTTCGTTTCCATCACCAACACCCTCTCTTTCTACCTCCCTCCTATACCTCAAACCATGCTCACCCCACCCTTCGTTTCATCTGTGATGTCGCTAGGTTTGCCATTCAACCCTTCACTGCCAAAATATTAATCCATAGATCTCTCTAAAGTCTGTCTTTCTCTTTCTACAGCTTCTGGTGGTGGCCGTCCCTTCTTCCAGGGACGTTCGCACACAGGATGGGGTCTTGTTCAACTTATTTATTGGCCGACTGTGACTTTAAGATCATTACCAGTCCATTCAGGTTTTCATATTAAAAGGAATCAAGAACTAAGCTCAAACCAAGTGTCTGTGCTTTCTTCGCTGACTCTCTTCCTTTTAATAGGTGTCCCATGTTTCATACATCGCTTCCCAGAATTTAGGTTCACAAAATAAAATAAGAAATAAATAAGTACAAAATTAAAAATGCAATGACATAAATGTTACTTTGAAATGCATTTGAGCAGGCGAATACATTTGTGTGTGATTCTGTTAATACAGAATGAATATTATACTTTACACTTATTATTTTCTCTTCCAGTATGTAAGTCGAAATTTTACCAAAAATCCATATTTTAACGTACTATGCCTTAGAAAGAATATTTAGAAAAATACCTATGAGGGTGTATTGCATGTCTAAGTCTACCTATGAGCAGTATAACTTAAAAGAATGAAAAGTTAATAAAATACCAAACTTTATATTTAAGAGCAACTATCCTTTGGGTGCAACTTTGATTAGCTAAACATGACTCTAAGAGAAATTATTGTAATTCTTTTATTCTTAAGATATTGTCATGATAAATGAAGTTTATATTTGGGCTTTTATGGTGATAGTCTGTGAAGTCCTGTTCATTCTTGGTAATTTTTGCAAAACTGGTAAACGATAAGAGAGGATAAACTGTTATTGCACAAACATTTTGTATCTTATTAGATCACACGTTATATGTAAAAGATGTTTTCAAAGAAGTTAACCATTTCCGAGATTATCCTTTTTATTAGCTTTAAAGGTATAAATTATACATCAGATAAGGCTCATCTCTCCGATCTACATAGGTATACTGTTGTTATCTCAGCCAGAAGAAAGGATGAAGTGTAGGAACCACAGTCGGTAGGAATATAGACCTCGGAAATCTAATACTTCACCAATATCTCAAACACTGCTGGTGCCTTAAGGAAAGGACCATGAACGATCCATCAACCAAGCAGCCCTCAGGACAGTTTCCTTTTCTTTGAGCAAACATTCGTAGTAGATGAGGAATCATTCCATCTTTGCCTATCGACCAGTTAAAACTGCGAAGAACCTGAGGATAAAGTAGGAGATGGCCATGAATCCAGCCAGAAGTTTTAAATGTAACTCTAAAAAGGTTACCGCGGAGACATATTGCTCGGTAACAGGTGTATTTGTAAGCAATACACCACTTTGTCTTTATTTCAAGTTTCAGAACTTTATCAAATCAGAACGATGAAACTGCCAACTTAAGACGGAAGGAGGGGGAATGGTATACGACAAATCTGTCATCCGGTGTATGTATGGTGGGAATATCTTTTTTTCATGCAGCAAACAAGAATTTGTACAATCATGGAATTGGTTACAGTGATTAGTAATTGAAAAAAAATATATAACAGAAAGTCATATACAAATTAGATACTAATGGTACCAATTACCTAAGTACACATGATTTCTCATGATATCTTTGTAGGCTTGCATGTACTGCATTTCGAGTTTAATCGGAATAATAAACTTTAGCTCCACAAATAGACAAGAAATTTAAAATTATGAAAGAGTGCAGCTATATCTATCACTTAATTAAATAATAGGCAATGCCCATACGTTAAACCTGCATATCTTGCAACGGCAGTATCGTGCTTTTGGGATTTAGATGTATGAAATTAACCCTGAATAATATACAGCACTCCTACAGAGAAGTCAGAAAAGCCTATTTGACGGAAAGAAAAGTTAACGACAATAGCTGAGAGAGCTTACCAAACAGGAACCTCACTTTAAGAATCCAGCAGACATAGTCGAAGGCAGATCCCACCCAGCTAAGCTCGGCGTAACCTGGTGTCAAAAGATTGCACCAGTCACAGCATCTAACGTTTAGACAAGTGTTAAATCTGGACTGCCAATAGAAGAGCTGGCTGTCGGCCCAGCGCTCTTAGAAAATGTCTAAAGGTATGCAAGTATTGACATTGGTCCTTATAAAATAATAAACCTTAACTGTTGTTTCTAATTCTTTAAAGAATGTATTTATTGGAGTATTTACTTGTAATGATAAACTCATTTCGTACTACTCTATGGTGTGTGGAATAATCACTTAGAGCATTAATATATATTCCATACAAATGCGATAATTGCATCTTTATCAAATTAGGAAAAGGCATGAAGTGGAGCATTTTCACTTACCAGTTTAGCAAAGCACTTAACGCATGTGTGTTAGATAACAGTTTTACGACGATACAGGTAATATTTGCATTAAAATAAAAGTAATTACTGGAAGTTGTCAAAAGAACTATTGAGGTCGACTGCACTACCTCTACCAACTAGTGATTACTTAATGTCTCCAGGTAGTTTTAACCAAACCAATTACTACTAAGGTGAGATTGCTGCCTGTTCCATAAATGTATATGTACGGGCTGCATGAACTGAATAGAAAATAAGTGCTGACAATCACAGGGAAAATTTGACAAGATAAAAATGGTACAATTTAAGCATAAAATATGAATAGATAATAAGTGTGTAGCAGTAAATGTAGTATTACTTCGATGATTAAATGCATAATTTTGACATTGACTGTGGAATTACAAAATGAATGGGTTGAAGAATCTCAAACTTTCCACTGATAATGGCTTATAAAAACAAAAAATATAAATAACTTAACTAAATTTTGTAGTTGTTAACAATTATTTTATTAATACAAACATACTAATAAAACTGAAAATACTCTTTGGGGCTTCAGAAATTTCGTTTTCCTTTTACACTTCCCAGAGCTTACAAATTAACATCTGGGATCAGATGATTATGGAGGAGCAGACAAACAGATCCGGAGAAAGTAGCCAGATTGGGTGATCAGGCTGAAGCCTGAGAAGAGATTAGGGGAAGAGCTGACTTGAAATAGGGGCGAAATGGTGAAAAGAAGTGACAATGAAACGTTTGGTGGAATGAATGGTGGAAAGAATCGAGAATCCGCAAAAATGCCCATTCAGAGACACTTTGAACGCCACAGATCCTACGGGTAAGTCGACCCGAATCGGCACGGTAAGTCCATAAGGGTAAGTCGATCGCGAACCATCTATGGCGTCGCCGGCTTCACAAAGTCTTGTAAAAAGGAAGTGACATACTGAAAACAATAACGATAACAATGCGTATGCTTTGCCGATGCATGTACGAAGGTTCAATCACAAAGGTTCTATAGCCATACTTTCATTTCAATTATGAAATTACACTAAAATATATAGGCATTTTATAATTGAATGTTATGTATCGCTATATTACTACAGGATTCATTTCTTATATGCTCTAGAATTCAGATATGTTACAGACACTGCCACCAATCACAGATAGTGACCACTATGGGTGCTGTATGGGTTCCTTACACCACAAGAAGGAAGAATTGTCCTATGGACTTCTGTAAGCTGTGTAAAAATATTTAATTACCAATATCAATATATATATATATATATATCAATATATATATCAATATATATCAGTATATATATTCAAATTTAATTCAGCATATAATATACTAACAATACAGCGTATATAACCATATTTGAAACTTTGTGTTAATTTTCCCTAACAGTTATGCCCCAGTTGTCTTTCTGGATTATGTTAGTTTTCCTTTTAATTTCATACTAATTATTACAATTATATAATCTGAAATGTATGAAATTTTGAAATGCAATTTATACGATACTTTGCTGGCCTGGCCTGTTTAATTTATTAAAACGAAAATTTAAATCGTATAAACCTTTCAAGTATCTATGGTTATGAAAGCAAGAAAAACAACATACTTAAATTTATTAAATAAGTCACCTATACAATTATTACTTTGGAATATCCTCAATATACAGCAACCTGATGTAGCTAAATTTTTTTATGGGAGACATGTTATGTATTTTGACATTGAATTTGATTTACAATTCAAAAATATATCATTTGTCATCTAGAATTTTACTTTCTGTTCTACTTCTTATGAAGAGGAAGATCGTTTCACCTAAAATTCTATATCAACATTTCCTGCAAGTCTAAAAAAATACTGCGGGTGATTGTGCATGGTGTGTGTATGTAAGCTAAATCGACTTAAGCTTCAAAGTAAGTTAAAAATCACACCCATTTCATTTTAGATTCTTTTGAAGATGTGACCGAAGACTTTCCGGAAATTTATCCAATCCAAAGTACCCTTCACATGGAAAACTAACTCTCATTTCATTTTTCATAAAAGCTCTTATGAATTTCACCAAAAGTTTCGTGGGATCTTTTTATTACTAAATAAATATATAGTTTAAATTTTTCGAGAATAGCCTATTAAATTCTGTTCCTTAAGAATGATTTTTTGCTATAGGTGTTAAACCATATAATATATTCTCTCCCTTTCTGCATCAGACATACAGATTTTATGAAATGAAACAATTTACATGAAATATCTTTGTTGTGACGTAAACCATTTCTGAAACGTTTTGGGTTCTGATTTAAATTCATTTACTTTTTATTTAAAATTAATTTTTATTGCTGAATTTTTTACTTAGAAAACGTATTAATTTTAAAACCCTTTATAATTTAAAAATTAACCCAATGACTTAAAAATGTCTTTAAATGTAAACAACTTTTGTTTTTGGTTTGAATTTTCATATACCAATACTTTTTCCAAGATATAAATCGCTATCCTTTTTTCATGAACAGATTTGGAAGCCATCACATAGCGATATGCTTTAAAAATGCGTTTATTGCTTTAGCATATTGTGTATTTATCGAACCTAGAATGAAATGCGTGAATGTATAATGAACGTGTATCTCGATTAACAAAAACAGAGCAGAGAATACGCTGTTGTAAGTATATATTGTAAATGAATGTGCAGAGTAAGTAATACGATTCAAAAACATATTTTGAACTCTAAAATGTTTTCCCAGAAATAGGTCGAGTGTTTTGAAATGTTCTATGTGAAAGTATATTTCAGAATTTGTAACCTTTCTCTGCCACGTGCATAGTAGGTAAAGGAGGTATTGTATTCCATCCAGAAATGTTGTTTCTTCTTCTTTAACTGCACTCTTATAACCAATACGTGGCGTCAGGGTACTTGTTCCTCGTAACCCTTATGGGGTTGAGGAACGGAATCTCTGGATCAGTGAGAGAAACAGAATCCAGGATGAGTTGATCAATCTGATGCCTGGTATTTGAGTTAGAGAGGTGCATGGCAGAATGAGGTTGAGATGAAATTATACCAAAGATGATGGAGCAATTTGTGGAATGCTGGTGGGGGAAACCAGAGGATCCGCAGAAAACCCGCCCCAGCGCCATGTTGTCCATCGCAAATCTCACTTTGAGGTCTCTTGGGATCGACCCGGCCGCCTTGGCGAGAGTCGAGTGGTCTAACCGCTCGGCCACGGCACGGCATCCAAAAAATTCGATATCCATATTTCACTGCAAATGTGCCTTTTGATGTCTCCTGAATCTAAAAATATCATTTTTAGAAAAAGGACCGTAAATGTGTCCATAAGAGTGTCTGTGGTTAGCATAACTCAAGAACGAAGGTCGGTTACTTCCTAACTTGGTGTTTAAATTCAATATTTTCCAAGAATGGCATTCCATATTTCCAAGAAGATGCCCCCACCTCTGATTACCCTTAAAATTAAACACTTTCCTTCAAGCTTCTCAAAATGATTAACGATTGTGGATATGGTACTATTTATTTAATATATTTTCTTTACAAAATGTTTCTTTATTTCTGCGAATGTTCTCACAAGTCATCACTATTCTGAAGAAGTTTGCATAACTGGTAATTGTAAGATATAGACAAAATATTACTACAGGAGAAAGTAGAGCTCGTTGAAGCACACAATTTGTATCATATGCATATTTTGTGGAGTGTATCATCTTGGAGAGATTCTTTTTTATCTGTTTGAATTTTTGAATATTATAATTTTATCAAATGGGAAGTCATTATTCACTTATTCTGTGTCTTTCCTGGAGAGTAAACGCCATTATATAACGACCGGCTCTTAAAGAATTGGACTTAATTTTAAGCTTGCTTCTAATTTGATCTACAAAGAATCATGCAATAAAATATAGGTATCTCTCTTCATCAACATAAATTAGATAGAAAAGAATTTTTTAAGAATAATTTGTACAAAGTTATGCAGACTTTTAAAAACATGTTGGATTGGTATTTTGCATTTGTGAAGTGTGTTGCGGTGAAGCAGGCGACATTGTTGTCCCTTGTTTGGCGTGCGTCAAGCCTGGGCTCACTTTCCTCACTTCACCCCCACAGTAGTCATCCGTTTTCAGTCTCTCTTCGTCTCCTTCCTTTTCGAGTCGAGTCATTTCATTTGCATCGATAATTTTAAAGGAACTTTGAATGGCGACATGCTAATGTGAATGCTGGTGCTCCAGGCCGACTCTGTGTATGCGGGGCTTTGATGAATACCGATAAATCAGATCGTTATGTAGAAAGGGGTGCAAGAGAGAAGGTAGACACTCTCTCTCCAAGGGATGGTGTTGTGTAGCTATATAGCAAAGACTGTGGAGGGAGGTAACATTCGAGGGATAGGGAGATAGATGGAGTGCGAGAATACAGCTAAGTAGGGATAGACACTCATTTATAAAGATTTATATTTATTTTCTCTTCGGTAGAATGTGTGTATGTCATATTTCTTTTTCTCTCTTGCCTTCGCCCTCCCCCCTTCTAAACCTACATTGCGAGTTTATGATTAGAAGTTACTGGGGACTGCGGGAAAGATAGCAAGAGAAACTGATGATTGGAGTTTATTACAGGTAGGGTAGTGGGAAGACTGAATAATGGATTTTTTTTTTTTTTTTTGTTTTTCTTTTATGAAGAAATCCTTGCTCATCCAAGATTCGGAAGATAACTCCTGGGATTTAAAATTGCAAGGTAATAAGTGTTATGGTGTCGAATTCCTTCTGTATACACTGAGATTTCTAAAAAATGATTACATAGCACAGAGATTAGTACTTTAAAATTACTAGAAAATTGGGAAGCACGGATAACAAAGTAACAATTGCAATTTTTTCCCAATAAAGCATTTACCCAAACAATTTTGCTTATGTCTGATAGTTGCAGCGGTTAGCCGCAAGTTTTGCTGAACAGTAACATGTAAGGCTCGTAACCGGGCATTCCCGGTTTTGCTGGTCAGTCCGAACATGGGCTTTTTTATGATTTCCTGAGGTCAGTAGACGAATACTGCTGTTTCCAATCGACCTGAAATCCCTACCCAACATTTTCCATAATATTTTAGCGTTATGTAGCTAGGTAAAAGCAATAGTGTGTTGTGGGAAGGAAGTTCAGTATGTGTTCTGGAGAGATTTTCTCCTGATGTTTGACAGGATTATTGGAAGGCAGTATTTGGAAGCGAGTGACTTAATGCTGTCCAGCGTTAGAATTGGTGTTATGTTAGAATGGTTAGGGAGCCCGTCCCTCTTAACTAACGTACATCGTCTTCCGGATGTAACGCCCTTCGGTTCTCTCCTTTAACTCTTCCTCTGAGGGGTGACGGTGAAAGGAAACAGGCTGATGTGATCCAGTTAACTCAATTCCTCTTCGAGTCCCTACTCTTTAACTCCTAAAGAGCTTATCAGTTTTTCACTATCTCACAATTGTAGCATAGGATTTAATTCTGATTTAAATTATGTTATTAAAATATACTTTTTCTTCCTCTACCTCACGGCTTTGGATTGTTTAACCCGTTCCGTCTCCAAATTGGTCAGCCCATCTTTTCTTCGGTCTTCCCTGGTTTCTTCTTCCTATAGGTTTATAGTTTAAGGGTATTTTTGGTATACTGTTATTATTCATCCTCTGAACATGTTCTTTACATTGATTTCTATTTCTTTCAATAGTATGGTTTATTTCTTCTACTTTTAATTCTGTCCTAATATCCTGACTACGTTTTTTATCAAGTTTGGTATATCCAGCTATTGCTCTTATGAATTTCATTTCTGATGACTGTATTCTCGCACTATTTCTTTTTGTTAGTGTCCATGTTTCTGATCCATAGATAAAAGTTGGTATTGCCATTGTTTTGTATAGTTTTATTATAGAGTCCTTTCTTGCTTTTTTTAATGTTCTTTTTATTGTGCCTGTTATATAGTTAAATTTATTTTCTCTATTATATCAGCTTCCCCTTGGTACGAGACAATACATCCTAAATACTTAAAGTGTGATTTCTGCTCAATTATTATGTTATCCAACATTATTTTTGATCTTACTGGATTAATTCCTTTAAATGCCATGGTTCTGGATTTATTTGCTGATATTTTCATTTCATATTATGTAGCAATTTTGTCTAGACTATACAGTATTTTCTGCAGGTCATCTTCATTTGTGACCATTATTATTTGATCATCTGCATACAACATAGTTTTCAATTTAACTCCTGATACATTAATGCCTCCATTATTCGACCAAGTCCTTACTATTTCGTCAACATACAAATTAAAAAGTGCGGTTGATAAAGGAGAACGTTATCTTACGCCACCATTAACTATTACTGGTTCTCTTTTATTTATTTTTATTTTTGTGTCAATGTACATTCTTTTTATAACTTCAATTAGCTGTAAAGGTATGCCTCTATTATTTAAAATTTTCCACAGTAAAATATACTTTTTAATTATATAAATAGAAATAAAAATTGTTTCTATGAAAGAAATGTTCTCAGGTTCAATCTCTTTGATGATAAGGTGGTGAACAGACAGAAAATTCTTAAACTGTTGACTTCAAATTATCTACATTCAAACATTGGTACCACGAAGTGTTGTCTGCAAAAGCCAAAACACTGCAGGAGGGATAAAGGTTGGTTATTTATCTATGACATCCTTGTCATTAGCCCAGACAGTTAATACATTTCCTTCCCTTTTTTATTTGCTAATAACGGCAGGAAGAGATTTGAAACATATTTATGGATATTTAGTTTGGAAAAAACATGTGCAAAATTAACGCAGCAAGGAATATTCGAAACCTATGCAGTTTTTATTTCTTCCTTGCTACTTGTATATAGTAAATATGCAATTATTTTTTTATTTCTGTTCTATTTGAAGCAGATATTTCACCATATAAGGTTTTATGAAATATGAATAAAAAGGTTTAATTGTATGTGCATGGCTATGTGTATGTGTGTGAATGAGAGAGGGAGAGAAACAAAAAAGGAACAGAAGAATGGAATATCTTGGTGTTTATGATCAGTACTTTTCAAAGATGCGACTCGACTATTTTCAAAGAAACTCCGCATACATAAATCTACCTTTTATCGAGAAAATATTACTACGGTTTTATTTTCTAAATATGGCTTCAGCTAGTTTCATTAATATAGGTATATTTAATATATTTAAGTGAAACATAAAATACATATCTTGAATTTTCTTGGTATAGCTCTGAAATACTCTTCCTTCAAAAGGACGATAAATCATAAGATGCATAAAATACTCACTGCATCTCTTTTAAAGCCAAAATGTATTTCAAACGTTTCATGATGGTAGCCATTTCCCTTGTCCGTTATTGGTATAAATTTTCCACTTTCATGCTGCTTTTCACTGTTAATGCGATATCGGGGAAGGGTGGCATTATCATCTCTTTATCAATTATATTCTGTACATACAATTAAACTATGTATCTAGCGTACCACAGCGTAGAGGCTCGCGGGTTTGAGTCCCGCCTTGCGCATGGGTGTTCTGTGTTTGTGTGTCTTGTGCATATGTGTACCACTAGAGAAAAAATATCGCTTCGATGGCCAAATGAGTTCTTCGTCAAAAGTCCCTCCTCCAAAGTTTACAATCAAACGTGTTATGAAGTTGATGAAGATTTATCTTGATTGTTGTGAATTATGTTAACACTTTTGTGGGTATAGTTTTTAGCAGTTACATAAATAAAAAAAAAATAGTACGTAGTGAAAGTAATGTAAACGTAACACAAGAGCCTTTTGTGAGAGGCACTGCTGTAGATGATAGCCT
The DNA here is from genome assembly GCA_030765055.1 of Mantis religiosa. NCBI lineage: Eukaryota > Metazoa > Arthropoda > Insecta > Mantodea > Mantidae > Mantis > Mantis religiosa. The sequence continues at coordinate 60,648,360 of CM060951.1, read as the reverse complement.
TTTGTGAATCGATGGAAAGCCCTGAATCAGTGAGGTGAAAATAAACAGGTGCGAGAGTTCCATGTTTTGTGGAAAGCGCATGCAGAAGTTGGTAATACGTTTCCGAAGTGTTTCCCCTATTCAATAAAAGGTTGAGAACAGTTGGGGAAAGATAATCCTTATTAGCGCACCTCTGACACTGCAACACGGACCTAACGACGAGATAGAGAGAAAGAGAGAGAAAGAGAGAACTTCAGCTTCTACACAGTGAAGCTATTTGCCTGAAGTAAAGTCTTATGTGTCAGGAGCATAACAGTTTATCGTTATTTGTAATTACTCAGTGCATTCGTTTGTTTTTGTGTTGACTCATCATGACATGCAGTTTCATTCATCTAAACGTCATTTTAAAAGTAACACGAACCTTATCTGCATAAACTTACTTCAGTATAGAAGTTATATGCATTATGTCCAGATATACAAATAGCATTTTACTCTAGAAAAATCCAAGTACGCACATATGACGATGTTTACTTATTGTTCAGTATTCTTATAAAATGTAATTTTCCAACTACTTGATTAATCGAGTTAAACAGAAAATGTTATCACTCACGCTCTTGTAGGAATAGGAGTATACATTAGATTTAAGATATAGTCAAATGTTTTAAGAACAGATTGCAATGCCTTTGAAATTCCGTTTTGTTTATCTGGTCAGGAGAAATAAAAAGGACAACAATGACAACACGAAAATTAAACTGATAACAAAGAATATCTCGAAAACGGTTAATTCTACAAAATGCTATTTAATACAAATCGTAAATTTTAACGAAATTTTCTACATTTTTGCGGGGATAGTAAGATTTCCTGTCTCTTACGGTTTACCAGTTATACAAGTCATTCAGAATGAAGCAGCTATTTCCACAAAGTTTATTTTCATGAAATATATTCAATACAATGTGGTAATTTAATCAGTAATTTGTTCAAGAGGTCCCGAGTTCGAATCTCGGTCAGGGTGAGTTACCTGGATAAGGTTTGTTTCCGGGGCTTTCCCTTATCCTGAAAGACGAACGTCGGGTAACTCTAAGCTCTATGGACCCCGGGCTCATTTGAGCATCATTTCACCCATTCCATCCATCGTCCGATATGACTTAACGTTGGAGGACGTAAATTACAAAAAAGTAATTTAATAACACGGTTAATAACACTGTATTCAAAATGCATCTTCCTACACAATTAAGGACTTTTAACTTTTAGGACATAAAAATTTATACTCTTAATTAAATAGTTCATATTTGAACATAAAAAACAATTAAATTGTTTAAATACAGTCTGATGTACAAGATGACATTAATCATATAGTAATTTGAAATTTGAAGGATTACTGTTATATAATATAAATTATATTGCAAGCGTGGTTTGATAAGTCTGGTAAATTTTAATGAAAGAATGGAAATTCGTTGTTACAGCTTAATGGTTGGTAAGCTTGCAACAACCCTCAATATATATGTTAATCTAAAGAAACTGTCAGTGAACATGACGTTGAAACTGCTTTGACATTACATTCCCTAATATTTATTTTTTACTTATTTATTTATTACCATTTATTATACAATTCTGTGATTCATATTTTACCCAAAGGTATATTAGGAATATAATTTACAAGTTATAAAATGAATATAATAAAATTACAAGATATAACAAAATATAATGTTATCAAAGTGCCAAACATTAAACGTAAAATTAATAGTTTAGTTTAAGAAATATTTTGTTCAAGAAAGCCATGAAATATTGATAACTTTTGTAACTCATCGAAATAAGTATAAGTGGTTTTGAAAAATGTGACCTAAAGATTGAAGCAGTAGTTAAAGTTCATATCTTTCAAGACAGAAAAAGTGGTAATCAAATAAAGAATGAGGGACAGATGCAGTCACAGGTGGATTTGATTTTGAACCGCAATAATTAAGCAGAAAATTTACTATGACTAGTCAAAAATTTAGTGAGAACATAATTAGGATTAAGAAGTTTATCTTTTTGTTCGTTGGAAGCCGTTAGGAACTATACACTACCTATTAGATAACAAACAATAGTAATGCGAAATACGCACTGGCTTTTCATTTAGCTGGTTTTTATAGCAGTTTGAAGAGCCTTTGTTGCAACATAAGAATCATCTATTTAAAAGCCTGTGAGCGATTTAAGAACTACGGTAAAATCTCGCTTTAAAGATCTTAAACGCTTAATCGAGCCAAAAGATATAAATGATTATTTTACTCTTTGAAAAAAGATACTACCATTAACAGTTCTGTTGTTGATGCTTACAAAGGGTTTTCAAGAGGAAGAAAGGATTTGATGTTTCCAGCAGATTCATTCCAACCCATCTCAATCCTTGTACTTTTATTTACTACTCTTCTTTAAAAAGCAACTTTGCAGTAGATGTTTGCAAAGCTAAGTACACGTTAAGTCGTTCTTATCCTCAAAATCGTACATTCTCCGCGGAGTTCGACGCTAATGGAATTTTGTTAATATCCTTTTCAAGAAGCGCCGTTCGACAGGCGTCGTATTATTCAGCCAAAGGTTCGTAATAATGAACTTCATAGCATGTGGATGAGCACCGGCACCCTACCTCAATCCATTTTTGTCTCTTGAACAAATAAACTAGGTTTTCGCAACAGGAAAAGAATTTCTTCTGATTTAGATAGCACATATTCATCCTTTGATTTAACGCTTTCAAACAAATCGTTGAACGGCTTTGTAAGATTGGTTGCATTCAATATTTCTTTTGTTTTGCAAAAACGTTTGTGAAAGGAAATATCTGCATCATGAATGATGCACGAAACACTAAAGGCAAAATATATCAAATTTAACTTGATGCTCTCAGAAAACGTTTCATAAGATAGGCAGTTTAAGGCGACGATTTCTCTTTATGCTCAATTGAATGTCGTTTACTTCTGAAATGTGTATTTACGGTAAGTAAAGAAAGTGTTGTATTCCACATAAAAATTTCGGCATCTGTCTGACCCAGTTTAACAGTATAATGCTAAAACCAACAATTTTATTTAATATCAGGGCCCTCCAAAAATGTCACACCAAGATTAAGAAAACGAAAGGAAAGAAAATCAAGCCTTCACATCTAAAAACTATTAAATGAAATATTTTCAAAATTTTAAATGTAATAATAATGCATCTAGGGAGTAAAATCAAGTATATTATTTAATACATTTTCATGAAAAATGAAATACACATAGCGAATTTTCGTGGAACATCCTCTGAAGTCCTTTTCACTCTGAATGACGTTAGCCAAACTGATAAGCCATAAGAGGCCCATAAAGTGTACTTCGCAAAGAAAGAAGAAATCATATAATATAATCTCATTAAATCATAATTATTGTTGTTGTATATCCTGCGGAATTAATCATTTTTGAGGGATTCTTTGTTCTTCATTTTTACAAATTTAGGCCTTTGACCTGTTTCCACATTAAGAGATGAAGTTTGTCCATCTGGCGCATGGATATCCAAGTCTTCTTCTACCTTAGGTTGGTAGTGAAGTAATATCTGTGGCAGTCTATTTTGTGCCCTCCAATGTGTTCTAACCAGTTATTTCATATTTGATTTATCCTGTCGTTTAAGTTGAATATGTTAATTCTGTTCTAATGTCCTCATTATGCTTTTTTATTTAATAGTGTATATTCTGCTACAGAAGATTTAATTTCGGCAGATTCTCTTTTTCTGCTATCTAATCTTATAAGTTTCCAATTTTTAAAATCACAATTTAACGTGGAACTTGTCGTAGTTTTATAGAATTTTAATTGAGTTGCTTTTTAATGTTCTGGTATTCTTCGTTTTTTGATTTAAAGTTTTAAGTACTAATATTTTTGTAATAGGGAAGTAGTTATTCGCTCATTTTATTTGTCTTCTGTTCATAAAAGAACAGTACCCGGAGGCTAAGGTACAATTATACAACTTACTTTGATAATTTAAAAGCTTTAATAAATCTCTTATTCACACTGACAGCTTACTTGCGCAATTACACTTAACTTAAACTTCCTCGAAAGTTAAACTTTGTACACATTATAATTTCACTCTTAACACCTGTTATTACACTTTTCATATTGAAATCGTATTCCCTGATGACTGAAAATATGCCTTCTCAAATATGATTTTGTAAAGAAGCCCTTGTCACAAATGCTACAATTATAATGCCATTTAGCTTCCTGAATTAAAATTATGAGTTTTCATACGTGATGCTAGAGAAAAGTTTTTATAACAAATGTCATATTTGTATGGTATTTTGCCCTTATGGATTAAACTATGAGATTTCAAAGATGATAAATGAAGAAAGCCCTTGCCATAAATGTTACACATGTTTCCTTTTTTTTATGAAGTGCAATGTGAATTTGTAAAGATGATGATGTACTACAGTTCATGTCACAGAATTCACACCTGTGTAATGTTCTGTGATACATATTGTCTCCGTTACCACCTGTGAGAGTTGCACTTGTGCTGACATCACAAGGGCTGCTACTTTTTACCATATTTTTATCTAAATCTGAAGTAACAAAGCCGGATTCAAAGTTCCACACAGACCGTGTATCCAATCTTTCCTTCGACTTCGCTGATAAAAGTGATGTACATTCTAGATCTGCACATGCTTCTTGAACAGCAATGTTACACATTTTTATGCTTCCCTTTCTGGACCTTGTTGGTTCTGGTAATAGTAATTCATCATCTCCATCTGATAACTGATCCTCAGCATCCAAGTGGCTCATCTTTTAGATCAATCTCCTCTGACTTGGTTATAATTTCAGTTTTTTTCTTCAGAAAAGCATTTTTTCCTTGATCTCACTTGTAATGTATCTGTTAAGATCATCCTCACATATTTCAGATTCCGGCTATACTTTAAAAGGTGAAACAAAAGAAGCTAATTTATTCTTTACCCAAACTTATGAATCAAGAGTATCCAGTGATCCCAGCTGCTGTTCAGTTAGTGTTTTCTCCAGGCCTCTAGGCTCTTCTTTGATTCCTGTGATGGTGTCTACATAATCAACCTCATGTATGTTGGAGTCACTGTCTGCTTCATGATGAACCCCATGTGTGTTGGAGTCACTGTCTGCTTCATAATCAACCCCATGTATGTTGGAGTCACTGTCTTCACAATCAACCGCAAGTATGTTGGAGCCTGCATCTACTTCATGAACCACACGATGCATGTTGGTGCCAGTATATACTTCATAATCGACCACATTTATACTGGAACCAGTGCCAACTTTTTGATTGACCACATGTGTGTCAGATTACTTCATAATCAAACTACAAGTATATTGGAGGCAGTATCTACTTCATGATCAACTTCACATTTGTTAGAACAACTCTGTTTTAACTTACTCTCTGTATGAGCAACTGAATCATTAGTCACTTCTGATTCACAATGTAGTAGATCTGAAGCTCTTTTTAGTAAACAAGGTACCTGTTTGACTTATATATTTAGTACCCATTCCATCTATGTCAATATAATTCTTAAACCTTAAATGCCAATAAAACAAAATGGTGTTATTATTTAACAGAGTTTCTAATTTGCGCTATGGTTGGCATGCACATTCTGTCGTCCCCAATTATTTATGAAGATATTCCCTCAACAAATGCTGAAGCATGTCTCGTGTACCAGTAATTATACTAATATTTTGGTGTATATTGAGTTTGGTTCTTTGCATTTGATATTAAGTTTGGTCATCTCACTTACCCAAACACAAAAAACAAAATTATATTTTTAATATTAGGCCTGATAATGGACTGTCATTATTCAATACTAAATCGTACTGAAATAATTAACTCTGTAGTAGAAAATAAAAGTATTCATTAATATACTTTGATGGTATGGGCGTAGAGCACTAGAGGTTCCAGTGCCATTTTGTCCTCGTATAGTGAACAATATTAAGTGTATCTGAGCTTCTCTTAAAGATAATAATAAAGAAAATTGTTATTTACAGAGAGGTTGTTATGTATAAATAATTGTTTTCATTCGTGGATCACGAAATATCTACCAATACTAGCTGGTTAGTGTGGAAGAACAATGAATTTCCATCAATTTGTCTAGTAGTGGTTTAACTATGAAGCCTGGGACTTAAGCACTTACTGCATAGTAAGTCGCCACAAACGGTGTGTATCTCATTGTATATGAGAACCCCCAGTGGTCTACCTGGAAAAATACGAGTAAGTTGGAGAATTTAATGTCATGCTGGCAGGTTAACCATAGCAGCTCAATGGTTAAGAGCAACCGGAAGGAGACCGGGAGATGCGTGGTTCAAATGTCAGCTGTACCATTGAAATTTGCAGTTTGACCCTACCTAATATTTTGTGATGAATGCGGTTACCCATCCTCTAATCCACTTTTAACCATAACTCCCATAAGCGGTTTGGGAAACATAATTTATACATACATTAAACCATATCGCGTGAACTTTTTTAAGAAATCTTGTGCGAACATTGTATTTCCTATTATAAAACTTTTAGATAAAATATTTTAATAAAGTATATCTCTGTTAAGACACTAGATATTTGGTTCATTAAATGAATTAAGCATATTTACGTAAATATATATATGCCTCTACAACATAACCTGCTGAATCCCACCGATTTCATCGACCGTTAGATGATGCGTACCCTTGGAAGGAAATACGTTGCATTTTGTATCCGATAGGGGGCTAACGATGAATTAATTTTCGTGGGGAACACCGTTTCAAGAAGCAATAAATTATATTTTGAATACCGCTTTTACTGCAGACTGTTATAATTTTCCAGTTTTAATATTTCTTCCCTGGCTATAACGTGGTGCAATACCATAACTCTAAACCTAATTTGAATTCCGTAACAATTTTTTTCGCCTACCTGCGTCAAATGGTAAAGAAAATAGAGAGGTATAACAATTCCCAAGCCGCTTCGTTCCATCCCCTTCCCTTCTTTGGTTCATTTAAAAAGAAAGAAAATATATAATAAATTCTGCATTCTTGGTAAGATAATAAGGATTTATGATTATCGATAACTGAGAAAGCCCAAAAAAAGTAATTATGAAAGTCTCTGGCTCCCTCATAGCTCTTCCTTCACTATTCTCAACATGCTCTTCTCTTTCTTTCGACGTCTCTCTTCATGCTAGTTACTTCACTACTGGCTTTCTCTTTCTCTTGTCGTACATAAACTTATAATTTTGTTCCTCTCGCATATTCACGGGAGGGGGAGATGGAGGGGAGGACCTTCCTGATAACAATAAGAATTATAATCGTCAGGAGAACTTTTTTATTGGCAATAAAAACCTTGGGGAGGGCTTTGAAATATGTGACGTGTACGAAACTCGAAGTGAACGCGGCCTAAAGAAGTGGAAGAAGAATAAGGAGCCGTTTTCCTCCTCCCAGTTTTCCCTGAAGTACCTAGTTTGTCTCTTTTCCATAGTAACACTTAGGGCGGTAATATGTTGATAGCACGAACTTCTAGCAAAAATCCAGTTTTTCTCATGTCATGAGACATCTTTCAAAACCAAAGCTTTGTACCCTATGGAAAATCTGCCTATTGCATATAGCATTAAGGGGAGATATAGGTAAAATGATCAAATTTCACAATTTTCAAAAAAAAAAATATTTAAAGTGAAATGCACAGTTTTGGGATTATTTCCATAAAATTTATGGTCAAATTATTAGTTGAAATGGTTTCAAAGTCCAAAGAGCAGCAGCCTGTGTTCCACTACGATCCTGAACAGCTAAAGCACTATAGCTTGTTTCAGAGATAAAATTAAATATCTGAATATGTTTCAGCTTATGGCATGCATTATAAACATTGCATATTATTTTCTGAATTTCATACTTAAAATTTTATGGATTTTTTTCTCAAAAGCAGCTACTATAGATATAATAGAGATATTTCTCACGGATGTTTATTAAGAAAAGATTGCTTGTGTCCATATGTATTGATTTACCCTATAGAAAGATGTGAAAGAGTTTATAACGTTTTAATAAACGAATGTACGATATTTTAAACGTTGAAATATAGGAATTTGCTTAATATTTTGCAGAGAAACTGTGCGTAAATAACCTTCGATTTCTCTGTTTATCTTCGGCAATGTCAGGCAGAGCTGTAACAATTTATAACTCCGCACCATGCAAACCTAAGGCTATAATCCACCTTACATTTACAATTTTTAGCTAAAATTTTATGATTCATTGGTAAGTTTGAAGTTTACTAACGCTGGATCCCACATTTAATTTTGGAATTTACATATGACTTATTAACTTACTATTAAATCTGGCAATATAAATTATTAGTCATCTGGGCATTTATGAAAAAAAAAATACTCAGCAAGATACTTCATTTAGTCCAATTTTGTTATTTATTACACTGTTTTCGTCTATTCAAAATATGCACCGAAGAAGTCAAGTAAAAAGACGCCATCTTCATTGTTATCTAATTTTGGTTTTTTCCAAGTTATTTCACCATTTTATGTTGAAGTAAGCTTACATAGCCTTACGTTTTGTATGTCCAGAAGTTATTTTATGCAAGACAAAACTTTGATAACGAGATGCTTCAAATATTTAGATTCAGTAAATACTATGTTTTTTTCTGTTATAGCAAATTACAGCTTAAACACATAAAATTTAAATCTCCACCAATAAATAAACTAACAGCAAAATCTCTCTAAAACGGAATGCGATCATTTCGGCATTTATTTTCCGTTTGCACAAGTTTCCATCTTACAGAGGCTTGTGTTTGAGTACAAAGTAATTACAGGTTTACAGTGAAGCAATAAAATAAAATGAAGTGTAAATAATAATAGGCTGATATGTATTATGTAGCCTACTATATTTAAACCTATATAGAATAATTGTAGTTTATCGTCTAGCTTCTCTGTCTGTTTTGTATTTTCTCTTTCCAATCTCCAACTGCCTGCACATCAACATCATTTGCTTCACCAAACACAGCATTCACAAAATGTTATAGAGATCTTTGAATCTCTCGAGCCATCCTCTGAAATTGTAGTTGCCTAATTTTCTTGGTGTCTCTAAAGCTTGATTCTGAAGCATGAGGAAAAGAGAATTCCTTTAGCGCGTGTACTAATAAACCACCCGAATACAGCACGATTTAGCTCATCACACTCTGTACTTTTTGTCATAAGCCTCATATGCCCTGTTCTTCCCTTTAGTCACTCATATTTGTTATTTTGTTTTTCAAAATCTCATAAATCTGTGTTTTCCACACTTTAAACAACACAGCTAATTCTGTAGCTGGAGTCTGTTCATTTTGTGTTACTCAATAGCCTTATTTTTTCCTCCAGTGATAATGAACTCATTTTATAGAATTTATGTATACACAAACTATGTTTTTAAACAACACCTAAGTTCCCATTTTTCTTTCACACGTACTTGACCACTTGTAACAAATAAACTGAGAATAAACACACTGCAAAACAGGTGTACCCTTACCATGTGTGTACCTTGTGTGTCCTTTTTCCTCGAAGGATAGCAGTTTATGACAGTTAGGAGGAGCAGCTATATTACGAGATGATAACAAAAATCATCAAAGAGCTATTCTAGGTATTAAATTTAATAATCCTTTATTAATTAATAAACGTCGACTCCCTAAACGTTCACATCTAATATTAGCTAGACATAACAACTATGCTTCATAAAATTTCGGTGCAGTGCAGTCGCCATCAAAATTATTGCACTTTTTAAAATGCGTACGTTGTAACCAGTTACACGAAGCAATCCGTTCTAATCGGGTTATCTACGCAAACGGTTACCAAAATATTTTCATTTCCGCGTTAGGCAGTTTTCCGGCTTAAGAGCATAATTTTACATGGAAAATAGCTCCATTTCGAAATTTATTTTCTGTTATTACTAGTTTCCGTAATAAAATGGGTCAGCTTTAGGCTACTGCATTTACTTCTTAAAGCCCTTTTATCGGCTTTTAGAAATATTCCGTAAGATCTAGTTTGTAGCCATGTTAACATTTTCAAGATGAACTCGGAGAGAACAATGTTAAAAAGTACATGTGGTACTTTTTACGCATTCAAATTTTGCAATGCATAATATGTTAGAACCCCAAGGAATATATTTTTAAGAAACAAATGTTACAGATTTAAATGCTTTTTCTACTTAACAGAACATTAATAGTCTAAGCGCTATTTTTGTTTATTATTTAAATAAAGTAATGGTATTTCTGAATTACGTTTCCTTATCCTGTGAAAACTTGATTAAATGGTACATAGTAGTACAATAAAACATTTTTCCTAGAAAATAAGGACGATAACATCATAATTTAAAACCTAATTATATTACAGCAGAGGCATATCATACAATTTTGAAAATGTTTGGTTAAAACCTGCAAGGTTCAGGTTTTTCAGTATATTTAAGGAAAGTAAGTAAACATTTCTCAGTGTAATGAACCATTTAGTCCAAGGAGCAATTTATGTTAGCATATTAGAGGCCATTAACTGAATATAAAAGCATTAAACTGTTTGGCATAAATTATATTAAGTCGAATTTATTTTATATTCTGCATAGGTGGAATAAATTTGTTATTAATTAAAAGAAAGTTATGTTTTTATCTTTTTACAGATGAATTTTTACAAAGGCATAGAACTGAATAAAACCGGGTCTTAAGTTCATGAAGAAAGTAAAAGGACTACTTTATTATTGAAGAGGTTTACTGCTATCAGAATTCAATAGTATGCTTTTCGAAGTTTTTAAATTAATCTAATTGAAAGGGTTGCTAATATCATCAGAGCTTTGACAGTCTCGCAAAGTTTTAAACTCTTAAGCAGAAAGTGAAACATTTTAAACCCTAAAGTCTTCATTTAGTATTTACCGCTGTAGAGTTTTTCCTTTGAACATGTTCTTTGCAAATAACACACGTTACGGTTGAAGCAGCAGCAAAAGACGACATACAGTTTCATCTCCGTCGTAACCGCACTTAAATTTAATGTAATGGACCTTGAAGCAAAACAGAAATCGTCAGACACAACTCAAATGAATACCTGCAAGAGCCAGCAGCATTTAATTTTTGTCTGCTGTATAGAGCTAAGACGTGTGTCAGTACACCCAGAACATGTTAAAAGGGATTAAGACTAAACGCACATAAAGAAGTAATGAATCTATTGCTTTGCTTTTTTATCAGTTAACATCAATTCTATATCAGATAATGTAGTATGAATATAGATTTGGGGGGGGGGGATTGAATTAATCACTTCTTATTTTTTAAAATGAATGTATGTAATTTATTTTTGTCTTTGAGTCTTTAACAAGCTGGAAATAGAAAATACTTTTAAACCGGAGACAATGAAACGAAAAGCATCTGTAATTTCAAAAACTTATGCATATTAAGTTAATTAATGGAAATTATTCATTTCTTCACACCAGCCGTATGCAGACTAAAGTATTGGATTGATAGAGTCGACATGAGCAATTCAATGCCACGGCCAGGATTTGAACAACGGATCAAATGGTTTCCGTCCAGTTGCTCTAATCCATTGAGCTACTATGGCCAAATTGCTGTCATGACACCAATCGACTCATATATTTCCCAGGTAAACCACTAAGGGAGATACACCGTTGTGAAATGTGTGTAGTGTTTAACGCCCGCTTTTACTACATACGGCACCACAGGCGATGACACTGATGATACATGAGATGAAGATGGAGCACCGGTGGAATGAGATGGCGGGGGAAACAGGAGGTTCCGGAGAAAACCCACCCCAGCACCGTGTTGTCTACCACAAATCTCACTTTGCGGTCGCCTGGGATCGAACCCGGGCCGCCTTGGTGAGAGCCAAGCGGTCTAACCACTGAGCCACGGTGCGGCCTACACCGTTGTGGCGACTTACTATCGACTATCAGCTAGTGTGAAGAAATGAATGATTTCCATCAATTAACTTTATGATGAGAGTTTAATGTTGAACCCTGGTACTCAAGAACTTACGATAGTAAGTCGGCACAACGGTGTATCTAGACTGCGAGAGACCTTAAAGGTTTACCGTGGAAATATGAGTAGATTGGAGAATTGAATGTCATGACGGCAAATTGGCCATGGTAGCTCAATGGACTAAAGAGACTTGACAGACACCAGTAGATCCGCGGTTCAAATCCCGGCCGTGGCATTGAATTTTTCATGTGATTCTATCAACTTCTGTATATGTTTACCTTTTACAGTTTCATTTCATTTAGAATGAAAAAGATTTTACAGGATGTTCAGGACCATTCATGATACGTACACACTTTGTTCACTTTGTTTTTGTTATCAATATGATACAATCATAGATTACCTACATAAACATTTTTTTTTTTTTTTCCAAATTCAACTTCTTGTTGGAAGACTTTGAACTTAAACAGAAGGTTTAATATTTGACCAAACGAGCGGGATGGCTCAGGCGGTTTCGTGGCCGACCTTCCTGACTCATGGGGTTTTTCTCGGGGTTTACCGGGTCAGCAGGTGAATGCTAGGTAGTTTAAATGCATCCCTCAAATTTCCTGTCCCTGCATTTCATTTCATTTCCATCACGATGTCACATCATCTCTCATCTGGTGGTCTCTTTCAGGGTAGAAGTGGTGACGGGGGTCCCGGTGCTGTAGTGACTCCTCGGAATGGCCGCCTCTGTAACCTCTTACTTCATCCTTCCTCTCTACAACGCCCCACTTGGGGCTTAGAAACAATAAACTACAGATTTCAGTGCCGAATCCCCTCAGTAGTAATTCTAATCCTAATATTTGACCAAATTTCCGTCTTTAGTTATGAGGCTCTCTACTTGTCTACCTACCTATCTACCTACCCACTCACATACACACGCACTTACGGACCTAACTACGTATTCATCCACCTACATACCTACCTTGCAAATATACAGACAGGCAAACAGACATACAAACAAAAACACATCAACGTTTTTTCTAAAAGTACTTTAATGGACAACTTCTATCCGTTATATGATAGAAAGAAGAAACATATTTTTCACAGTCCCATATCTAATAAATTGGCAAGAACCATCTATTACCTATAGAAATATTGGTTTTACTATTGCCAACTAATTAAGAATTATTTTAAAAATGTTTTAATGTGTGAGACATAATACAACAACCTTTCCTGCGGTGAAAACATCCCTAACAAATCACTACACAGAATGCCTTCAAATCAATTTACATCTTTGTTGTTTGCATGTTATTTATTGTATATTTTATTTATCTGTATATTTGAACATGTAGCCATGGGATTATTCCACCATTGGCAACTAGGCAAGGAAACCGACATCATTGGCGACGAAAGATTGTTCCAAAACACCGATCTGACTTAAATGTTAAAGACGGCATATAAAGAAAAATAACGCTGCTGGTACTTGTATCTGTTCTGATTTAGGTTCTTCTTCTCCTCACCCTCCAACACGGTTTAGGCCATTTAGCCTGTTCCGGCTCCAAAGTCTTTCTCCTTCCATCTTTTCCTCGGTCTTCCTAGGTTTCTTCGTCCTTGTCGTTGGTAATTATATGCTGTTTTAGGAATTTTATTTCCTTCCATTATATTTAGATGCTGCTTCCAGTTGATTCTATATTTTGTTATTGTTTTATTTAATTCTTCCATTTTTAACTGTTATATTTCATAATTTTGTTTCTTTATTCTAATCTTGTATATCCAACTATGCTTCTGGTACTTCGTTTCTGCTGTTTGCATGTTTCTTTTTTGTTATGCCATCATTGTCCATATTTTTTAACCGTAGATTACAATTGGGACAGCTATTGCTTTACACAATTTTACTATTGGATCTTGTCTTGGTGTATTCCTTAGGGTTATGAAGCGAATAAAATGGGTGGCGCACAGGGTTCCACTTTGACGCTACAGTTTATAACGAATAATATGGGTAGCTCAGGGTTGAGCAGTGAGGTTACTCTCAGGGTATGCGTGGGTATGTATGAGTAAGGATGGTTCTAATGACACTTGAATGCCCGTTTCAAACTGGTTTAATGACTGCTTCTTTTTATCATTATATCAAACTTGAAGTTGCCGACCAAGGGTTACCAATATATAACTGTTTAGAGTGACTGAAGGTGAAATGCATATTACTCGATACTACTTAATTCGTTTCGTATAAACCGACAAGTCTGCCCTCCGGTTCTGATCTGCCTTCGACGAAGACAGAAAACTTCTTACTCGGCCACTAGCCGCAGTCCGTCTGTCCTCACACTCTTCACAGCTGTGCGTGGGTGTGTGGAACTTTCATTTTTGGAAGCCCTCTTTTCACACAAAGATTCCCTTTATTACTATCTTGTCCATTGTGATTATTAGTCTCGGCAATGCCATTATTAAGGGTCCGAAGAATACCTATTCAAGAAGTCAAGTGCTATCGCTTAGAATTCTGTTTCTCCCGTGTCCTTTGTTACAGTATTCAACCCAATTGCTATTCGACTCAACTGCACCAGCATGCGTTCCACACAAATGTACTTTCTTTTGAAATCCATTACGATTCTTTATACATTCATTCATTCATTTCGGTATCAGTTATTTGTGTCTGTTGTATACTTACATTTATTTAATTTTTTTATCGGTGTCTGCTTCCGATATGTGTGATATTTCACAATGAGGAAATTAAGTTTTGACACATTCTCAAATGGTTTATTTCCTAGAACTTTCAGACCAAACTGGGTGAATACCTCTAAATGCCATAGTTGTTTTGCCTATAGATACTTCTAATTCATGTTTTTGCTATTTGATATAATTTATATGCCATTTTTTGGAGTTCATTCTCACTTTTTTGAATTAATATTGTGACTTTGTGGGTTCGTAGAATTAAAAGTTCAATTTGCCGAAATTCTAAAGGCTCTTTATTTTCGTCGAAATACACTTCAACTCTCACGTAACAACGTTACATCACATATCACAATCTACAGCACCGAGGTCGTTGACAATAACAAACACTTCACAGCTGACTCTCGTTTTACTCACAACTCTTGTTACACAACACCTCTTTACATCATCAACACTCTACAGCTGGCCAGTCGTCGCCTCTTTAAATACCTGCATCGATAATTCGAGATTGTTCTAAAGTAAACCAGGACCCGAACAATCACTATCAGTCCAGAAATTTCCATTTGTCTCAGTTTGTTTGCCTAGGCAGACCCTTATCTGTCTGTTATCTTTGTCCGCGGGCTCTTGGTTTTCACACTGCCCGCCTATCAGTTTCTTTTGTGTAAACAAGCCACGCGATTGTAGATACGGGCTCGCGACCATTGGTTCATTGCGAAAACCATTGTTTTACTGTTCCTCTCCCTAGATTGATTCTCCCTGTCGTTTGCTGTTTACATGATTTGATCATGTCACTGTCTCTTTTCCAATTTTATAATTACAAGAAAACAGACTCTGCATCTCTAGTGGTGTTACAAGGTTACTTATGTCCTAAACTCCATACCCAATGCAACACTGAAAATTCACAGAGGAAGCACAGAAAGAGGGGGAGGGGGTGTTACAAGACCAAACTTGGGAAATCTCATCGTTGCGAATAATTGTTAGCGTTTTCTCTCTTTACCTTCATTCTATGTAACTTAGTTTAAAACCGAGTAAAATAAGATGATTGCTGGGGTGAGCAAAATAGGAAATGGAACACAATATTAACTTCTCTTGACTATAATAATGAAATTAGAAATTAAACATTAGCAATGTTGTGCTCCCTCTGGCTTTCACATGAAACATTTCAGCTGTCCTCACCCTTTGCCTACCCCCTGCTCATGGATGTTTGTTGTTTTAAAGCCTTGGGAAAACTTCCCAAGCAAATTAAATGTGTTTGTCACAGTTGTTAACAACTACTAGTGCGCGACACACATACGGAAAATGTAGAAATGACAACGACGTTTCCGTTTGTAGCGCTGCTGTTGTTGTTTGTGATGTGTGTTGTTCAAGGGAGAGGGAGGTCTAAAAGCCTAAAACACATTAAGAGGCAGAAGTCAGTGGCTAGAGGGAGCGGGAGGGAACATATCAGCAAAGCCTGGTAGGGTTGGAGATGTTGTGACGTCAGATACACCCAATGTGTGTGTGTGTGTGTGTTTGTGTGTGTGTGTGTGTGTGTGTGTGTGTGTGTGTGTGTGTGTGTGTGTGTGTGTGTGTGTGTGTGTGTGTTTACAGGCGACGTCACATGAAAGTCAGACATGCGTAAGGTAATGTTGTAATGCAGTGAATGAGTATCCGTGTGTGCGCGCTTGTGTGTGGGTAACTTTGTTTCATTTGAGGCGTTCGTGACAGAGTGGGTTAAAACTCAGTGTTACTTACCTTGTCCACAGAATGGCAGTCTTTGCTATAAAGGATTGCGCTGAGAAATAGGCTCTTTAGAGATATAGCATCGTTTAAAACTAGAACATTGCACTTTTAGTATAGTTGGTAAATGTGGTTTAATTAGTGACATGAATGTTTGTAAGAAATAAGGATTACATTTATTATAAGCCAATAATATTATAGCAATATTATAAATACACAAGGAAACCGAAATTAATCTTGATGTGAGTGAATGAAATATATAAAAACAATATTCATTTAACATAAATAAAATAACTATTACAATATTTTACTTTGTATTAGTATGACTTATGTGCGAAAAATATGATCATTACTTTAAAAGAAATAAAAGGAAATATTAGATAACATTTCACAATGTTACCCACAGAAATACAGAAAGCAAATAAACAGTATTTTATACCAGAGTTACAATGCTGTCACTAAGTCTTCTGAAACCAGGAGGGACTGGACTGCTCAGGAGTTTCGTCTTTGGCCCGCTTTCAAGAGGTGCGAGCTCGATACCCATGAGCATCTTACTTGAGCCATGGAATTTTCGGGGATTTCCCCAAGTCGCCTGGTGATTGCTGGATAGGCTAAATACAGACATGTGCAAATTATTAGACTCAATGAAATTTTTAACATATACCGTTTATTTTCTATTTATTTAACAGAAATAATATTTCAAAATATTTTTTCAACTCTTAGTATTTTGTATACATTCCTTTAGCCTTTATTACCATTTTGATGCGTTTAGGCATGCTCTCTACAAGGGTGGAGCACGTTTCCCTTATTTCTTCATCTCTGTGCCAAATGCTTATCAGGCCCTCAACAAGCTGAAATTTTGTTATCTTCAAATTTTTTCAGTCTCTGTTTAGCAATACCCCACAAATTCTCTATTGGATTTAAATAAGGGCTGTTTCCCGGCCATGGTAGTACTTTTACATTGTTTTCTTTGAGGGACTGGGTTACAGATTTTGCTCTATGGCAGGGAGCACTGTCATGCATGAACACAAAATCACAATTTGGAAACCATTCTTTACTTTGCGGAAATTGTCTTGTTTCTAATACACTTTTATACTGTTTCTGCTCCATAAATCCCACAACTATGTATAATCTTCCATATCCACGGACAGACATACAGCTCCAGACCATTTTTCACGTTGGGTGCTTTATTCTTTGATCGACACACTGAGGGGAAAGTGCTTCTTTATCTGTCCTTCTCACATATTGGCTGCTCTCTCCACATACTTCAAACATGGATTCATCTGAGAAAATTACCTGAAACAATAAAAACCTCTATTAGTATTAAACAGTTTTAAAACTTCTGAAAGATAGTGTAACAAAACCAGCAATGAGAGAAACAAAGTTTAGGCTGTTTATTTTATTTCCACAAAATTTACATGTACATATATTAATTTTATGCTATATATTATTTACCCTTCTCCAAAATTCCGCTGGATGTTTTTGCATCTCTTTGGCCTATTCTAAAAGTTTTTTTGCCATTTCAGGTGTCAGTTTAGCCTTTTTACAAGCCTGCGTGCTGGTAAACCTGCTTCACGTAATCTTCTGCGAACTACTGAGACTTGTTTCTCTACCGTACTGCTTTATTTGATTACTGAGGTCAATGCTGGTTGCTCTTCTATTTTGTTTTGCCACCTACACTAGTTTTCTTTGCATCCTTGTTGATAGCTTTCTTTTCCTCCCGCATTTTCCATCCCTTTTTGAGGTCAACGTCTCACAGAATATTAAAACTTGATTAATGCGACTAAGAGATTTTTGTGAAATACACAATTTCTAAGCTATTTCACGTTGTGATTAAAGAGTTTCCTTCAAAAGACTCTCAGTTACACCCACTTTCCTTGGGGATAAGTCAGCAGTTTTACCCATAACCTCACTTTTGAATCAATATAAATGCTAAGGATAAGATACACGATTAATAATAAATAATAATAATTAATAATGCGGTTATGAGGATATATTAGCCATAAAACACAATAAAGGCAAATATTAACAATCGTCAGTTACTGCATTCACCAAATGAAAGCAATATCAGCAAACAGTTGGATAAACAAACATGAAGAAAATGACTGCTCTTAATTCATAACTACCACCATATTAGTATAAGTAAAAGAAAAATCCCCCAGCTATTATTAAGAGAGAAATTTCATTGAATATACTTCATATTATAGCAAGGAAAAGTAATACGACAATTTTAAATAGGTTACGGCTGTAAATAACTATTATTTTGAATGTTAAACTGAAGCAAAGTAAAAAAACATGAATGAGTCTTATAATTTGCACAGGTCTGTACATCCCCCGAATCTCCTTTACCTCTCATTTCACATCATCTGGTGGTCCTTTTGAGGTTAGAAGGTCGGTGGGTGCCTCGTCGCTCTATGCAGGATGGTATGCTCCGGAAACTACTTCCTTCTCAGGTAGGTCGGTTGCCGATCTCCGAACAGGCTGCCAGACCATTTACGAACCATAGTATGGGGCATATCCGTAGTCCTGGTCTACCGAAGGAGGTTTCTATTTAAGTGAAATATAGAGACCCCGCCCTCTGCACTGTGGCACCTTAGGACCGCCAACCTTGGTGTCCTCGTGCCTCATCCTTCCTCCCTGCGATGCTCAACTTGGGGGCACAGGTACAACAGGTCAAGACTGGTCGCAATACCGAATCCCCTCCTTAGCAATTCTAATCCTAAGTGCTCTGAAGCTAATAACTAATGAAAATATTGGTATAATATTTATTCAACAAATTCCGAGTTAAATTGATATATTAATGAAACGGCAACTGTAGTTTAATGCACCCACATGGTCATCCTGGTATCGAAGATTTTGTTGCAGTAGAGCAAGCCAGAGAAAGAGTGTAGATAGTTTTGTGTGGATTTATCTATGGGTTGACCAGTTACTCTTATTTTTAGCTAATAGTTGTGGTAGATCCAAAAGTTTCGTTGCCAGCAGACTTATCGCCTTTTTAACATACCGTCTTCTTCATCAGGTAGAAGGAAGGATTAACATGTAGAGTATCAACCCATAGACCATCGAAAAATTCGTCATCACTAACTCCAAATTCAGCTAAAGTTGGAAATAGTAGCCACTGTCATACCTTAGTGCGTTGCTTAAGGATAAAGCCAAGTCGCCTGTTGGTTATGCACACAACGACCGTTGCGAAAGTGCAAGTTGTGTGTATTACACATACCTACTTTGCTGTGATTAAACCAATTCATTTTGGTATTATACGTATTTCTAGTTTCATTTCACTTATTCACACTGCCTTTGCGAAGAGTGAGAAATGTCAAATATCTACTCATTCATTTACAAAGTATTCAGACAACAGAGTATTTGTCGATTTACCTTCATTATGCACACATATAGTAAGGCTAAAGCGATAAGCAAGGTTGGTCACTGTATTAGGGTTTTGAAATTCCCTCCCTTTGCATCAATTTAAAAAAGAAACAAGCGGAAAATGGTTTTGTCTGAGCAGTTAAGGAAAGTATGAAGTATTACAAGTTTAAAGTACTTTAAAGGAATACCTCAGAATGGTTAAGGTTTTAAATTCATAAAAAATATTCCGACATTTTATCTTTCCAAAATTTGCATTACTTGTTTACTAAGCATTTGACTTGATTCTTAGGAACTGCAGTTAATACAAAGTAAGTTAATACAGTTGATACAGGAACTAAATAAGTAGAGATTTCGCAGGCAGCACGAATATGCAATTTAAATTTTATTTATCACATAAATATGGTATGAGTAACTTAAAATCGTTAGTAATTTTTGAGAAAAAAATTTAAATATCCTCCATTTAAAGGGTGATTTGGGGCAAGGGATTTTCGTAAAAATCTTCATGCTCCGACACTATAAGATTTTGAACATAAATATCAAGTCCAGTATTTATTGACTTCTTGCTTTTAAGTTAGGCAGTTCGAAACAGGTACGAAGGCACACGCACCCAGACACACACACACACACACACACACACACACACACACACACACACACACACACACAAACACACCCGCGCGAACCTTACTCTGAAGTGTTTTTTTTTTTTTTTTTTTTTTTTTTTGGTTGGACCTTAAGTCGAATATTTCAGTGTAATATATTGTAACGCGGGCGCTGGAGCACCCTGTAAAGCAGCTGGCAGCGGAAGGTAGGGGAGGCTCGGTTAGCCACACCTCCTCCTCGTTTGTCTTGTGGTGGTGACAGACTGTGGTCAGGGAAAAAACATGACTGTGTCGCCGGTTTTCTCTACACCTGTTTCTCGATCTTTCTGTTACTAGAACAATCCTGTAAACACGAGAAACCGGCGATATTCCTATATAAAGAGAGTTACAGACAGACAGGGGGAGTTAGTTAGTGAGTTGAGTTGGTTTTGGTTTAGTCAGTCAGTGAGTTGGTTTTGTCAGTGAGTGAGGAGACAGTCGCAGTTCTTGGTGTAAGAGTTAGTCAGTGACGTGTTAATGAACGAAAGGATTGTGCAACGGAAGACTGTACGAACTGTGTACGTGTATCGGAGTTTATGTAATCGCGAGGACAAGTGAAGTTGCAACGGACGAACTGGTGAATTGTAATTGTGTGCAGCACGTAATACTGTGTAATTGGCAAGTGTTAAACTGTAAGTCGGTGGAAATAAAGAACATTTTGGAGTGGTGTAATTGGACTTTTTATTCCACGAACCCACAAAGTCGCACTGGTGTCAGGAAGCGGGAAGATAACATCACCGAGCATTACAACCATGGACGCGGCATTGGAGAAAATTTTAGAGATGATGATGGAAATGAAGGCGGAACTGACAGAAATGAAGACGGCAAATGAAAACCTCGCTGCAAAAACAGAGGCGGCAAACGACAACATCATTGGGAAGATGGAAGAAATGAAGGCCGAATTAACAGCGAAGACGGAAACGGCTAACAACAACTTGGCCACGACAATGACCTCAAAGATGGCCGAACTGACAACGGAGATGAGGGTGGCGAACGAGGCTCTCACCGCAAAGTTTGAGGAACGTTTGGCCGGCGTGAGGGATGACGTCGCGAACCTGGGCAAGCGGAAGGGTCAAGTAGACGACCGCCTTAATGATTTAGAGGAAAAGGCCGACAACATCGCAAAACCCCTCACCCACCTGACGGAGGAAAACCGGCCTTATGTGTGGACGGAGGACGCCGAAGACGCTTTCCAGCACCCGAAGGGGACCCTGTGCAGTGCTCCAATTTTGGGTTTCCCACAATCGGGTGGCGCCTTCATTGTGGACACCGACGCTAGCGACCATTACATTGGAGGTGTCCTACCGCAGATCCAGGACGGCCACGAGCGCACAAGAGTGGAAGAGGAGGAGCGTGCCGCAGCAGTCCGAGTAGTTGTGGCAGTGCCTGCTGAAGGCTGGGATAGCGCAGGCCTGAGGAGGGAGCAGCTGGCGGACGCAGACTTGGGGCCACTCTTGAGGGAAGTGGACGCAGGGACGAGACCGACCTGGGAGGACATCGCACCGAGGAGCGCCACCTACAAGTCGCACTGGGCCCAATGGGACTCGTTGAAGACCAGAGAGGGCGTGCTGTTCCGGGTATGGGAGTCACCCGATGGGAAGGCGCAGAGAGGACAGTTGGTACTTCCCCGGAGCAAGGTCCCGGAAGTCTTGGAGGAAGTGCACGCCGGTACTTCAGGAGGACACCTGGGAGCGAACCGAATGATTCACAAACTACGGCAGCGCTACTTCTGGCTCAGACTCCGGGCAGATGCTGGTGGTACACCTGGACCGCCTCGCACGCTACGATGGGGCTGTTCGAGGCGAACAGCTTTGAGGAGGGAGCAGTGTAACGCGGGCGCTGGAGCACCCTGTAAAGCAGCTGGCAGCGGAAGGTAGGGGAGGCTCGGTTAGCCACAACTCCTCCTCGTTTGTCTTGTGGTGGTGACAGACTTTGGTCACGGAAAAAACATGACTGTGTCGCCGGTTTTCTCTACACCTGTTTCTCGATCTTTCTGTTACTAGAACAATCCTGTAAACACGAGAAACCGGCGATATTCCTATATAAAGGGAGTTACAGACAGACAGGGGGAGTTAGTTAGTGAGTTGAGTTGGTTTTGGTTTAGTCAGTCAGTGAGTTGGTTTTGTCAGTGAGTGAGGAGACAGTCGCAGTTCTTGGTGTAAGAGTTAGTCAGTGACGTGTTAATGAACGAAAGGATTGTGCAACGGAAGACTGTGCGAACTGTGTACGTGTATCGGAGTTTATGTAATCGCGAGGACAAGTGAAATTGCAACGGACGAACTGGTGAATTGTAATTGTGTGCAGCACGTAATACTGTGTAATTGGCAAGTGTTAAACTGTAAGTCGGTGGAAATAAAGAACATTTTGGAGTGGTGTAATTGGACTTTTTATTCCACGAACCCACAAAGTCACAATATATGGAATTTTTGGTGGAAATCCGAAACCCTTTTACCTTGGTAAATACGTGTTAGAGAAAGTGGAACCTCTCATGTGACACATTGGCTTGGCTTTATTTTTGTGTTTTTTTTTCTGGAAAATTTCTTACACAACCTTACTTTGCTATCTACTAAACGTTACCTTATATATTATAGGAAATTTAGCAGTTTGAACGATAGTCAGAATTTATTTGTGTTGAAATTCATAAAATCACGAGAAGCATTTCAGACAAGAAAAACAGTTTAGAATACACAATAAAAACGATTGTAAAGTTCAAATCAGTAGCATATATTTTGTAAAAGGCTAATGCTACAAAAGTATTTAAAATAAATACTCTATTTTAAAGTGGTCCTGGTCTAATAGTTTTGTGTTATCTCTTGTGGGTTATCTATTATATATAGTAAGGAACTGCATTACAAATGAAGAGGTTGTATAAGAAGTTTTAGTGATTTTATTCATTTATTTAACAAAAATCCTAAATATAATGTTGTAAATTTCTGTTAATAACGGCATATTATTTATTGAATATATCCCTTAACGCACCGTCTTGTTTTGTTTTGTGGGTTTCTTGGTTTTTTTATTTTATTATTACTGTTATTATTTTGCAACCTATTTTTTTCTTTATTTTCGAAGTCGATAATATTGTTAACGTTATTAATACACCTCCTCCATAGCTGGAGTTATATGACGGGCAGTAACCCAACTATGCAAAATGTTAATATAAAAAATGTCATTAATCGAATGAAAGACTGTCAAAGCAAATTTTTAGCTATACCTCAAAGTAAAGTCGAGAATTGAACGCGGAAGACCAGATGGACAGACCAATTCAAACAAACACCTCTTGGTTTGGAACGGAATTAAGCTTACAAACTTTGTAAAGGCAGAAGAACAAATTTTCAAATGATTTTTCACAAATTTCATATATAATTTTAAATATTTATTTGCTAAATCAATTGCAGTTGCAGTACAACATTCCCGTTCTGTTAGTTATTTGTTTATCCATAATATTCCTTTATTCCGTCAATTCTTATTTTCGTAAATTTAGTGCCATAAAATTGGTTGTGCAGGTTGTAAGAATAATGTGAGCTTTCAATTTTCTTGAAATGGTGGAGCTATAATTTCAAAATACAATGCCCTGATATTATCTGCCGTTACTGGAATTTTCCGTTTGAGTCGCACTTTACAGATGAAAAAAATGGTTTGCATGTTTTCTCTTAGTAGTCTCAATTCCTCTGACATTCATCCAAGTATATTTTCTTTAAGTATAAACTTATCTCGCTTTTCAATATTTTATCATAAACAATGACCATATTTGTGTCCTTAGCTGCTGCTTTTGGAAGATGTAGGCAACTTTATATCTTATTTATCCGAAATATACTGTCCAGTTCACACTCTATTGATCACTGTTGTTGCTCAGCAATCTTATTGGAATTATTGTTTAAAAACTGTGGTATATTGTGGTATATTTGTAAAAAAATATTTTGTGCTATGAACTTGCAGGATTTTTTTATTATATTAAAGATTTTGTGACATTCACTGTGGCTATTTGTTCTTAATTTATTTCATTATATACAGGGTATTTAAGATTTTTGATATGAATATTTGTCTAGGTTTCTTTCATTATAGAGTTCATTGCTTTTAGTATGGCCATTCTCTCTTGATTTCTTTTGTTACATTCAAGGTTTGAATGACTTTCTATGTGCTTATTTGTTCTGCATTTCGTTCTATATAAGCAAGATTTGATACACTGAGCATGGCTTTCTTTCAGTAAATTGAATTTTTTATTTCTGTTGGAGTGTCAAGATATTTATTAGAGATCTGCACTTTCCCACCCACTTCACTATCATCATAGGCTAATTCCAAAAAGTTAAACATAAGTTGCTTTGTTGATCACGAAGGCATCTTTAACATACGATATTTTAACCAATATCGTCAAGAGCCGGTTTAGAAAAAATAAAAGATAACCAGTAAGCTTCCATAAGATGCAGTCTGGATTAGGAGTTCTGATGTCAGATGTTCACTTGCTGTTCATACACACATGCACATGCCTATTCATTTTTATGTAAAATAATTTACTTTATTTCTGTTTTGGTTCATATAATTATTGCGAAATCGCGATATCAATATTTCAGAACGATAGAACGCTTGCTCTTAACTGCTATCCGTAGAGGTATAAAATATGTATTCTAACAATAAAATTATCTTAAACAATATAATTATTTCAGTATATAAAGTACAAACGTTATTGAACCCTCAGCTATGTTTTTGTTATAATAGCTGAAATTGTAGAAAAGTAGTTTTGTATGTAACAAAGAAATAATGCAGCTAAGGGAGGCATTCACTGAAATGCCTCATTAATGACTTCAACAAAGTATTTCTGCGTCCATTTAAGCATGTGACACTAATATTTCCACACATTTCATAAAATTTTCTTAGTATTTGCAAACAATACAGATAAATAATTTGAAAAATAGGTGCAGTTTTAAAATATTTACAGAACTAATAAAACACCATAAACTGCAATAGGGTTTGTTCCTTCTGTATATTAAAACTGAGGATTAGTAGCACAACTGTTGCTATATTTAATTCTTTATGGTATTTCACCAAGGAAGTCCATTACAGTACTTCAGAGGAAATAGCAAGAAATTTAATGGCCTATGATTCTAGGAAAAAACATCTTTCGCAAAGGGCCTGTTGGGGTATCTGGGTGTGTTTGTTCTGAAGAGTACAACTGTTTAACATCTGAGAAGAAATTGGATAAATATCGTTTATTGAAGTTCAACATTTCCCAAGGGTATGATTATTTTTTCGAGAAAAAAATTCTGCAACCGAAGCTACCCTTTATTTGTATAATTTTTCGAATTGTTTCCTCTAAAGGTGGTCTTAACAAGTTTGATTTAAATATATGGTATTTAATGTAATTGTTTCATTATAAATAAAATATAAGTATATTTTTAATTTGGTGGGGGAACGTGTCAAATGCTCCCATTCCAGCGCATTTTATCTAATTTTTTATAAATGATCAACTGTGAGATATTGATAAAAATGTACAACAGAATAAACATTTTAGATATTTAAAATACACCATTTATTTCGAATAACTTTGCTTGTGATATCCTCTATTTCCCAGATATTTTTATTATAATTTTACTTTTTAGTACCTTCTAATTTTTAAGTTATCTCTGTGTTTCTTATTGTGCTACTTCCATGAAAATGGATTTGCAAGTTCAGAATGTAGAGATGTCGAATAATCAATTCCGCTTTCTGTTTCACCTTTACCTACATAAGTGAATGTAATGAACCAATGTTTGTATAGGTTCGTTACGATTAATACGAAGTTTTCAGAAATAAATTATAGCGAAATGTACGAAATAAGTAATAGAGAAAGTCATGAGAATATTTAACTTTGCACATTTCGCAGCGAAGGAGTTGTATCACCCAGAAACGATACAGAGATTTCAGTGAAGGTGCAGTTTTAAAATCCTCAGAACACCCCCGCCCATAAACGAGCATTTTTATAAAAGGAAAAATCTGTGTATGTGTTTTGGGGTGTGTGTATTAAATACCAAAGTTGCTATGAAGTTCCAGCATCTTTCAAGGATGCAACAAGAAGTTACAAGAAGTTCCAAACAAGAACCTCTCATCCCAGAATACGCGAGGTATTTTTTTTTTCAAAATGGTTACTGATTAAAATATGACCTGTTTAATATATTTTATGATAAAAATAAATGCATATATTAAGTTTTATGGGTTAGAATATTTTTTGAAGTCACTGTTTACTCTGGCAAACCTTCAACACATTCTCTTCACATCCGAAAGACAACTCCAGCGTTCAAGTACTTTGGATCGCACATCCCTGTTTAACTACACTCTAGATTTAAGAACAGCATAACAATGCAAGTTGTTTTTGAGGTATCTAATTTATTACGGTAGCTTGAAAGAGCGCTGGTATCAGATGGGGAAATTCAAGTTACGTGTGCGTTGCGGAACTTGCTCAGGATATCTCAACGGTATGCAAAATAGATTCAATTGCTAACTTGCAATTGATAGTTATATAGTTAGCAATCACCAACTATATCTAATTCAATTTAAAATTAGATGTGTCCAATTAGAAATATTTACACGCATGCATCCTCACTCAAAGACACTTTTAGACAGTTGATATTAAAAGTGTGCCTTCTAGTAGTTTACGACTGTGTTAAAAGTATAAAATTCGTTCGCTGAGTTCCAGAAGCTTTTAACATGCCGATAATACAACTTTGGTTTTTTGCAGAATGTGATAATCGCCTCATTCAAGAAGGCCAAATACTACTTGTATAAAATTGTGGGTAATTTGAATGTGATTATAAATTATACCCCAACCTGTTGAACGTTTACAAGCAGCAGAAAGATTGACATTAGAATTGTTATTAAAAATCAGGAAACCAAGGCGCATTTTCATAGTGGACCAACTCTGGTCTAGTGTAAGGTAGGAATATAATTATTCTGAAAATGTGTTGCTAGCGTTCATTTAACAATAGCTAAAATATAGACATATTCAATATTGTTGGCAAACTGCTCAATGATAAAACTGTGTCTTAATGCATACAAAAACCATGACATCAGTAAATACTTCAAACGTACAGCATTTTGAAAAGTATATTTGAAGGCTACCAACCAAAAAGTTCAAAATTCTAGCAAAAGAACTAATCAACAGCAGGCAAAAACTACTCAATGATAAAGCTTGTTTAATTACAGGTATTTTTTTTTTACGTTATTTTCATTCTTTTATTGATTCCTTTGCCTCCCTTATGTAGATTGTCGTGGTTTTCTAAAAGTTAAGCAAGGCAAATGAACATCGCAACCCAATGAATGCCTGACCAAGAGTAAGGTAAAGTGATACCATATATTAATATATCCTCTATAACGTATATGTAAATATTCAGTATCATCTAAAAATAGCAAATGATTTTATTTTTTCATAGGTTTCCGTGTCTCACCTTGTGGCCTCGTTTCGGAATCTTCCTTTCCTCCTTCCACTTAAGATCTTCCTTTTAACACTTGTGTCGTAACAGTACACGTACTGCGATACTAATGTAGTAAGCACATTACCACATGAAAGGAGAGGTTTCAAAAAACGAGAAACTTGCGTCGAAATTTTTCATTTTCGGAGATTCCGTTATGTGCTTACCACATGTGTATTGCATACCATGTTTTGCACTGTGTGTATTTGTATAATTGTACAAATTGTAATATCACAATCAATATTTCAAAATAAATGCATTTACTCAACGCACTAGTGCCTTTTGCATCGCCTATATTTGTTGCTATGGAGAAATTACTTACCGCACTGTGCGGGAATGTCAACCTACTATGTATAGCAACAATAACGGTAAGTATGGAATACTTACTTGCTTGCTTACATACTGCAAGAATAACTATTTCTTAAATACGATGTAAATCGCTAAAGGCCAACAAAGTAATCAACGTTGTTAAAACTGCGCTTGCGCGGAGAGAAGTGCCAGCACACGGGTTGTAGCAAAATCAGCGATGTCTTATAGTTCTTTTATCTTCATGCAAACTCGCCTCCAGTTATTTTTATATTATGTTATTTCAAACAATATTTTTTCTCGCGATCCTGAATCATTTGGTGTTAGTTTTCCAGATTCTAGGAATATTCCTCGGCTGCGTTTGGGCTTAGAGCTGTCAAACCTGGTCTACACTGTGGATACGTGTAAACTTTTAAATATAATACCAAAAAAATATGGATTCCTTTATGATATATGTGTATTGAAACCCTCTTTCACAGTTTTTCATTCAGATGTTGAGGCATCTTTATTACTTATATCACCAAAATTTTGAAGCAGATTTGAAGTAGACTCCAAAAGTTGAAGAATTTCTCTGTAAGACTGCGCTGAAATCCTTTTGAAGCAAGTAGCGCTATTTAAGAATATTGCGATAAATTTTATAAGAGTTCTGTGAACATTTTTGAAGTATGTTGGTTTTATGTTGAGAAAAAGGACCTTGCTCTGATATTTTACTATAACTAGGTATACAAAAATAAAATCAAATCGTATTAACCGATTGTCTATAAGGTGAGAATTCTATATCCTTGGACATTAATCTACTTTTTACAGACTCACTTCACTAATTTTTTTATTTTTCTTTACGCTGTTCTTATAATAACTCTTATTTCGGTATTGCAATTGCTGATTTAATATTTTTTTAAGTATACCTAACTGTGGTGAAAGCTAAAGTAGTAAATTTTCTGCATGTATTAAGCGATAACTATGTAGAGATCAAACATTTATTTAGATTCAATTACTACCTTAGATACCCGTATTTTGAAATTATGTCAAGGTTTCAGTGTGATAATTTGATACCACTTGTCTAGGTAAAATAAAGGAACAATAATAACGAGCTAGAAAGTGTTTGATGTAGCTTGCCCCATATCTCTAAACGGTCACGTGACCTTATTACCTCTCATTGGCTACTATTGTAGTACAGACTGTTGTGCGGTTTAAATTAGTTCGTCATTAAACTATTTTTGTGTGTAATTTACGTCCTCCAACATTTAGTCACATCGGACGGGTTATTTAACATGGTGATATATCTTTATATGTTGGAAGATAATTGTCAAATTTATATTTTCGTAACTGTTGAATTAAATATATTACGCAACAGAGTTGATTTATCTGAAATGCATGTTAATTCTTAAACGAAGTAAAGAGGAGGTCCCTTTGCTCTCAAGCACATGACACGATAACACGTGATTTAGCGGTAGTGATGACATATTTGTTTATATGACTTTTATCACTGACGTTGTTTTGAACCGGATTAGTCATATATCGCCATTCGAATGTTTGTTGTGCCGAGTGCGAGAGCTAAATTATTTTATTGGTCGTTTATTGTGCGCGTACTTATTATATGCATAGTAGCAAAGTCTACCGCCAGTTTTTCGCTGAAGCATCGCAAGGGAAAACCTCTACAAAGCGGCGAAAAAAAAATTGTGGTGGATGTGTTTAATGCACTCACAGAGAAGAATCCGTCTTTGTCAGTGTGAGAAGTCGAACAGCTGTGCTCTGAACCTACAGGTGTGCTAGATGCGTAGGAACACCACGACATGAAATTGAGACAACAGGAAAACTTACCACTCCAGGGTCGATATTGCTGTGTGGCGAAGACGTTATTTAAGGACAATCAAATTGTCCAAATCGCAAAATATACTACCTTGACGAGACTTGGGTGAATGAAAAACGCACGACACGTATGGCGTGACACGACTTTTAAGACTCAAAGACAAGCATTTTTGCAAGGTATGTATGCTGGTTTTAAAAAATCCCATTGGAAAAGGCTGAAGACCTTTCATTATAAACTTGTTTCAGTTTCATTGCTCATTAATTCAGTTTCAACTTGCTCAGTTTCATTATAAACTTCATTATTATTGCATGCCTTCATATTCTTATATGTATGAATTTATCTATCTTCCTGCCAATTATTATGACGTTTACTGCAGGTTTAAATGTTACGGGAAGGCATCGCCTATAGCCTATGGCGCGAAAGCATGAGCCAATTAGGGAGAGGGGGAAGGTAGTTTCACGCGGAGTGATACATGTCAGCGGGGCAAGGTTATGTGAAACAGAGATTAGTATGGAATTGAGGGGAATTAGAACATGTTTGGAGGGTCGGAGAGGCATACTTTATTTTCGAAAATATGACAAAAAGATTCTTTACAACTTTATACAAAGGTTAAGGTACTGAAAAGGAATAATATACTGAAGTCTATAGCACAAACTGTGGCGAAGAAGAAAATGAATCATATATAATCTCCAAATGCATGCGGTCTAAATAAATGTAAATATCTTTGACAAAACAGAAATGGCTAAAGATAAACCAAGGAATATGGTTAAATACAAACTTTACAGATGTCATTCATGATATTTAGTGGGATTTCTCTAAAGAGTTAATATATGGCAAAGACAAATAGATAGAAAAAGACAATGTGGTTTACGATTACACAACTAATGTGGTTTATAAAGTATGTTGTATGATTGCAGGAAATTCACAAGTCTAATTGGGTATAAGACAGAAACAATACAGCAAAATCCGAAAATTTATACAAAGAATAATCAAAGTTTTACTCTTAATTCCGTTATGACATGAAAGTTTAAGAAGATGTAAAAAATTCTAACAATTTTATTACCGCCTATGTTTATATCAGTCGAAATTATGTTAGTAAGTTTTCAAATAAAGGGGTTTGGAGCGTAGTATATCCTCTACCTTTTTTCTTCCTAAATGAAAAATCAGCTTCATCCTGTAATAGCGGTTTTAACTGGATTAGGGGTAACCTTATATATCTCCTATATCTACTTACTATATTAATTTTCCGGCTTTTAACGGTTATATCTTCAAACAATTATATCGATTACTCCTCTTTAATTTGACATTTTAGAAAGCAGAATCTGCTTATATAACTCCCTTCTATTATTAATAAACGAATTTCAAAGAAATTCCCCGTTCTCATACAAAGTCTGCATTTTTAGCTCCGTTAATTTTTATTGAATACCAATAAGATACTTTGACAAAGAGAGTTGTCGGCTCGAAAACCACTTATTGATTGTCGATTCAATATTAGCCCCCTTTTATATTTTAAAAATTAATCAGGGATGTTCCACCCCTTCTACATATAAATTAGATATTCATAACTCGTCTTCAGCGGCAGAAAAAGGCAGTTATTGAGATTCTCTTCCGTAAACCGCATAATCGATATCAAAAGAATTCACCTCGCTGATTGAGTGCTCCCGAAATCTAGAACGTAATAAATTTACATGTCAGGCCTTTGTTCTTCTTTCCACTATAGAAAACGAATAATGTGGTCTAGAGTAAAACAAATGACTTATCATAAGGTAAATAACTTTTGCAACATAGACACAGGGTTTGTAATTTACGACTGGATATTTATTTAACCTCAGAACACGTGTTTTAAAAAACAGAATACGTGTGATAAAGATATCAAAGTCTGACACGATATATTCATGTGGATTTCTCTACTATCTCGAATGGTCCTATGTTTCTCATTTATGGAGGTAAACATTTAAAATTTCGCATTAGGTAAGTAAACCGTTAGTCAGATGTTTAAACAACGTATTGCTTTGAATATCATGGTATTTGCGTGACCTCGTAAAAAGAAAGGTAAACTGAAAACATCTTCTCATTTGACATAGGTAGAAATATTTGAAAATTCAAATACCTGTAGCACCAAAAAATTTTAGTTGAATTCCACACAGCTTATTTCTTACAGTTAGTAAGTTACGCCAAAGTTGTTAAATTGAAGAAAACTTCACAAAATATTCCCAGAAAGTACAATATATACACTTCATTTATCACGAAAATATACTATTTCAGTCACCAGTACCATTTCTGACTAAAATGTGATTCAGAAAAGAAGAAAATAGTATTAAAAGATGCCTGAAAAATTATGGAACCAATCATTGAATAAATTGTTTTTGTAAGGACACGGGAAAGCCACGGTTGGTATTCCAATATTATATAAACATAAACTCTCACAAAACTTGAAAATACAAACATATAAAGCTATAACTATAAGGACACACTGTGTGAACAGTAAGGAAACCATTACGTTGTGTAAAACAGAAACAAAGAAAAAACAAAGGAACAAGAAAATGGGAGAAACAGTAGAAAGTATAAGGTAGGGAACATAGAAAAAAGGAAGGAAAAGGAGGTACAGCCTGTTATTAACTTAAATATTTGCTGGGCAATAAATCAACAGGCAGAATGGCGATTGATTAAAGAGCTTCGGAATTGATCAAGCGTGATTCTCGCCACGAGACTAGTAGGTCCAGAGGCATAAATTTTGATTCAAGTAGAAATCGTTACAGTTCTTAGTTTCTCAATTGCTGTTTACGTTGATCACAGTTTAGAATAATTAGAGAACACGCTTAAAAAAGAGGATGAAAGTGATCTAAATATAAACTAATGAACTAAAAGCGAGTGGAAAAATCAGGCAACAAGCACATAGTTTTGATGTATTTGGCAGGAGTGTATGTTTTCCACGCTTACTATTGTTCGTGTGACAATTTTGATGTTTGTTATATTAAGACTAATGACTAAAGAATTAAATCCTTATAATATTTGTCTGCTTGAAGATGCGTTTTGAAAAAGTTAATTTGTGTGAGGTATTTTTTTTTAACCAATCCCTAATACTTCACTAGTTTATGCTCTAAATGGTGAGGACGATAAGTTATTTGCAGGAAGTTTGATATCTACATTTTGTTTATCACAAACATATCTTATATGTATAGAAGTTAAGACAAAAATTTTAAGAGCCACACTTTGAGGAAACATAAATTAATATAATTTATAATTCAAAAGTAGTTTGGAGTAATATAAAGTAATATCTTATACTTCCTTTAGTTACCCTAATTTGCACATAAAGAAAGACGGACTTAAACATTTGAGTTACATAAATAAAAGGTATAAAGCATTCAATATTCCATTTAGTATGACAAAGTAAAAAATAATGATTATAGATTTTTTCAGCTCCAGTGAAAGAGACTAAGGAAAACGGGTGCGTGTTTTTAAAGTTTTATGAAACTACACGTGTCATTTACGCATTTAAATACACAATGTGGTTTGAATACGTTCGAATAATTAGGAGATTGTATGTAGAACAATATATCGTAGTTTAATCAAACAATTGGGGTGAAATGTTAGTCCGTAGTCAATATTAGTCGCGAAAATTATCACCGCATTGATTATGTTTGACAACAAAAATGGTTGATTTGTACAAACATCGATATGTTAGGCATGGTTATCTGAAGCGTGAAGTAAAACCACGTAATTTAGCGATGCCATTTGTTGCATTCATTTCAAGCGAAAGATTAGAGAACAGAAGATTTGCTACTTTTATCTCAGCCTTCTTTCCCGCTTTTTGCTCCTCTGTGACCAAAGCATGTAACCAAATATATAAATTCTTGTTTAACTTCCCTAGTTATACCACGTGATGTTAGTTGGTGTTCTACCTCTTATGACTGAGTCAGTTGAGTAACCGAAACTGTGAATTAGATAGAGAAATCCAGGATGGTGATCAGCCCGATGTCTGGAATGAGAATGAGAGAATTAAATGGTTGAAAGCAAAATAGTTGAAAGGAAAACTAATAATGGAGCAATTGCTGGTGGGGGAAACAGGAGATCCCGGAGAAAACCCGCCCCAGCGCCGTATTGTCCACCACAAATCGCACATGCATTCGCCTGGGATCGAATCAGAGCCACCTTGGTGAAAGTCAAGCAGTGCAGATTTACACATTTAACAAAATTGTAACAGAAATTGGCCTCGTAGTTTTTATTTTAGGTAAAAAATTGATGTTAGAGAAAAAAATTGGATAGGTAGATAGATAAGATTTAGAAGGATAGATTCGTACACCCACCAGATGATGGAGCCTAGTTCCAAGTCACTGTCCTGTAAGCTACCTTTCTGCCGTCGACCGACTGGAGTCATCCTGTAATTTGAATAGAAATGGGAGAATGGAGACCCGTGCTGGAGAACACTATCCCAGCATTGGCCTTGCTGATCAGGAAAAGACAGGAATAAACCTATGGTCAGAGACATTGGCCATCAGGGCTGAACCCAGAATCTCCTGAATACCTCACGCGTTACTACGGAGCCATCTCGTTCACTTAAGGTGTGTACTTGACCGCTCTGAAGTTAAAGATCGCATTAATGAACGTACGAGGGCTATTCAATAAAGAATGGTCATAACTTTTTACGGTCATTATTTTTCGCAATAAAATTCAACATTATTATATTCTGTTAGCTTAATGTGAAACAAACACGCCGTAGTAGTTTCATTGTTGATGCTTCTGGTCCCCGCCTTTGAGAATCAGGCAAATTCAGACATGTTCAGTATCGCCTACCGCTGCATCGGAAATAACATGCAGTTAAAGTTGATGTTAAAGGAAGATCCGGAGTTTCTTACAAACGTAATCACTGCTGATGAAACTTGGCTACATCATTTTGATCCTGAGAGCAAACAGCAAAGCTCAGTGTGGAAATCTCCTTCATCACCAACCGCCAAATAAGCATAACTGGTTGCTTCTGCTGGGAAAGTTATGGTCATCTCATTCTTTGATATTCATGGAATGGTTTATCAGCATGTTGTACCTGCACACACATCAGTAACTGGACAATACTACAGGGATGTCCTGAAAACATTGCAAGTCCATAACAGGCGCAAAAGACCACATTTCCGTGAAGCAGGCTGGATGCTGCACCAGGATAATGCGCGGCCACCTATTGACAATGTTGTTGCTGAATATCTTGCAAAAATCAACGTGAAGTGCATCCCTCACCCTCCCTATAGTCCGGATTTAGCCCCATGTGACTTTTTTCTATTCCCTAACTTGAAGAAACGCCTTCGTGGGAGGCATTATCCATCATCAGAAGCAGTGGTGAAGGCTACGGATGCGATTTTGAAGGATCTTTCCAAAAATGGCTTCCAGCATGTCTTTGAAGACTGCCAGAAACACTGGGACTAGTGCATCGCATTCAGGGGAGAGTATTTTGAAAAGGACCATCAAAATTATGAGGCTGAGAAAAGGTACGTTGTCAAAAAAAAAAAAAAAAAAAATGTGATCATTCTTTATTGAACAGCCCTCGTATATCAATATACCACACTGAACATAATGCCTTAATATAGCTTGTCTCAACCTTAAAAGACAGTATGGAAGTAAATGGAATATCACTCTCTCTGTCTAACACACGCGAATTCTCATTAGCGTCTTCCTTTTCTATGCTCGCGCCGTTGCCAACTTGCTAATAAAATGGTATAAATAATTACTTTTAACAATTTTCAGCTTTAAACACACATAAACAGAATATTTGCTCTGTCAGATTAAGCCATTTTTACAGTCGTTTTTGTGTTTCTATAGGCCCAAGTTTTTCGAAAATGCTCGTTTTTCGTTAAAAGTCCGATATTCCTCATGCGTTATGCTTACCGCTATAATTGACTGTCCCTCGTTTAATGGATAACTTTGTAATTTCCAGTTTACAGTTTAATTAATTTTATTTACATTTCTCCGTACTTTATAAAATGTTAGTACCTATACAGTGCACTAGAAGATTTATGTGGTGAATATTCCCTACATATCCCAAAATGCAATTTTATACGAACCTGATTATTCCAATAATGTATAGAAAATCCACCGATATTCATGCAAAAAGAATTGAAAAAGCGAAGAAAAATCCAGCCTGTTTTAATATAGACATTATGTAGTGTATTTCATTTTTTTAGTCGTATGTTTTATTATTTTGAATACATTTCCAATAAGAATTTTCTAATCTTCTTACGAAAACATATTACGCTATACTTATTGAGATATCCCTTCAGGACACTTTTAAACATTTTCTTGTAATGAAAGGAGAATACTGGATTATAATCGATGTTCAGATTTTAAAGAAACAGGCAGCTCTGTAATGACTTTGAAGTTCCATCCCTCTTGCATATCCGCAAGAAAAAGCGAATAGCAACTTGATACTAATAAGAAGTATGGGGTTTGAAAATTCCAAAAAATAAATCATGATTTGGAAACCGTTAAACTTTGTCATGCCTTAACGAGCTTTAATGCTGTGGGATTGATGATTTTTGTTTGTAAGGTTTGTCTATATTCTACGGTTTTTCTGTTATATAAAACCCATGTAACGTAAAGGGCTTCATTGATTATTCCCTAAATTATCAGGACAACCATTTTATATGTGATGCAAAGGGTACGTGTATTGCATACATGTGGCTACTTTGCAACAGTTAAAAAATAAGAAATATTTGGATCGGTGTGATGGTATTTCCTTGGACGTACCTGTGCTGTAAGCTTGGAAGTCATTCAACTTGAATTTCGAAAATGGGTATTTAAAGAAGTTTACGGTTTTTCGGTTTTTAGCTATGGTACTCATACAAACACACACATGTACACACCTTTTAAAAATACATTTTCTTGAATTCAAAGCGCCACAAAAACTATATTTCTAATGCAATTGCTGGATAGAATACAAGGGTTCACATATTACTATAAACATAAACAGTCAATTTCTAATTAGTTTACTAGGTCAGTGCAATGCTACCAATTCAAAAATTTTGTATCACTAATATGGTGGATTATTAAGATGGTATAATTTAGAAGGCTTTTAGTTCTTTTTATAGATGAACCGTGTCTCCAAACGAGTTTTTGAGAATGTTCTTCTGCAACACAGTTAAGGTCATTTAGCCTGTTTCGGCTCCAAAGCATTGCACCTACCACCTGTTTCTCGATCTTCCAAGGTCTTTCCGTCTTTGCGATTGCTAATTATATACTATTTTAGCAATTCTACTTTTTCCCATTCCATTTAGATGCTACTTACAGTTGGTTCTATATCCTAGTGTTTTATTTAATTATTATTCTTTTCTTTTTACGAATAATATGGACACTTAAAAATCACTATTTCAAGAAAGATGTAACGTCCGTGTTTATGATGAAGACACAGGTATTGCAGAGACAGAAAGTTGGGTCCTATTTTATTTCGGGTAGTAATACATTTCGTTGGTTTTACAGCACCAAATTTCGTTCTGAAATTATAAATGTCCATTGGTACATTGTACCGCCAGGAAACCGTAGAAAATGGTTCGGTCTTTGTGAGTGGGATCTCAAAACTCACTTAGTGAATATTTATTATGCTCTTCTCACTGAAAACACTTAATATTTTTGAAGGACATGGTCTATATAACATCTAATTGTAAGTCGTAATACAAAAGTACTAGCATTATGTGTAAGTCTTGTGTAGAGGAACATGTACACTTGAAAATATAATAAACATGCAGCTATTTGCGAAGAATTCCTTGTGTCTTAATTTGGGAATGATATGGATTAGAATGACTTCCTTACTCTACGTAATATAGTTGTAAAGTGAGAAAAATGTTGCAGATATTTCATTTCAATTAATACAAATTAAATAGATCGATTTATCAATCGAGTCACAACAAAACAAACGAGAACAATTTATACATTTAACACTACGAAACTCTTGCGAAATCAGTGACAATATTTTAATTTTCACGTAGGAACGGTTTGCTTGCACATAGACAAGATAGCTACATTAAATAACTGTTTAAAACATAAAACTGATAGAATCAACCTGAAAAATTCGATGCCATGGGCAAGATTTGAACTACGGATCTCCTGGTTTCCGTGCAGTCGCTTTTACCCCCTGAGCTACAATGGCTAACGTGCCATCCTGACAATAAATTCTCCAATTGACTCATAAATATTCCCGGTAAACCACTAGAGACTCTTGTATCTCATTTACAGCGTTTGTGGTGACTTGCTATCGTAAATACTTGAGTCCCAGGCTTCATCATTAACCTTTTATTACTTAAATTATTTGATGGAAATTATTTCTTCTCACTAGGCGTATATAGGCTAAGGTTTTAGATGGATAGGGTCAACCTGAAAAATTCAATGTCATGGCCGGGATTTGAACCACGGATCCCTTGGTTTACGTTCAGTCGCACTTACCCACTGAGCTGCCATAGCCAACGTACTGTTGACTCATATATACTTAGGGCCTCTCGCGAATTTCGAGAGATTCTCGTGAATATTAGGAATTTTTCAACTCATATCTTTATAGTGAGTACATGAAAAATTATTTTTCTCGATCAAATGTAGTGGGAAAACTTTATACTCACCAGCTTCATCTTTAATTCGTTGAGCACGTTGAGGTCTACGTGTAAACTACATATTATAATTTTATATTATTAAACGCTTTTAATGCTAAAAAAATACAACCATTAAAAGTTTCACCTATTGTGATAAATGTAAAAATATTAGCAGAGCCTTCTACCACCAAAGGATATTTACAAACTATGCAGATTTTCAAGCAGGTGCGGGACTGCAGGAAGGAAGTCTAACGTTCCGTCGAACGATTGTTTAAGAGTGGCCACACTGACTATGAACCTATACATAAGTACATTAAGACTCCACTTCAAAAATCTTAATTATATTTGACAAGGGAAGGATTTAAGTTAGTTCAGAAAGTCGAAATATCGATAAGTCTTCCAAAATGTGGGCGTTTGTTCTCTGGAAATATTTTACGGTTGGGAAGTTCAGAAAACTTCTACAAAATATCTCAGCTAATGGAGACCCTAATGGATTGAGCTTTTGACATTCAATTCTCAATGGTTTTTGCACAAATGTGCAAATGTCCAACCGAACAAAACACCTGCGCGGTAGTGTTTTAGAAACGTTGTATTCTTCATGGCTGTTTGCTATTTAGTTTGTTCTTATTTTCTGATTTTAGTTGCCTATTTAGCATAACTTACTTTGTATTATTTCCTTCTAATTACTTATCCTTTACATATTTCAGGTGCTGTTCTAGGTTTCGCGGTGATTGGTAATACTGGCTAGATTGAGGGATAGTTGCTCAAAGGAAAGTTTACTTTCGTAATCACAAGAAGGCTACTTGGTCTACAAGTGGTTCTTCGTCTTCTCTGAGCAGCAACAGTTTTTGAACCTGAAATTGTTACAGGCTTCTCCGCGTCTCTATCGCCTGTTTACCTGCGGCCTGTAGTCTCCTTCACCCTTATGCTGATATTAGACACGCTAGATTTATTTAGGTCAAGGTGTGCGCGAGTTTTTTCTCTCGTTTGGATAACCAACACATATTAGCCAATGAAATACAGGCAGTGTAAATTAAGAGCTAAAACAGCATTAACTGTGCCACGCAGAGCTGTTCTTAGCTATCCTTGCACTGACTATAACCATTTAGTATATTTATTATGCCTTAAAGTTTGAAGGGAGTTTCAAAAGAGTCTATAATTACCAGAAAAGAATAATTCCGCGGGCGGAGCATGAACTACAACGCAATGAAAGAACTCTGGCAATGTTTGTGTTTTCCGAAACTTGTGAAGTTGAGAAAGACGGCTGGACCTGGGGCAAGAAATCCTGACGTATTGCGCTGCTGGAATAAATAACCGTATTTTTCCTCCATTATAAAATGTTGAATCATTATCGCGTATATAAAATTCTACTCTATTTTTCTCGTGCTTGTACCCGGAGCTAGCAGTTGTACGTTAGTGTACGCAAACGCTGCGCCCGTAGTACGCACGGCAAAGAAAGAAAAAAGGATACGAGGCTCTCATTAACATTTCTCTTTAACCAGAGGCTTCACTATGCCGTTAAGTTAGCAAACAAACGTAGCCACCCAGTAAAATCCTAATGTATATAAACTTACTTTGTACTTTGTCCAGTAAGATAGTTTGCATGCTATGAGTACCATGCCAGGCACTCTCTATGTCGTATAATGCCGGTAATTAACATATAAAATATAGTACAAAAGTATACATATTAATTCAATACCTGTATCTCGTTTACTGGACGTCATTTGTAAGCATTCCATCTGATATATAAGTGCACTTCGTTGGAAATATGTTTAATAATTATTCAAAAACATCAACTCCAAGTCTCAATAACTACCTCAAAATAAAATACATTTTCATTGAGCAGAAGCGCTACAAACTTCATTTTACGCTTCGATTTCTCATCCAATAGACCCGCAGTTTGCTACTACGCTTAAGTATAGTGTTGAATATCATAGCTAAATATGTTAATTATCTGTTACTGCTATAACACTATCTATTACAAAAGAAACTGCATTTGCCCATTAGAAGTATCAAGTTGAGCGGCCTTGCCCTGTCCAGCTTCATTCCCTTTTCTTGTAATTTGAATATTTGGGTACTTTCTTAGTTACTCATACCTACTGTTATTCCATATTTTTGTATGAATATGCGACTGCACAATACACCTACTTCAACGTTTCTTCATCCATTCTATTCTTAAACTCTTCCATCAGCTGGCCCCGCAGCTCAGTCGGTAGAGCACCTGCCTGCCGTGCGAGCATTCCCGGGTTCGATTCTCGGTTGGGCTTTGGGACTTTTCTCCCACCTGCAACCAAACATTTACGAGTTAACACCATCGGCAATTAAAGCAAGCTCCTATCAAAATATACAGACTCTTATTTATGTGATTTGTTTTGCACATTACGTAGGATTGAAATTAATCTGTAATCACCCCCAAAAATTTGTGTCTTCTACTTCAGGAATACTTACTCAATTTACCTTAAGCCTAATGCAATCTATATATGTACTTCTCTTCTAATATGAAGCTTATTCATAATGTCCTTTTATGTTTAATAGCAGATGCAAATTTGAAAATAATTATTTAAGTACATTTATGATACTGTTTGCGTTGTTTTATACAACTTTGTTGTGGGATCTGTAATAAATACCATTCCTTTGCATAGCCAATTACTGTGCCTCCAATTTCGCAAGTATATAAAAAATATCATGTAAGTATTTAAACAGCAAAGGAGCCAATTTTGGGTGGTTTATAATTGTCTACAAATGTGCAGCGCAAATTATTGAAATTTATAATAAATTTGATGTGCAGAAACCATATAATAATGATGATGATAATACTACCACTAATAATAAATTATTGCTTACAAATGATATGAAATTTCACAGCAAGAACTAGGTCTCATGCGGGAAATCAGAGTATGATAAAATGGTTTCTTATTAAATCTAAATATTTTATTCTCATTGTTTCAAAGTTATAAAAAACTCACTACCAAAATCTTTAGGACATAACAACCTTATAAATGTAACGTTTAATAAGCTCGGCTGACTTCCTCAAACGATATATGATTAAATTGTAATGTCTGGTATTGATATAAATGCTTGTACCCGAAAGGTGATATTCTCTCTCTTATAGACAGACCCACCCACCCCCACCCCTCCCACACAGACACACACGGACATGAACAATGGCAACATAAGTGGAACAGCACAAACAAAGGGGCTCTCTGTAAAACTTTCCTCCCAAAAATCAAAGATAGGTTAAAGAGAAAACTTCCCATTACACCAGAACTTACTGCTATAATCTCAGGTCATGGAAAAACTAAAGTCTACCTATACAGGTTCCACATTATTGATGATCCAAAATGTACATGCAGTAACCTCCGACAAACAGTTAACCATTTAATCTTTGAATGTAAAGACACACAACAGCAGAGATCGCTATTGGTGGCAGAAGTGCACAAAGAAGGAGGAAAATGGCCCACAACCAACCAGGAACTTATCACACAATACCTGAAACCATTCTGCAAATGGTTATAATTAACTTATAAAAATAGTTAATTTTAAATTCAATATATTTATAAATATACCAAGTGAATTAGTGAAAAGACTACAAGGGCACTGTAAAACAATGCAACGTAAGATTGGCTAACAAACTAGAGAAAGGAACTACAAAGATATAGGTTAGCAAAAGCGCAAAGGTGTGTATGTCAAAAATAAATTAGGAAACAAGACTGTTAATGTTAAAAAATTAAAATTGAATCTGTAAATTAAAAATTAAATTATGCATTGTAATGCATGTAATATTACCATGTAATGGGGCACGCAGTTTATACCAATAAAGAGAAACACACACACACACACACACACACACACACACACACACACACACACACACACACACACACACACACACACACACACACAGAAACTTACGCATGGAGCATTTTCTAAAAGTACTGTTCTGGGATCAGGAGACTTCAAACTGTTTTTTGTGGGGAAGCATCTGGATATCGAAATCTTGAATGGCTTAAATAATTGACTTGTTGCCACGTTACGCCTATTAAGTAAAATATACATGAATAGGAATCACACCTTATCGTATTTTACATTCGTAAAAATAAATTAGTTTGAATATATATGTATATTCAAATTAATATATCATATATTAATCAATATATATATACATATATATTGTCTTTTTACATTAACTTTTAATACATTTATTTTAAATTATACGTATTGTTTAAGTTAGACTACTGAAAAAGCAAGGCATAATATGAGGCCATTAAAAGCAAATCAATCATTAAGAGGTTAAGTGAACAACTAAGGCTACTTATCCGCAATCTTTTCATTGGCTGTTTGCTATGTGATTACTTTTAAATTATAGGCAACCTGCGTAACATCCAGATGACTTTTTCTGCCTTTGTGTGATCCATTTTTATAAAAAAATATTGCTATTATTCCACATGTTCAAAGAGATGAAGAATGAACAAATTAATACTTTAGAAAACTACCTATAAGCATCAACAAATCCAAACATATCAGAAGAATTATCACGAAAATGGCTTACTCTGTAAATTATATTTGACATACCTAAATTGTGTGTTTTAACGAGGTTTACATTTTTGTAGAAGAAGATATTGTCTATCTCTTAACGATATCAGAAGTGCAAAAGTCATTCAGAATGAAGATGACTTCCAAGGTTATTGTCAGATAATTCCAGATGTAAATTTATTTTTTCTTCAGGATGTGTGGTCTTGCAATCAAATTCGTTAAATAGTCAGTTTTGAGAAACTCACAATTTTCAAAGAAATATTCCATTAAGATCGCATTCCCATTGTATTTCCTGAAAATCTTCTGATTTATATCCTTGGAAGATACTGAAGTTAAATACATGTCTAATAATGAAGATCTTTTAGTTTTTGAGTTGTGCTATTTACATACACAAAGCCCGCCTCGGTAGCATGGTGGTAGAATGTCTGCCTCAGGTTCAAGAGGTCCCGAGTTCGAATCTCGGTCAGGGTGAGTTATCTGGATAAGGTTTTTTCCGGGGATTTCCCTTAACCTGTAAGACGAATGTCGGGTAACTCTAAGCTCCATGGACCTCGGACTCATTTGAGCATCATTTCATCCATCGCATTCATCGTCCGAGATAAGACTTAACGTTGGAGAAATTAAATTAAAAAAAATTGAAAACGACTTTTGCTTATGGAGGATTAACTATTGTGGCTCTCAGTGTCCCATTCTGGATTGGGTGTGTAAGACCACTTAATTTTACTCAGAATCCGCTTTTACCAGGCTTGAGGTTCGATTACATGCTATAAATCTACGATAAGAGACTACCGTCTTTATTTTCCTTCCAAATGAAGCCATACTAAGGATTTTTACGCCCGAAAATATCCATTGCCCTCCGTCGCGTTTTACTCCACCTCCTGGGTACCAGATTTATCCCTAGACACGGAGGACAACACACACAAACAGTCACACTCGCATACATTCAGACTGATTTTTAGGATATAGTGGACTTTAAAATGTATACCCACTTCTAGCGAAATTTGGATATCGAATTTTTGTGACAAGTTGCAATTTCTTTACCTCCATAGACATGGTAGAGGAAGTAAGCCCTATCTTCTTCATTACCTTCCCGCCAAATTTCCTACACTACATGATGCCAAATCTTAATATGTCGTTCTGCAAATTAAACACAATGTTTACTCTATAACTTGTTACGAGGTTGGTAATGGCTTTAGACTAAGTTATATTATATTATACTGATAGTTGTTCAGAAGCAAGTGGAAAGAACAACGGCACTACTGAGGCACATATGCGCTACGGAGCTGATGAATGTCCAGTGGTGTTCGGGGAGAAAATCGCGAAACCTTGCAGTGCGAGAGTGCAAGAAATGAAATCGTGTCCGAAACTTACTTATTAAGTTCCAAAGATTCTTTCCCTTTTCTAATTTTTGGAACTAGCCATCGTATGTGCGCTTGACAACCAGCACTTTACGCCGACGACTATTTTAAGTGCGTTAAATACTAAAAACTTAGAAATAAACGTTGACCTAGCCGTAAAACTATTAGAAGCATGGTTCACATTAATGGATTGAATTTAAATAAAACTAAAACAGAAATCTTGCAATTCAAAACAACGGTAAAAAACATGCAAACATAACTTCAGCTGCTACGAAAGAAGCCAAACTTTTAGGTCTATTTTTACATAAATGCCTCAAATTAACTAGTCAAATCTATTAAATAGAAAATAAATATTGCCTACTTCAATATGTCCTGCCCGCCTTAAATAACAAATTTAGAAACAAGGGAAATCATATATTACAGTTACTTCCATTCAGTACCTTAATATGGAAT
The DNA here is from genome assembly GCA_030765055.1 of Mantis religiosa. Classification (NCBI taxonomy): domain Eukaryota; kingdom Metazoa; phylum Arthropoda; class Insecta; order Mantodea; family Mantidae; genus Mantis; species Mantis religiosa. Next base: position 60,603,654 of record CM060951.1, on the reverse strand, counting down.
AATAATAATATGAGTAAATGCAACAGGTTGTGATAGAAACTTCGGAATTAAAAAGAAAATCTTACGCATTATACCCGTTAAAGCTACGAGGGTTGGTCAAAAAGTAAGGCCTCCTACTTTTTTTCTCTTTTAATTGCCAAGAAAACTGAATCCAACTTACATAGCTTAAAAACCACAACATTGACGATTAATTTGTCTCTATTCAATATAATCTCCGTACTTTTCCACAGTTTTGGTCCACCTTTTAACTAGGGCATGTATTCCAGTGTGGCAAAACACACGGTCTTGCTTCCTAAACCATTGTGGCACGGACGTTTTCACAGCCTCCTCATCTCCAAAGGAATCCCACGATGAGCTTCCTTTAGTGACCCGAACAGATGGAAGTCTGATGGTGCCAGGTCAGGGCTGTATGGGGGGTGAGGTAAGACTTGCCATCCCAATTACTCAATTTCTGCAGTGGTGTAACGGCTGGTGTGTGGTCTTGCATTGTCATGCAAAAGAAGAACATCCACCATAGTTTTTGTTGGGCAAACTCGGCGAAGACCTGCTTTCAGCTTTTTGAGAGTTCTGACGTATTGGAGAGAATTTATTGTGCATCCATGCTCCAAAAAGTCAATCGTAAGCACACCCTCTGCATCCCAAAACACTGTCATCATAACTTTCCCTGCCGACCGCTGAGTTTTGAATTCTTTATTCTTCGGTGGCGTTGTGTGATGCCATTCTAGTGACTGCCTCTTTCATACAGGTTCAAAAAAATGAACCCACGTTTCTTCTCCAGTAATAATGTTTTCTAGAAACTCCTCTCGTTCAAAACTGAAGCGCTGCAATTGTTCGGAGGCTATTGTTTTCCTTGTTTCTTTGTTTTGGGCGGTTAACAATCTTGGTACCCAACGTGAACAAATTTTGAGTAACCCAGTTGTTGAATAATCGTCATCACACTGCCATTACTTAGGGAGGTAATGCAACAGAATTCACGTGTTGTTACCCGGCGATCACCACGAATGATGTCATCGACTCGCTGAAATGTTGCATATAGTCACTGCGGTCACCGGCCTGCCGCTTCGCTCTTCATCTGCCAATGGTGCTTTCCCTTCAGCTTCGTTACAGCGATGAACCTATCGTTTAACAGTGCTGACATCCACCGTTGCACCACCATACACATTTTTTTAGCCTTTCGTAATGAGTATTGGCGTTTTACCTTCCGCAGTCAAAAATGCAATCACAGAACGCTAATACGAATGTCGATGTCAGCCGTTTTGCAACAGGATACAGTGCTGCCACCTGTTGACTTAGGAAGTTACTACTGCAGGGGATTGGAGAAGAAGGTTTGAGGAATTGGGCCAAATTCAAAGTTTTCACATAACTTACTTATTTAAGAAAAAAAAAGATAGGAGGCTTTACTTTTTGACCCACCCTCGTATGTAGCTTTTTGCTGACCACTGTTTGAAAGATTAAAAATTTTGAAACAATATTTGCTATATATTTACAACCCAGTTTTATATATACATAAAAATTATAATAGTTTTCTAAAAAAAGACAGCATCAACATGAGCACAGCAAAAGAACAAAAACAGAAAACACATCAAATATTCAGCTCATAAGTGTCACCGCTCGCAAAAATTTCACATTATATGGGAATTAAAAAAATGTAATAAATTGCAACAAACATTTAGGGAAATACAAAACCAAAATCACTTCAAACAGTCCATTAAATATGTGCTTACCAGTAAAGCATACTATTCAATCGAGGAATACATGGAACCTAGTACTTTAGTACTCAATGTACTTCAGTGTATAATTTTAGGAAAAGTATATATGGTATATACTTGATATTTCTTTGCTTAACTATACTTAGTAAATATTGTAGTCTTAGTCTCTAGTTTTTAAACTTACCAACTTATGATCACTGCTCAATTATGTAAGTGTAATATCATGGTTAAAATATTTTATTGTATTTAGCTATCGAATTCTTGTGAAGTTGGCTCATCAAGTGTGTTCTAATTTGACTTTCAACTAATTGCTCGACTGTTACAATACGTAACCAATGACTTCTCCTAACAAAATTGTAACGCTTGCTTTTTACCTTATACATTGTCTTTAACATCTGAACACTCTTTATGATATTTATTTGTTTGTCCATAATTTCTTTATAAAATCATTAATTGTATTAGTAAATAATGTCGTATCGTAGATGACCTCTATATGCATATATGAAACTTCACAGTAAATTATTCTTACATTATAAATATATTTCAAATATGAACTAGCAGAGGAAAACAAGATGGTTGAGAAACACTGTGTATGACTTTGAGCATCGTAAGATGTGTTTAGAACTGATTATATCTGCTTTAAAAGCAGTCTGCTTATGCAAATACTTCACATACTAATGAGCTCAGTTATTGCTAATATTTCGGTTCATCCACGTCGCTTTTGCTCATACATTCTCCTTTGTCGTCTCTCCCTCCTTACATTGCCAAATTTTCTCGCTATGCATGGTCCCCCCCTTGCTCCCCCCCCTAGTGTTTGTGTACGTATGTATGTAAAGCGCAAAGTGGAGAAGAGATGTAAAACATAGATAAAGAGAAGGATCAAAAGAACAGGAAATGGGAAAGGGAAGGCAAGAGAGAGTGAGTGAAGTCAAAATAAGAGAAGACATGTCTAATACAGAAAACATGTTTCTGTAGGACAGGATGGTGTCGGAAAACACAGGGAGCTCGAAAACTGTGTTCATACGTATTAATAGCTACCTCTTTGTTTCTTGCTGTTTACTGGGATTAAAGAAGAGTAAAAACTTTGTCCGTTAGCTCCGGTAGTAATGAAAATGAACACGTGTTATCGAGAAATAAATTTTTCATCCAGGAAAACTGTTGCACGGAGACATATTAAGCAAGAAAAAGTTGTATGTCGACACAGGAAACGTCACGTTACATACAGGGAACATTCTGCATAAAGCATTGAGTATCAATATGCAGAGATAGGGGTTTAATAATTTAAAATAGGGTGATTTACATGTATATTAACAGTTTATTATACGCCTAAAACTAATATATCTTTAAATTATCTTCATCTCTATCTCAGCATAATAACCTTATAGTCAACTTCAACTTCTCTACTACAGATTTCTCCGGAAATATTTGTTTTGAGATACTCTGAAAAAATGCTTTTTTACAAAATTGTTTTCATCCGTGTATGTATCCGTGAACAGTATAATATGAAAACAAATATGGGTTAAGTGTAAAACTTGAGGCAAGAATTTGAAAAATACCCTAACTCAAATTATATTTTACGTGGAAAATACTTTGAGCATTCTGATTTCATGAAACCTGATTTTCTGTGAAGAAAATGGGATATTACTTACTATATACAAGGTATATTTTAAAGCAATGAAATGTATAGCTTGAAATTGAATTTTCTGGGAATTTACCCTGAAATTCTCCTCATTCGGATACCTTTCTCATATCCTACTTACAAATCATAAGACTTAGAGGATATCTGTATATCTCTTTGACTACACAGTTATAATAAAATAGCTGTTTGTGAAGTTAATCATTCCGTAGACATTACTTGTTATGAGTCATTAATGGTAGTATTGAGTTAAAGTAACGTAATGTACATTTAGCGTAAGAGCAATTACATTTTTCTTCTTGACATCAGTAATAGTCCATTTTGCAAAGTACTGTTTCATTTGAGGAATATCTGAGAAAGTATGCCAACACTTCGAATAAAATACATTCATTTAAAGTTAACTTATAAAGTGTTCGATTAGTATCTCTTCAAACTTGCATTCATTGTTTTGGTAAACAATTTATACTAATGATGATAATTATAATAATGATAAGGATAATAATAATGATTATTATATCATTATTATGATTATTATAATGATTAATACTATCTCATATATCGTTAAATTATTATATTAAATGTTAAATTATATATTATATGTTATTATATTGTATATATTATTATAAACTTATATAGTATATACATTATCTACTAGGCATCTAAATTGTATAGTTCAGAAACTAAAGTACTTTAGATGGAGTTGGTAAATTTGTTTGTAGTATACATAAAAAGTTCTTAAAATATCCACCTACCAATATCTAAATATGAATATGATACATTGGAATAAGGTCTATTTCCTTATAATCTACTATATCCAATAAGGTAGACATGAGAATCATTTTTATACTGAAAAACTATGTTGAAAAAAAAGGAACTCCAACCTATGATATACCACAATTCCATACGGATATTTCACAATCTTATTGGCTACCTCTACATTATGCTGGTTTTAGTGACAAAATGTTAAATTTTGACCCAGTTTTAGCCGTGATGGAATAATCTTGGGCTACACTCTTGTGTATTTTACTCAAATATCTCAATTTCTGACTTATAGCACTTTTGTTCTAAATGACTAAAACTACAAAATCTGATGTAATAGAGCAATACAGCATATTAATAGCTTAACTACTACAGATACCTGTCCTGTAATAGCATGTTGTTTATTACATAGCATTCTTATGTATTTATAATGGATTTAGCAGGCCTTTATGAAACTTGGTTTACGTCTCATTACTATCCTGTAAGTATTCTCATGTTCATAAGCAATATCACTCTATTTTACTGAGGCTGGAAAAAGCCTGATTTGTTGGCTCTTTACGTGATTCTAAAATATTTGTTTACTAAAAGTGGGCTTTATCAGATTATTTGTTAATTGCTATTTACTATTTAATTCATGCAACACTGAGTATGATGTGCAAGTTAATGAATTTTAAGCCGAACTCTCAGATGTAGGTAATCTATTGTAACTTGTTTTCGATGTTAATTTGATAACCTTACTACTGAAATCGCCAGCTGCAATAGCTGTCAGGAAATTATTAATGCTTTGGTGTAATATTTCTATAATCACTGTCGTCGAAAAAATAACGTGAAATTCACATACTAATTAAGTGCGTTCTAGAATATGGGAAGTAGAATCTGATCAGACTTCATTTCGTATTTTCAAACGCTTTCTTGTTCCTCAGTGATGGAATTATTGAACTTTTATCGCAATATACTATTGTTTAACAAAGGACTTAAATTACCATAAAAGTAATGATCATGGGAGTTCAGTCATAACTCAATTCTAAAGTACAGTGCAATAAAAATCTGAGTTAATAACCTGTGAACATAAATAGATAATGATTATCAATTTCTTTTATAAAATTGAAAGCTTTGCAAAATTTTTCGAAAAATTAAAATACTTTACTATTGCGCAAATTTGCTGCAAATGTTTCCAGTTTAAGTTCCTATTATTATAATATATTGTGATGATATACGTTTTAAAAATGTAGGGTTTTTCATTTTCAATGTTAGATTTGTTATTAAGGCGCTGAAATTCCGAAGATAATTTTAGTTTGGTAAAAGTAAATTTCAACTGAGCAATAACTTCCAAATATAGTACCATTCGATATGATTTTTCACAGTATCAAAATGTTTGACCTTATAGCCTGTTACTTCATCTGTCTGTTTTATTCTTTTCTACGCATTGAAGAAAGAATTTCAAGGTTTTTTTTCCTTCTAAGTATTATATGTAAATTTGGTAGAAACACTACGGCTTTCGTGGTGTAAAATCTGACGTGTTGTACACATATGGCATTGTGTACTCTTTTCTAAAAACTATTATAGTGTTTATTCGTATATATAGTTCGTGTTAATCCAGAGAGGCATTTGAAGAAATGTTTATTGCATATTTCTATTGCGTATCTCTTAAGAGCTTATCGCTATGCGGTGATTTTGAAATTCCATTCTCTTTGCGCGGACTATGAACAGAATAAAATGGGGAATAACAAGTGAAGCCTGCATTGCACTTACAGAAACTTTTGTGGAATACAAAATATTATCCATGAGTATCACACACTCGACTTAATTTACCATACAATATCTTAAACATGGAAATTTAATTATATTCTATACAGCTTTATTGACATGCACATTTATTTGTAGTAAGAGGTATTTACAACAGACTTAAGGTACTACTCCAAAAATTTCATATATGTGAAGCATACATAGTATTTGAATAAAATCCAATACAACCATTCTAAGAAATAAGAAATTGAAAACGTATCCATGAAAATATAAGTGTATAGTGGAAAAGTTTCTTGAGCATCTGCATATTTCGCACCTACAATATGTTGAAATAAATAACAATTTCGGGTGGAAACGTAGAGTCAGACTGCAAAATTCAATGCCAGAGCCGGGATTTGAACCCCGGATCTACTGGTTGCCATCCAGCCGCTCTAACCCTTGAGCTACTATGACCAACGTTCTGATATGACAGTAAATTCTCCAACTGACTAGTGTTTTTCCCAGTAAACCACTTAGGAGTTCTCATAAACACATGAGACAACTACCTTAATGGCGACTTATAACGTGTAAGTACTTTAAGGCCCGGACTTTATTGTTAACCACTATCAGATAAATTAATGGAAATTGTTCTTTGACACTGGCCGTGTGTAGGCTAAATTGTGAAAACGTAGAGTCAGACTGAGAAATTCAATGCCATAGCCGGGATTTCAACCACGGATCTTCTGGTTGCTGTCCAGCCGCTCTAACCATTGAGCTACTATGGCCAACGTGCCGTTATGTCACTAAATTATGCAACTGACTAGTGTTTTTCCCAGTAAAACACTTAGGAGTTCTCATAAACACATGAGATAGCTGCCTTAATGGCGGCTTACAACGTGTAAGTACTTTAAGGCCCGAAGACCAGAAGATCCGTGGTTCAAATCCCGGCTATGTCATTGAGTTTTTCAGTCTGACTACGTTTCCACAATTTGGCCTACACACGGTTAGTGTGAAATAAAAATTAATTTCCAACAATCTCGGGTATTAAGTGACCATATTTGTTTAAGTTTACATAATTGCAAACACGCAAAAGGAACTTTTTTTCTAAAATTGCGGAGAAGTTAAGGAAAATAAAGAGTATCTATCCCAAAGTCATCCCTCTTTATTCCTTGAAGTTTAGTAGCGTAAGGTAATGTTTTATATTCTATTGCTCAATCGCCGGCCATATAAACATAGTGTTAAGTTTAATATTCCTTTAGTTTCTACATCGGTTTTGTTTACTGAAATGCTAAGAAACCATGTCACTGTCAAACACTGAGGTAAGTATATAAACACTTGCTCTGTTCTGAGCGATATTATTCAGTTTATGAAATAAAGAAGAATAGACATTTTGAAGCATTACATCTAGAAAGAATTTACCTAGTAGAGAAGCTAAAAAATAAATATTACGCTTTCACATTACCTTCTGTTCCACTCTTATACAAATTCTTCTTAAAACGCTTATCTTCTATCAACTTTATTTTAACCCAGATAGTTACGGAAATTGAGTTGCAACATACTTCCTTATAGGTATATACGTACAATGCAAATAGTAAATACTCCTGGCTGTCATGAAAGAGTACACACCACAGGTTTCTATTAGATAAACATAGGTGTGAAAGTTCAAATCAGTGACATACAATGTGTAGAAAACTTTGATATACATTGTACTTTACCAACATCCAAATTTCTTGTATTGTAAGATTTTGTCTATTTATTACTATTTATAATCTATGAAAAATTTATCCAAAACGAAGAGCACTTCATAGGCTAATGCCTAAAAATTTAAGATATTCATTTTATTTGTTTTAAAACATCTAAAAATAAGATATTTTAAACAAAATTGTTAAGAATTTTTGAAAATGCAAGTTTTTAATATTTTCTATATGAAGGGTAGCTTTCATTCCTATTATATATGTTCGAGAGAAAGCAGAAACAAAACTGAGCTTAAATGAAATGTGTAATTTTTGTACAGTAAATTTATCTATTTTTAATTTTTACGAGTTTTTACATGATATTCTGAATGAAGATAATATCCTGGTTAGTTTCTATAACTCAAAATCTCAGACAATCCCGTGAAACTAGGATAAATATATGGTATTTTAATAAAAGTCGTTGGATTTACTTTTAAGAAAATTATTTTTCCATGCAAAGGGCAATTAGGGTTAGATTTGATTACGGCACGGTGGGGATTCGGCACTGCGAGTAATCTTGATCTACTGTACTTAAACCTCAATTGCGGCATCTCTGGGAGGAAGCATGAGATGAGATGAGAGAGAGGGCTGCCGACCCAAAGGTGTAGTCGAATGGGTCCCTATTATTTACTTTTTGAAAACTATCCTGATAAGTTTTAGAAACAATGCTAATATAGAAGAAAAAGTAAACAAATTTCAAGCAATACGTGGGACAATCCAAAGAACTTTTAAAAATAGAGTGAGAAAGGACACAAAAATGAAAATGTGTAGGGTAATGGCTATTCCAACTTTACTATATGTAAGCGAAACCTGGGTGCCAACACAAAAGGATTTAAATAAAATACAGTTTGCAGAAATGAATTTTTAAGAAGTTTTAAAGGTTGTACAATATTGGACAAAATAAGAAATGAGGATTTTAGAAAGGAATTAGAAATCGAAGCAACCCATGATAAAATATCAGAACGAAGGCAACAATGGCATGAACATATATTAAGAATGGAGGATGGAAGATATCCAAATGCAGTACTGAACTATAATCCAAAAGGAAGAAGAGACAGAGGACGACCCAGGAAGCTCTGGAGAGATCTATGAAGCTGGAACGGGCGATATGCTCAAACCATAGAGTGAAGAAGAAGATGAAGAAGAGGAGGAGGAGGAGGAGGAGGAAGAAGAAGAAGAAGAAGAAGAAGAAGAAGAAGAAGAAGAAGAAGAAGAAGAAGAAGAAGAAGAAGAAGAAGAAGAAGAAGAAGAAGAAGAAGAAGAAGAAGAAGAAGAAGAAGAAGAAGAAGAAGAAGAAGAAGAAGAAGAAGAAGAAGAAGAAGAAGAAGAAGAAGAAGAAGAAGAAGAAGAAGAAGAAGAAGAAGAAGAAGAAGAAGAAGAAGAAGAAGAAGAAGAAGAAGAAGAAGAAGAAGAAGAAGAAGAAGAAGAAGAAGAAGAAGAAGAAGAAGAAGAAGAAGAAGAAGAAGAAGAAGAAGAAGAAGAAGAAGAAGAAGAAGAAGAAGAAGAAGAAGAAGAAGAAGAAGAAGAAGAAGAAGAAGAAGATGAAGAAGAAGATGAAGAAGATGAAGAAGAAGAAGATGAAGAAGAAGAAGATGAAGAAGAAGAAGATGAAGATGAAGATGAAGATGAAGATGAAGAAGATGAAGATGAAGATGAAGAAGATGAAGATGAAGATGAAGAAGATGAAGATGAAGATGAAGATGAAGATGAAGATGAAGAAGAAGAAGAAGAAGAAGAAGAAGAAGAAGAAGAAGAAGAAGAAGAAGAAGAAGAAGAAGAAGAAGAAGAAGAAGAAGAAGAAGAAGAAGAAGAAGAAGAAACTTTCCTGTCAATCCAGCACAATCGGCAGCCCACCCACCGTGATCAGCAAAAGGTTCACCAATAATAAGAATTGTATCTTTGGGTTTTGCTGATTTTGCTTTTTTCATCTATTAAGGCTTGCTTTATTTAAAGTTTTATTATTTATATGTGAAGGTATAGTAATTCATAATGTAAACAATTTCAGGGTATTGGACTTATAGGAAATGCATCATTATTTATACCTCACCAGATCGGCCTGGAGACGTTATTTGATTAGTGTATAAGGAAATCAATTGAAAAATCTGAATTGATTTTCGGAAAATAATTCGGAATACACATTATAGAAACATTTTCATTGGCGCGACAACAGTATTGGTTTGGTACAGATAACAATAATATTAATAGTAATCAAACAGATGTCGCTGTACTTAAGCTACAACCACTCAAAGAGAGAGCGGTTTAATGGGTTAGAGGGCGGTTTGGTAGAGAGAGAGAGAGAGAGAGAGAGAGAGAGAGAGAGAGAGAGAGAGAGAGAGAGAGAGAGTAGAGATTGAGTGAGAGGAGAGAGCTGGTTATTCGGATAAAGAAGACACAGCAATAATAATCACTGTCCCCTTGCCTTTGTAGTTTTTATAGGGTTGAAAATTACCAATCACCTATTCCAAGAATCAAAATGACCAGTGTATCTTCGTAACGCAATTAGAATTACGTCATGACTATAATCGTAGCGTTTGGTTAAATATATTGAACTTTTGTAACGGTATAGTCTAAGCAAATACTATTTTTGCTTTAAGAATGTTAGATAAAATTTATCTTTACCAGATGTGTATTATTTGACTCAGAAATTTATCGATGGTTTGGAAATCACTTGTATGATAAGATGTAATATTGAATGTAACAGTTCGTCATCACTTGTGTTTACAGTAATAATGAAGAGCACATGGCTTCTTTGCATTGTTTACCACCCTTCATTAGGCATCAGGTTGTACGCGTTTTGTGCTATACACTGGTTCGTCTATTTGTTTGGCGTCCACCCGGTACAAAGACATCTTTTGCAAGGAGGAAAAGAGCGTGTAGAAGCTGGATAATTAATCCACAGTGTAATTACAGTAGCAATAATTACAGAAGCTGCTCAGCTAGCTAGACATGGTACAACACTACAAGGGGAAGTGTGTGCGCACACACAGGGTCGCAGCACGGATGACACGCGAAATATGACAAAAGCCTTCAGAAACAAACCACCCTCTCTCTCAGGGCAAGCCAGCCAGCAAACCAAATTTTACAACGTCTCCACAAGGATGACTGTGACGACAACTAATTCCATCTACACAGTTGAGCGAGTAGGGAAGCGACATGTTAGGCGCGAGAACGTTGCATATACTTGAAAAACAGTTGTTTTCTGTGACGTAGCTTGTTTGGGGGTGCAGTGTAATCTCTACAGAAAACTTTACTGCGTCAACTTTTATTAGTCGCAATCATCCAGTACTCTAATTTACAAATATGAGACTATGAGCGGATAAAACGTTTGATTGGCTTTCACAATTAACATGTATCACTATAATAATCTGTCAAAACAGGATAAATAAATATTATGATAAAAAATTTCTGATAATAAAGAATCAGTGAAGGTGAAATATGATTTAAGTAATGAATTACACAGATATCCTATTGCTAGAGTCTAGGAAGTACTGATTGATTATTTTATTTAATTTATAAACTGTTCCCCTACATTTTCTTCTGGGTAATTTACGCATTTGTCTCATCCGTGCAATATAACTCCGTGCTATCGTCTCTATCACAATCCAAAAAGCCAAATCAATCGGGAACATTTCACTAAGCAACACCGTGAACTGTGAGGAAAGAAATTGTAATTAATCTATATTTTTACATGTCTTGTACAATATTGCTTCACCCGATTATTCAAATCATCAGTGACGTGTTTATCCATATATTTAACACTATTTTCTTATAAATCATTCGTTCATTACTGTATCACCATTTACTTGTTGGTAAATTTCTACAGGTTTTAACTACCGAGTATGCAACAATCCAATATTAGACCCCTCACAGTCGGCGGGACTTCGTATAACACAGTTCATACTGAAAATCACAGAAAGTTGTAAAGCTCACACAACATTGAGAAAAGATGTTAGAGAAACCATTTGATCTGCAATAGAACCGCGACAGTGATCTGTGCAGTGGGAACACACAAACGGTTGTTACTTTGTGGATGTTCTTGCTGCATCAGAACTTTAATACCCCAGTTGAAACAAAAATTTTTAAAAGTCGCTGAGGTGAATTGCGTACCATTATCGGTCACTAGGAAATTCGGAGCACCAAACGAGGCAAAAATCCCAAGAAGAACCTTAATAGCATTCTGTGATGTAGCGTTAGACACAGCACTTAACCACACAAACTTGGAGAATGCAACAATTATTATTTCCCTGGGTAGAACGCAGAAAAGGACCCGCAAAATCTACGAATAGCTTCTGCATAGGTTTAATAGAAATTTCGGAGGCTAACCACTTCCGTAAGGTGTATTGGGCCGGCTTAGCCACAGCACAAAACCGACAAGCTCTAACACGTGACGTAATATTTTTATTCACCCCTGCCAAACAAATGGTTCACAAATCTTAAACTTTGTCTTGGCGATGCCTAAATGACATAAGAGCATAAATGCGAAAAGTAAGTGGGAAAATGTAAATTAACTCGAGTTCACTCTGTTCTCTCTCAATTGCTCGTTCATACCTGAATTACTTCTTCAAATAAATAGCTTTATCCTCTTTTAATAGCTTTAAAGAAGCCTTTCACCCAATTACATGCTACTCTGTTAGAGCTTAAAGTTCATATTTCTCTTACATTCCGTTCAAAACATTGCAAGTCCGTATCAGGCGCAAAACACCAAATTTCCGTTAAGCAGGGAGGATGCTGCACCACGATAATGCGTGGCCGCATATTGCCAATGTTGGTGCTGAATATCTTGTAAAAATCGACGTGAAGTGCATTCCTCACCCTACCTATAGTCCGGGTTTAGCCCCATATGACATTTTTTATTCCCTAAATAGAAGCAGCGCCTTCGTGGGAGGCATTATCCATCATGAAAAGCAGTGGTGAAGGCTGAGGCGGCGATTTTGAAGGATCTCTCAAAAATGGTTTCCAGCATATCTTTGAAGACTTGCAGAAACGCTGGGACAAGTACATCGCATTCAGGGGAGACTATTTTGAGAAGGACTATCAAAATTATGAGGATGAGAAAAGCTATGTGATCATTCTTTATTGAACAGCCCTCGTAAATGTTACTAATTGTACTATATTGTTAAGATGGTCGCGATATGACCTAGGAAGTTGAAGTGACCTAAAATAAATTTAATAATAATAAAAAATCTGCATCAGTGTATTTGTGAGAAGTAGGAGGGATTTAAAACAGCGGATAATAATTCCACGTAAAGAAAAATTAGACACTACTGTGGATATCTGAAACTAAAATAAACAGCAGCGCAAGAATTGGTTTCATTTTCCTGGTTTGAGCATTTCCAAGGCAATATGTCTTTGACAAGAGATCTGATCTGATGCATATTCCTTTCGCGGTCTGGGTACATTCATTTATTTCCATTTATAGAAAGATAAAGGTATACAAAATATTGCTCCTGTCAGGAAGGGCACAATGGGAATTTCCTCCTGTCAGCTCAGATCAGAACCAACCTAACAGATTTTCCGAAGGAGTGACGCGGATGTAGAGAACCATATAACAAAAATGTAACGGAGGGGTAAAATTATGTCCCTACCCTAGAGATGGTAACCAATATTGACTCTGAGATGTATTCGCATGCAGTATTTTCAAATAGTAATATCTCTGTTATTTTTAATTGTTGCGCTTGTTTTCTTACATTACATTTGCATTCATACCTTGGATTTGTTGATTAAATGGAATGTTTGTGATCATGGTAAACGTAAATAATCAGAAAATTGTTTTAATATCACGAATAATGCCCGGATTTCTAAGCAAAATAAAATAGTAAAATAAGGAAGAAAATAAGCACGAAAAATGACGAAAATAAGCACAAAAAGAAAGCAAAATCGAATGCACGCACATAGAATGTAGTTTGGTGGAACGCTAACCTTATTGAAGGCTGTTACAGTACACAAGGAATGCCATCCAGAGATTTTCCTGTGTAAAACTCCTGCATCTATCAGGGAAAAATGATTTGTTCAGTGAAAAATGGTTTGTTCAGTGAAAATGTTCTTTCCACTTCGCATGTTGTCACAGGTGCATGAGGAAAGCACCACAGTTCTTCATCGGTGAATTGCTTTTCAATGTTTCTTCGCTAGAAAACTTTTAGAAATTTTACACAATATTTTGTAACTAGAATTTTTCTGTAGCACCTGATTGAGTTTATCAAACGCAATTTTTGCAACCCTGTGTGTTTCTGATGACAATGTTACTGAAACGTCGTGAATTAGAGAAAGTGAATGTACCAAGAGCTTATTTCGAGCTTCCAACTGCTTTAAAATTTCAGGTGTTTTGGATAAATGATTACGGACGTGCTGTATATTTTGTTGTATGCTGTTATTAGCAAAAAACTCTTGTACCGTGTCTTTATACTGGCTTCTTACAGTTTCAGCGAACTGTAAACCATGAGCAAGGCACGTCAGATGAACTAATTTGGGGCAAAGTACTTTTAATCCAGCTCCCGCTTTCACAATATATGGGGCAGCATCACTCACAAATAGCAATACATTGTCATATCATATCCCTTCTGGTCACAAGAAATATAAACGAGTCATTGAAAAATCTGGCAGCAGTTGAATGATTTACTTGTTCGTGTATTTGTATATGCAGAAGAAATGAGCTGCTCTCTGCTTTGATAGCACCAGGTACAGCACTACACACGCGCTGTCCCGATTCATCTGTGGTTTCATCAATATAAATGCATATGCTTTCATGCTTCAGTGTATTCCGAATATTAGCAATCACATCCTGAAAACACTTTGGCATATAGTTTTTGCGCAATGTAGATTCATCCGGCACCCTTTTATTTTGTATTTTTCTAAAAATACACGAAGCTGCACATTATTCAATTCATACAATGGAATATCTGCAACCACTAATGCTAAACATAAGTCTTTGGAAAATGTATCACTAGAAGTCGATTGTTCACCAAAATTGCCTTTAATCAGTTGCTGGTTAAACTTAGATTGATTTTTAAACCTCTCTTTATGCCATTTGTATTAATGTGTTGCACAATGCTATATTTTTTCTTTGCGGAAACACTCCATTCACACACCAAAAAAAAAAAATAAGACACTACTACCATCTTCACTGAAAACATTTTTTCCAAACTCGTTCACCATTTGCGTAGGAAAGCGAACTGAGAAGCTTTTATGGGTTGCATTTCTTAACTGCAATATCGAACTAAAAACCGTAGGGCAAGAAAATGCAACTCGGATCTTGGAAATCAGCGTCCTTGTTTATGACATCATTGCGATATCCGACTGGTAAGTTGACACTACGCAATCATGCGCACTTTGCTGGACTATACTCTATCTCACACTAGTTTAATCCTGCTGTGAACAATAAGGCGGGGCTGACTCGACTCACCGCGTGTTAGACGCTACATGCAGGCACATAAGTGCGTGAAATATAAAGCATTTAATATTTACTGCAGAAAACAAAAAAGAAAATTTTGAATATACTACGACCATTGAGATATGCCGCTACTGAAATTGCAGCCACCACACACAGAAATGAAAACTAGGTTTTCAGTGAAGTGAATAGATTTTACTGCATAGGAACGAGATAAAATGTTGCATAACTACATTTTTATGTAGAGGCCGTGTTTCATTATACCAAACTTCGATAGTGGGATTTTATGGGAAATAAATTTTGTAATACTACCTGAATAAAAAAGAACATTTGGTACATTCATGTGTGTATGCCTGTGCATGTACATGTGTGTGTGATAAATATCAATAGAATGGAATAAAACATAATATCTAATAGTTATATAATCAAACTATCCTTTATATAAACATATTTACTTGTGTTTAATGTCCTCAAAAGTGACTGTCAGAATTTTTATTAGAAACCGTCTGTTCAAGTTACTTGCATGTCAAATAAAATGTA
Source organism: Mantis religiosa (assembly GCA_030765055.1). Classification (NCBI taxonomy): domain Eukaryota; kingdom Metazoa; phylum Arthropoda; class Insecta; order Mantodea; family Mantidae; genus Mantis; species Mantis religiosa. The sequence goes on along the minus strand of CM060951.1, from coordinate 60,588,168 downwards.
TGGCTTGAGTTTTCAGAAATAGTTCGTAAAGGCTTTTTATTCAGAAGGAATTTGGCGTAATTGGTAAACCATAAGGAATAACAAAACCCTGTTGTACAATAATTGTATACGCTTTCAAAGCACGCAATTAGTCAATTTTTGTGGCATTATCCCATTCTACAATATAATGAACAGAGAAAGTAATATGAAGCATACTTTTAACTGTTTCTACTAAGTACGTATACAAAGCAGAGGAGGTACTGTATTTCTAATCAAAAATTGTTGTCCTGAATTCTCTGGAAGTATTAAATTTTAGATCCTCTGAGTTCTAAGTCTCCAAAAGTTGAACAATATCTGGTCAAGCTCTAGTATATGTATGTGTGTGCGTGTTTAAATAATATGGCTGGGAGAGAAAAAAAAATGAAAAGTCGGTTGCCTGTTTCAAGGATGTGACAAAAAAGGGCTTTCAAAAAGCTCTCATATTCTACACTATCTTTTTTTTTTACATGGAGTATTTTTCAAAAGTATAGATTTTCTTTAAAATGGCTCTGTCGATTTTTAATAAATTGCATTTTGTCTAAGACATGAAAAATCTGTCTATTTGAGAATAACTTCTGAAATCCTTTTCTTAGGGAATGAACATTCCCATAACTATTAGTAGGGTAAAATGTGAGAAATAAAATCTTCTTCGTGCACAAAAATGTACATCTTGAAGCGCACAATTTGTGGGAAATAATTATCTTTTTATTTCAGAGTTATGTATTTCCGAAATGTTTCTTGTCGTTCGTTTGAATTTATCAATATTTGTACCTTTCTCAAATGAGCAATAATTATTTTTTTCTTTTCTGGTTATGAAAATGTAACAATTTGAAAGTCATCACTTATCGACCAGATATTTAACACATACTACATTCCCCAATTACCAATATACCCAACAAGTAAATATGCAATAAGTAAATTATTTAATAAATGTTTATGTAAATTAACATAAAAGAGATGGAAGTATAAGTGTTGTTAAGGGTTTGTATGCGAATAGAGAAACACATGCGAGTGCAACACACTTATTTTTCGTTGTGTTATAACCTTAACGTTTGGGTTGCAACCAAACAACCGTATGGGGCTGATAAACCTTGTATACTGCCATGACACTAGTGACTTATATTGCATATCATTTGAAAGTATAGCTACAAACGCCTATAGCTCTTACACAAAAATGAAAAGCAACCACTTGTTAAACATTAACGGGTTTGGTTGTTGCTTGCACCACAAAGATAAGAGTAGGTTTGAACAGAAGGGAGTAAAGAATGTGAGATATCGTTTTGTTAAATCTCGAAGGGTCACATTAAAGCAAGCATCCTTTTGCAGGTACTTAATCTTACTTTGCAACAAACAAACTCGGATTGCTAGGGGGTTCCAGAGAGATATAGCGGTAACACTAAACAGCTCTCTTCTCGCAGGCAAAAGCTCTAATTACCCGTGCTAGAGATCTGCCTCTATCCCATACCCTGGGTGACTGCGATAACCCACTTCGCTGTAATTTGTCTATAATAATATCATCCCGTTTAATGATGAAAAGTTGGCAAAATAGAACTAAGAACACTTTCCAAGTTCGTGCGCGAACCCTCCCAAGAATCTCGTTAATGGGTATGGATGTGTTTAAGTACCATTTGTGTGTGCAAGTGGCAGGAACAGGAGGGTTTTCCTGCGATCACCAGGTTTTGTAATAATGTGTCCTTCCTAAGTTTGGCCCTGGTATTCAGGTGCGTTCCGCAACATTATGCTTTCCATTCACTCAAATTTATTTTGGCTTCTCGTGATATTTTGTCTATTAAACCTTTATTTGTAATATCAAATCCAGCCACTTCAAGTCGATCCATCTAGCCATATAACTAGACTTGTAAACAAAATATTTTGTTATCCCTCCGCATTAGCATCAACTGTGAGGGACAAAAATGGACATATTTCACGTGTATTGACGTCTTTTGTTTATAAAGAAGTAGAATGATACACTTTGGAAAACTATGTGCAACATTTATTAAAACATTGAGCTCTCTCAAACTGCAGGCTGCCATAAACGAAGCATAACAAGTAACAAAAGGCTCTTAATTACATATTTGAAATTATAAACAATGAAAACAGCTATTAACAATCTTGCAGCTATATAGAACACCATTGAAGATAATTGTAGTCTAAACTGTACATGGAAACGGTCCTTATCTAAAGCTAATACGTTTATATATTTAGGAACACATAAGTTGGTCGCGGTATATTACAAATGGTTTTTCAGTATAGCTAGTTACTGAATATAACATTGAATGCCACAGCTAACAAAATATGAATTTCTTAATTTATGATTCTAAAAAACTGTTGGGGAAAAAGCATTATCCCTGGCTCCAATATTTTAACATATTTTAGCCTTCGGGAAAAATCCATTTGGCCATAGTGGGGGGATCTGTTTCTCTCGTGTGCCACATAGACACGATACACACATATTTTTTGGTCTTCGGGAAGAACCCGTTTGGAAATCGGGGGGCGGGGTGGGGGGCGTGGATCTATTTTCTCTAGTGGCGCACATATACACAATACACATACACATATACTTACGAATGCCCGAGGCAGGATTCGAAACCACGACCCTCTGCGCGACGTAACGCTAGAGACATACGCTCTAACGACCATGGCTACGACGGCCGGCCTGTGGCTCCATTTGATAAGCCATAATCATAAATTGAGCCAGATGAGTTTACTAAACATTACTGTAATATTGACTCATAAAAGCACACCTTCCATTGTTTACCTATAAGATCATAATAGGATCTATAACGTTTCCTATTGCATGGATATAATGTCGACTCTTATCTTTGATCTATTCTCTGTAATATAGTGAACTTCCTCGCAAATATTTGAGGGGTTTGGAAATTATTTTTTGATGTCATGCACGAAATTGAAATTAAATAAATATTGTGACTTTGTGGGTTCGTAGAATTAAAAGGCCGAGTTGCAGAAATTAAAAATCTCCTTTATTTCCGTAGAGACACACTGTTCAATTCTCACGTAACAACATTACATCACATAATAACACAATTTTCCAAGGTCGATCACAATTACAAACAGTGACAACAGATTACATCCTTAGCTCTCGTTACAACAACACAGCTTGCTGTCTCTCATTTCACAACACTGTTTCACAACTAACTCTTTGCGAGCCGTCACGTTCTTAAATACCCATTTCGTAAATTCGAGATATTTCTGGGCCAAACAGGAATCGAATATTCTATCACCTTCCAGAAGCGTAACCCTATAGGTCCCGGCAGGTCTTTTATCTCGCGCTATCATTATTTCTTCCCGCATACTCCTTATCTCCAGGCCTTTTGGGTACACAAGCCGCACTATCACGATCGGGTTCGCGGCAATAATTGTGATTAAAACAAAACGCAGGTTAATCTGTGACTGGTTCTCCAATGCAAAGAAGTGAGAAATTTTGACCTCCATTCTCAGGATACTTTCTCTGTCAGTAATTATCTATTTTCTCTAACATAAATCCAATTTTAACAACTACCTACGATAAGTGGGGCTTTACAAATACGGTGTCATATGATCACTTTTTAAAATTTAAGACTTTGACGATTCGTTGCATTCGTTTCTCGTCTCTTTTAACGGCTTACGTTTTGAATGCTTCACTATTTCACATTGCCATATTGTCACTCAACAAGATAACAGCAGATAGAAGCATTTCGGGGGATTCGATGTACTTTAAGCCACAAATTTTGATTAACAGCACCAAAAAGTAGGACTAAAACTTTTCTGGCGACCTATCCTTAAGTGCTATCATGCTTCCATCTTCAGCATTCTTCCGAAACATCAATGACTAATGAGTTACACTACCTTATGCACAAAAACGTGTTGCAGAGCAGCCACAGTGGTATCGTTGTTATTAACACTTTAAGAACATACGTTCAACAGGTACACTGAAGTTGAATTTTCAAAATTTGCCTATTTTCTTACAGTGAGTGTTGAAATACTGGTTTTCAAAACACCCAGTTGAGCCGACATGCCATCGGCAAAGCAAGAGCAGAATGGGACACATTTCATTCTCAAACCATCTATGAAAAAACTCCCATGAATTAGGTGATGCTTCATGGATGTCTCGTTGAAGTTCGCTATTTACCTATTTTTTCCGAAAGAAAGATAAGAAAGTACATATACATTGAAGTTCAAAGTAAGTAGATTTAAGAAACTCGTCGAGAGGATAACATTTATGAAGATTTCTCAAACAGTTTAAATATTTTATAAAACTACATCAGCTCATCAACCTTGCATGAATTAAAACTTTGAGTATGACGTAACAACAAGACGTCAAGGGAACAGAATAGCTCAAATGGTATTCTATTTAGAATAATGTATTATAGTACAACAGCATGGGGTACCATGATGGAATCAATGTAGACGTAGTTAAATTTGCTAACAGAACAAGTATGAGAGTAAACCATGATGTTCAAGCTACTAATGACTTTTATTATAACATTGAGAGCATTATAATATATAAAAATATTTGTACCCGAAGAACACATAAGCATAGTAAAATCGGTTATAATTTAAAAAATAATAGATCGCTGTACATTTCCTTAATGTCGAATAAGAAGTATTCATTTTATTTGTCATTAAACTGCCTTCATGGTATTTAATTGCTAGATTTATTATTGATGAAAACAAAATTAATAAAAACTATTCATGTAAGGGGTAGTGGTGGGTTTTCTTGACAATTTTTCGATTTGTACTGAATTTAAAGGCCAATTGAATTTTCTATTTTCAGATATGCTGTTCACACACAAACACAGACACACACACGTACGCACACACATACAAGCACGCACACAAACATCCAGGTACATAGACAGATTGCGAGATATGCACACATAGAACTTGTCCAATTTTTTTATTCACTAGTATTTCCGGTGAAATCTAGAGTCAGGTTATTTTAACTGCATACTTTAAAACAATAAAATAGATAGAAAAGGAAGATAAGCAATATTCTCATAAAATATTCTCAAGCAGATGCAAATAAAAAGGTTATTTAGAAAGGTTATTTAGAAGGATGTGCTAGAGGGCAGAAAATTAGAATTGACTAATAAATTACTTACTTGATTGACTTTATACACTTTAATAAATTATAAAGTAATGGAATACTTAAAGAAAATGGAATTATATAAATAGGACTGAAGGAAGTCTAGTAGAGATTGCAAATCGTAATAAAAGATAAAAATGGCTAAAAGGTCGACCTTTTCAAGTGCTATGTGTCATCTGCAGTGTCAGCCAAAAGGGCAGCATTTCTCGGCATTAATTACCATGGTAACCACCCGGTACAGCTGGGGAAAGATGTCACAAAGATGGAGTAATGTTCTCTGTTTTGGTATGGGCTCCAGTTCCCTTCGCACGTAAACTTTCAAGTTTTTTAATGAGATGAAATACAGTTGCAGCGCCATAGATAATTTTAACAGATAATGGAGTTTAATTTTTATGGTTATGTTTATTTATCTTCTTTCTCTATAGAATATACTAGGCCCTCCCCAAGAGAGGACGCTTTTCACATAAACAGAATGGTTAAGAAGTAAGTGTTTTATAGCACATTGTGCGTAAATGAATATGAAAATTAAAAAAGAAGAAACAAAAAAGGAGCGTGGGCCTAATGCGATGGTATAGCTTCATGTTAAAAGTTTCTATGCGTGCTCTATCATTTGGAGTATAAAACACACAATGTTATATCCGGTCAATAGCATATGCATATTACATTTCCTTCTAGTTCATATTAACGTCTTTAGATAATGAGAATTTTAATTATTAGTGTAAAAGAAGACTTTCACCATGAACACATATTATATATGTTCCTTTTTAAAGCTCCACCACAGACTCTTATACTCCACAAGACTTATATTCGAACATTTATTGCTATTATTTTGTATTCTAGTAGGAAAAAAATTCAGTTAACGCTATTTAACTTCAATAACACCTCCATGTTTACCTTAAAGTATACATTAGTGACTTTATTCAAAATTCTTACGTTAGGAACGATAAATTATATAAGGAGCTTTGGATGTAACAATTGGAAGAGCTTAAACCAAGCCCTCATTCCTTTCTAATACTCTTAACCTAAGTAGTTGTAAAACGACAAAAGAATAATCGATTTTGTTACAGAAGAAACTGGCAACCTGACCAAATTGGCATATGGAATTCGCAAAAATATATTGAATTTTCTGTTTATAGCCTCTGGCGTCATCTTCGCTTCTGAATGATATTTTAATAACGCTACCCAAAGAGATGGACAAAATCTTACTGCACCATAAATATACAGATTTGGTTAAAGCATCCAATTTTTAATTTTTGTGGAGATAACCGTCTTTTTTGTCGTAATTTTACGTCCTCCTGCGTTAAGTCATATCGGACGGTGAATGAAATGGGTGAAATAAATGATGCTCAAATGTGTCCAGAGTCAATGGAGCTTACAGCTACCCGACATTCGACTGTAAGGATAAGGGAAAGCCCCGGCAAAAACTTATCCAGGTAACTCACCCTGAATGAGATTCGAACTCGGGACCTCTTGAACGTGAGGATAACCGTCTTTGATATATATATTGTGGCAACCCTGTATGGGTTGTCAGACCTGGCGCCACTGGCTTAACTTTGTTCGTTGGTTGCGCTGGGGAGGGGGTTGGCTTCCTCTTCCGCAGACGATCCGCCGCCACCAGAGTGAGAGCATGTGTTTGTAGCAACCCTCCGGAACACAAACCTCATTGAATGTAAGTTGTCTGGGATTATTAAACCTCTTTTTAAAATGCATTTGTGAGTTTTCCTTCGCTGGACCTTCCACCTTTCACCACCATACAGGTAAGCTAATTATCAGTAAAATAACATGTCCACCCTACCGCGTGGTGTGTAACTAGAGTTTGTAAAATGGTTTAGTTCTACCGCTACGTTTTCCCCCATAGATGACAAATATTTAAATCTATTCTAATGTAGGGTGTGACATATTGGTGGAGACGCGGGTAAGATCTCAAATTTTTTTTTTTCTCCTTGCTTTAGTCCGGTTTTTATGAAAAAAATTTGAATGTATACGGTGGTGAAAGATGGAGGAAACATGGCCGACCGCGTGGTGTTCAATTAGTTAGAAATTCTAATCTGGTCATCGTCTCGTAATCCTTTAACTTTTGGTCTGTTTTTTATTTGATTTCTTCAATAGTAAACTTATTTCATAATATTGTGCTAAAAATTTTTTTTATAACTACATGGAAATTGATAATGGACACCACGTGGTCACGTGTTGATTTTCAAGGGACGCTGTGTGAGTTTTGGCAGTAAAATTCAAAGTAAATAGTTTCTTTTTGGTGTTTTTGTGAAGGATGCACTTCATTTTTGTGTTCATTCCAGTTGGTAATTCTGCTTATTTTATTCTGGTGTCCAGTGTTACTTAAAAGTAAGTCAAAATGCCTAAGAAAACGCGGCAATCATCCAATGTGCCAGTTACAATGGATTCACATGATGTAATAGCTTCGACTTCTGCTTTAGCTAATCAAAGTGCACATGTACCTAGTAATTTAGAAGTATCCATGGCACCTAATGTTAATCAGACTCAGACAATGCAAGTTTCTCGGCCTTTTATTGATCCACCCTGTTTTGACAGGATAGCACTGATATCTCCTTCAGAATTTTTGAGAAAATTTAACTTAGTTTCTACAGCAAATGGTTGGTCAGATGTACAAAAGTTGAAGTTTTTCCCATGTTACTTGCGAGACACAGCAGCACTGTGGTACCGAACTTTTTGCCATAGACACCCTGAGCATGATTGGCATTTTCTAACTCAACAGTTTTTGGCAGCTTTTCAAATGTCCAATCAAGATGAATTGTTGGAAATTAAACTTAGGCAGAGGGTAAAATTAGAAAATGAACCTGTATTAGATTACATTTATGATGTATTATCCTTGTGTGACCAAGTTAACGCTGCAATGACACAAATGGAGCAGGTAAAAAACTTAGTGAAAGGATTGAAACCTCAGTATGTGCAAGCTTTGCTCCCATTAAACCCACAAACAGTTGAGGAGGTTTTACAAATTATTAAAAGCGTTGATAAAGCTAATTTTTATGTGCAACATAGACAACATTTAGTACAAGCACAAACATCAACTTACACTTCTCCACCTGTGTCATCTGCACCTGTTTTATCACGGTTTGAAAGTGTAAATCACTCTGAACCAGTTATTAATGTTGTTTCCACATTGAGTGAACAGGTCACTAAACTTGCTACCCAAATGCAACAACTTCAGTCTCAATTCGCTGCTGCTGCATCTACTGTGCAGCCACCTCCACTTAAGCCTCCAAGATATCATGAAAGGAGACAACAGGCACCTATTGTGTGTTACAATTGCAACAAGCGTGGTCATATGGCACGTAATTGCTGGACTTCACCATCTGCTTCAAAAAACTCGAGAGGCCCAGCCTCCAACGACATAACCTAGAGGTACCCAAAGTAAGTTCACCTGTGTCTAATGTTGTTTCTCTTCCAGGTCAAATTTTGCAAATTTTGGGGTCCATTGGGGAGTCAAAACTTCCAATTTTGTTGGATACAGGAAGTGCAGTTAGCATTGTGAATGCAGCTCATATCAATGACATTTCTAAAATGAAACCTGTCGAGATTTTGCTTAAAACAGCTGGTAACAAGTTATTAGATGCGCCTTATCAAACAAATTTGAAATTTCAAATTAATGACTTTGTTTTTCAGGAAGATGTGTTAGTGGTAAAAGACTTGGCACATAATCTCATTTTGGGTAATGACTTTCTAACTTCACATAAAGTTACCATTGATTATTCTTGTGCAGAAGTTAAGATTCAAACTCATGAGGGAGAAATGGTACACATTCCTTTTGAAACAACATGTGGTGGTCCCTTTACAGATATTGCTGTGATTCCATTGAACGATGAGGTACAGATAGTTAATAAAGTTTCTGTTGTAAAAGATGTTAAATTGCCACCGCTTACTACTTGTTTTGTGGCAGTGCAGCCTTCAGCTGATATTACAAATGAGGTTATGTTCGAGCCTTCTACCAGTATTATGCATAAGAAGAATATTTCTATTCCACCTGTAGTTTGCAAATCTTCAAAGGACTTTGTGATACCAGTACATAATAATTCAGCTGTTCCTCAAACACTTTTTGCTAAAACTGTATTAGCTAATGCTCATGAAGTTGCATTTGTTCAAAGTAACTCAGTTTCACCTAAGGATGTTACTCCATTGAACGCTCCAAAGTTTGAATTTAATGTTAATACCAACTTAACTGAAGCTCAAAAGTCAGATCTTCATAATCTGTTGTTAAAATATGAACATGTTTTTGCCACTTCATTGCAAGATTTAGGCTCAACTAATGTAGCTGAATTTAAAATAGAGGTAAAGGATGAAAAACCTATTAAGCAACGACCCTATAGGGTAGCTCATAAGCAGAAAGAGATTATTTCCCAACAAGTAGAGGAAATGAAAAATGCTGGTATTATTAGAGATTCTCAGTCACCTTGGTCATCACCTGTGGTGTTGGTAAAGAAAAAAGATGGCTCTATGCGGTTTTGTGTAGATTATCGTCAACTGAATAAGGTTACAGTAAACTCAGCCTTTCCCTTGCCTCTTATTGATGACCTCCTTAGTTACCTTGGAGAAGCTAAATGGTTTGCTTCCTTAGATTTGTTGTCAGCATACTTTCAAATTCCTTTAGAGGAGAATAGTAAAAAGTATACCTCATTTGTTACTCATGAAGGGCAGTATGAATTTGAACGTTTGTCTTTTGGGCTTGCTAATGCACCAAGATTTTTCAGTTTTGTTGCTGAGAAATTGTTAGGAGACTTGAAATTTAAGAAAGCTTTAGCATATTTGGACGATATTGTTGTTTTTGCCAAAACTTTTGAACAATTATTAGAAAACTTAGAAGCTGTTTTTCAACGTTTGGAAATGCATAATTTTAAACTGAAACCTGGGAAATGTTTCTTTGCTATGGAAAAGATAAAGTTATTGGGTTTTGAAGTATCTAAAGATGGAATTTCCCCAGATTCTGAGAAAGTTACAGTGATCAAAGAACTACCACGCCCAAAGAATGTTAGAGACGTGAGAAAAGTTTTGGGTTTGTTCAATTTCTACAGGAAATTTATTAAGAATTACTCTTACATTGCCCATCCATTGATTCAGCTGACCAAGAAAAGTCAAAGTTTTATTTGGGGCCCGGATCAGCAAACAGCATTCCAGCAGTTAAGGAACTCTCTTGTTTCTGCTCCTGTGTTGGCTCATTATAATCCTGGAGCCTATAGAGAATTACACACTGATGCTAGTGGTCTAGGAATAGGATGTGTTTTACTACAGAAAGTAAATGATAATCTTAGACCTATTGCATATGCTTCTAGAACTTTGTCAAAATGTGAAAGAAATTACAGTGTACCAGAGTTAGAGCTTTTGGCAATCGTTTTTGGTTTAACACATTTCAGGACTTTTGTGTATGGCTATAAAGTGCATGTTATTTCAGACCATCACTCCCTTTGTTATCTGAACAATTTAAAGGATTTGACAGGCCGGTTGGCTCGATGGAGTCTAAAGTTACAGGAATTTGATTATGATATATGTTATAAATCTGGTAAGAAACATAATGACGCAGATGTTTTGTCAAGGTTCCCTGTGTTACAGCCTGAAGAGCATCAAATTGAACAACTTGATGAGCTAATTACCTGTTTGCTATCACCAGTTGAGGTTGCTCAGAAACAAAATGATGATCCAGTTCTGACTCCAATTATTAATGCCCTTAAGGATCCTGAATCTGCTCCTGCTAAGGTTCAACGTCAAGCTTCTACCTATATTTTGAAAAGTGATGTCTTGTTCAGAAAAAATTCGGGTTCTACTGGTCCCTTGCATTTACTAGTCATTCCTGAGGTGTTAAAGCATGAAATTTTGTCCTCATGTCATGATGATCCACTATCTGGTCATTTAGGTTTTTCTAAAACTTTTAGTAAGATTAATTCAAGATACTACTGGATAGGTATGAAAAAAGATATTGAGCATTTTGTGAAAACTTGTCCAAGTTGTCAGTCTAGGAAGGCACCTGAGAATCAAAAACCTGCTGGTCTTTTGCAGCCTATTCCAGTTAACTTTATTGGAGAACGTTGGGGAATAGATTTGTTAGGCCCTTTGCCTCGTTCTACGTCGGGTCATAAGTATATCATAGTTGCTACAGAATATGCTTCTAGGTGGGTTGAAGCTGCCCCTCTCTCTTTGGCTACCATTCCCCAGGTTACTAAGTTCATCTTACATCAGATTATTTGCAGGCATGGGGCCCCTGCCATGTTACTGTCTGATCGTGGTAGTGTCTTTCTGAGTGAAGTAACCCAGGAACTCTTGAAAGCTTTGTCAGTTTCCCCTCATTTTACTAGTTCATACCACCCTGCATGCAACGGCCTTACTGAACGATTTAACCAGACTTTACTAAATTGTCTTAGTCATTTTGTGGATTCAAATCAGCGCAATTGGTCTAATGTTTTACCATATGTGATTTTTTCATACAATTCTTCTGTTCAGGAAACTACAAAATTTTCACCATTCTATTTGATATATGGTCGTGAACCTTCCTTACCAAATCAGGTGCAACTTCAGGCCACTTCAAATGATTTATTTGTTCGGCAAACTTTGGAAGAGATTCAGAAAGCCCGTGAAGTAGCCATCCATAATATTAATCAGCAACAGATTAAACAGAAAGAAAGATATGATGCTAAGCATAGAGATACTCATTTTGCAGTAGGTCAGCTTGTTAAGATTTTTACTCCAATTAGGAAAAAGGGAAAATGTACCAAATTGCTTCATAGATATTTTGGGCCTTTTGAAATTGTTCGACAAATTACTCCTGTTACTTATGTGGTTCGTCGACCAAATGCTCCTAGAGTTAAGGAACAATCAGTACATGTTTCTAGGATATTCCCATATTTTGATCCTGTGGGACCATATAGACTGTAAATGCATTTTGCTTTTCTTTTGTGTCACATTAAATGTAAAAAGGTTGTATGTAAAGTATATTGCCCCTTGATTTCTGAGTGTGAATTTTGAGATTTAGTGTATAGTGTGCTAAGCTATTTTGTTTTGGAATATGATGTATATTATTGGCAAATGGCAATACTTGGATAGATGTTTGATGAATTAGATGTCAAAAGTTGAACATACAATTGTTATTATTGAAAGTCACAATTAATTGATATTAAAAGTATATGTTCCCTAATAACTGTTTTGAGTTGAATAACCTCATTTGATGATAAATTTTACAATGATTAGGAAATTGAAATTTTGTTTATTAATTTTAAGTTTACATTCTGGAATAGTGCTGTGCTACCTCGATAAGAAGGATGAATGAAATTATGTGTGATTATGTGAAAGATGTAGAGGTAAAGTTTATCTGGTTAATGGGGTTGCTGTAATGTGCCCGTTAATCCAGTGTTTTAGGCTCGATAAATGGCTGAAATGTGCTTATCGATGCAAGTAATTAAGTGTATTTTTGAGTTTTGTTTAGCATTGGTGCTGAAATGTGCATGCTAAGATGATGAGGAAAACCTGAATCACAGAGAGGTTTGTGAATGACTGTTATGAAGCTGAGACCTGGGGATGTTCTGTTTGTCATCCTCGCCATAGTTACCAGGTATTTGTGAGATAGCACATTACTAGTACAGATGTTTACTTTGTCTCTTTATTGCAGGATGCTAATAGTTTGAACATTTTGATAAAATTGTTTTGGATTAAGAGTGATATATATTTTGGAGTTGTGTGATTACCAGTATGCTTTAATGGTTTATTGAATTCTAAGTTTTATGTTGAAAAGCAAAAGTACCCTTCAATGTATACAAAAGTTTTTAGAATAGGCTAAGACATGATACTATATTTTCTCTTTTGTGTATCTAGGATGTGAAATTTTGAGGCCCCAGAACTTAATTTTTTCTTTCAGTTTTGTTCTATGTATTGTGTTGTAGAACGATTTTTTTTTGTTTTTTGTTCTTTTTGTTGGTGTAGTAATGTGACAGTAGTTTTGTTGGCATGCAAAATGTTGATGTTAGTAGATTGTAAGTAGTTTTGTTGATTTGAAAGGTAGTAGTACTGATGATATTAAGTAGTGCGCGCACATAATAAATATGATTGAAATTATAATGGTAAAACAAAGAGAAAAACTGAGCTCATTTTTGTTTAAGTGTACACGTCAGTTTTGTTAAAAAGTTTATGGCCACGTGTAATATTTTGGGGTACCCCTCTAATTGTAAGTTTTGGTATTTTGAAAATTTGTAATATTTTTATTCAATGTTTTGGAAGGTCAAATTATTTTGTGCTGTGTGTATTGTATTATTTCTACCCTAAGGGGTTTTTGTAAAGTTTTGATTGTGACATTCCTACGTTTTATGTATTCTTTTGTGAAGATTATTTTGTGAAGATTATTTGATTTATCTTGTCAAAATTTGTAAGCTCTATATATTGTCGAGTGATGGAAATTATCTTAGTTTTATCATGTATCTTGCTACCCAGATGGGGTGTACCTAATTTTTTTTATTATTTATTATTGTTCAGAAGTGAAGTTTGTTTTTAATGATGTAGTTGTCTTCTGTAATTGACGTACACTTATATTTTTTGGAAATAATGTTGTAGTATGATGATACGTATCAAGCCAGCCCTATTTATCTGCGTTCCTGCTGCACCACACTGTTCCTACCGAACTGTTTGCACCATGGGAGTGCTAAACCTGCCACACTGCCTTGTGTCATCGGGCTCTGGTCCGCCCTTTATGACCACTGTTCGTCAGAGCTTTGGCAGCTATTAGTGCTGTCACTTCGTACCTGTGTTGGGGGCAAAAGAACTATTAATGCCCCACATTGTTATTCAGTGTAGAGCAAGTACAATTGTGCTCAATTCAGTGGTCTTTATTCATCAGTGACTGCAGTGCAAGCTTCAAGTTTTTTTATTACATTTGTGAGACCAGTGGGAATGGAATGTACTGTTCAGGCAGGTTGTGAAACTTTTTTTTGCTTGGTGCAGTAGTGGTGAAAAGTGCTGAACTTCATTTATTTTTCTTTTAGGGCTTTTTAATTAAAGTTATAGACAGACACTGGAGTAAAGAAACGAATGTGTAACGTCAAGAGACAAGATTTATGTGTATAATACTGTTTGTGATGTTTGTATGCTAATTTTTTTTTGTTCCATCACTCGAGCGAGTTTCTTTTCATTTGTTATTAATTGTTCTGTTGACCCTGGGTCAACAGCTTGTGGTCCGGGGGGAGGTGTGGCAACCCTGTATGGGTTGTCAGACCTGGCGCCACTGGCTTAACTTTGTTCGTTGGTTGCGCTGGGGAGGGGGTTGGCTTCCTCTTCCGCAGACGATCCGCCGCCACCAGAGTGAGAGCATGTGTTTGTAGCAACCCTCCGGAACACAAACCTCATTGAATGTAAGTTGTCTGGGATTATTAAACCTCTTTTTAAAATGCATTTGTGAGTTTTCCTTCGCTGGACCTTCCACCTTTCACCACCATACAGGTAAGCTAATTATCAGTAAAATAACATGTCCACCCTACCGCGTGGTGTGTAACTAGAGTTTGTAAAATGGTTTAGTTCTACCGCTACGTTTTCCCCCATAGATGACAAATATTTAAATCTATTCTAATGTAGGGTGTGACAATATATATATATATATATTGGTATTGATTGGGATTATTAAACACTCACGCTCTTCTCAAATAAGTAATGGTTTTTCTATATCCTGGCGATCCGAATGGAACAGAATGTCAATCATCTCATAGCGACAGCTCTTAAAGATATTAAAATCACTTTGGGGTGCAGTATTCTCTTATTCTCAAAAAGCCTATAAGAATATATGTAATGGAGCCACATATACAAACATTTATCTTGATTTAGATAAAGTAAAAAGAAGAATAATCTTTTAAGTATTGTTGATATAAGATTAAATAAAATGTGAGTGCTATAAATAATTTCTTACTTTTGTTTAAAGCTGCGCATTTGCTTTAGACAACTTAAACGTTCCATTTTGCAGTATTTTCTACTCAAATATTGTCTGCTTTCAGGATCAACTTCATGGATTACGGTAACCATAAAACGCTTTTTGTTGGTCAGACTGCGAACTTGCCAATTTTTTTTTTCACGTTTCATTTCAAATATTATGAGTATTAGCATTGCGTATTTCATAAAATATATTTTCGTGCAAAAGGCTGAGAATAATAAACCGCACATAGAGCAATTATTTAGAGCGGAGGTAACGAAAATTCTTCAATTCATGGAATGGCCAAAATTTTTCAACATGATTACACCAAACTTCAGCACATAGAAAACAAATGCAACGGCAGTTACAGAAGCAGATGCATTGGTATTTGGATATTCTCGTCGTTAAGTTTGAATCTGGATACATAATTTCTTCACTTGTCTTTGCCTTTCAGCCATGTTAATTAACAAATTGCAACATTACTGGATGTTTATTTTTCATTTTTGTGTCAGTTTACTGTGAGAAGTTCATATTAAGATGTACAGCTACCACTATTGTAACATTTTAATCTTCTTCGGCCTATAGTTAGATCCTCCAAAGCTTGGGATTCTTCTAAGAGATTTATATGGCAAAAAATATTAGAGGTAAATTAAAAATATATAAAGATATGGGCATGTCTTTGGAAATCATATGTCTTATCAAAGAAGTGAGGTAAAGGTAGAATTCAGTTTTTAAGTGTAAAAGACATAGAGGCAGCGAAAGAATCAAGTTCGCAGCGATATATCAAATGACCGCCATTCCAGAGTAAACACAGAAAATAAAATATTGGACTTTCATGAGTTTCGAAATGCTCTCGATGCTGAATTTAGCTACCTATAGGTGAAATTTCTTTAAAATTACACACAAATTATATTTAAAACTATACTTAACTGAGGGGTGAATTTGCAAAGTGTATTAAATGAAAAGACTAACGGTGTATCTTTGCGGTCTGATTGTTAGAGTTCTAGCCGTGGATCTCGGGTTCGATTCCTAGCCTGAAGCTGGGAATTCTTTAGCCAGAGCTATTCACCAATATTATGAAAAACAAATCTACTCTGACAGTACCTAATATTACAGTGTTCAAGAATTTGTGCCATTGATTCCTTTTGCTTTACAATGTTTTGGCTAATTACATCAACTGAGTTTATAAAGAAATCATTTAGGTCATTAGGGGTTAACTCAATGGTGTTTCTATTATTAGTTTTAGCAACTGAATTAATCACCTTCCAAGCCGTCTTGCAATTGTTAGAGGCAGATTCAATACTGTTCATATTATGCAGTTTTTTAGCTTCATTTATCATTTGTTTATATTCTTTCCTAATTTCAGTATACAAATGTTTGACCCTAGCTGATTTTTCACTTCTGTATAAATCCAAATACATCAAGACTTTATGTTTCATATTTGCTAATTGAGGAGAACACCATACATTATTATGCTTTGCACGGGCATAGTTTCTTTTAGCCAATGTATTGATAGTGTAAGCCCGTTGGGGAACACAATTATCGAATGTATTTTTGAATATAGTAAAGAATCTTTCAAAAAGTTCATTTGCAGTTAATGAATTTTTCACGCGAGAATAGTACAGTAGATCATTCCACTTTATGTTCGATAGCATGTTTATAAAGTATGATATTTTCTTAGTGGTTACTGGCCTAGAAAATACAGTGATTGGCCTCTTTGGCATAGGAAGTATGAGTGGGAGTGTAAAAGTATGTGTGAATTTAAATTTTTAAATAATCCTAACCTAAACAAACTCAAAGGAAATGATAGAACACAACTGTCATTGAGCTGTGAATGTTCGAAAGGGTGTATAGTTGCAAATACATTATTAGCTGAAGTATTAGAGGGCTGTTAAAAGTTATACTGTACCTGCATTAAATTCAATAATATATTTTACACAAACACTTTAAGAATTTTGTTTTTGTGGTGTAATGGTGTAATCTTTAATAATATTATAAATTTGAGAATGGTACCATAAATGAATACAACCATACAACATTGAAACTTAATTATGTTGCACAGTTATTTTTAATTATATTTCAGAAGTAAGCTCATAAGAAAGATATAACATTTCATAACTAAACATCGATAGAATTACACATTATTACCCCACTTGCTGTCAATAAAAATGATAGTGCACATTATTCAATAACACATTCGTCTCTTCGTTTGATCCTTTTTGGGGTACGTTGAATAAATCATTTCCGTATGTGTTGTTCTTTTCTTAGTTCCTAGTATTCTTCATTCTATCTGATCTTTCTTTTTACTTTCTTGTGCCGAGATAATGGGTTTCGATTTTAATGTAGATTTATCTTTTAACCTTACATTTTCGTTTTTAGTTATTACTTTCGCTGTCCCGTCAAGTAATGAATTTTTGTATGATTTTTAATTCTGCTAAGTTTTTTTTTTCAGTTTCTTTAAACCAGTTAGGGTTTGTTTCACGATTATGGAAGAATTCAAACATTTGTTCAGTTAATCTGCTAGAGCTCATTCTAAGATGATGGCATTATAAAATTCATTTTCATTTTTTCCTTAAATGTTGGTTCCTTTAACTTGGAATCTCTAAATAAACAATCAGTTTCTTTATATCTTTACTTCACGTTGTTGACTTAATTTTTAAGTTTCAGTTCAACGGAAACATGCAGAAACCTGCACTTCTTCGCAGGTCTGAGAACTTGTTCAGCTATTGACAATCCACTAAAAGCATATTATACCGAAATGAAGGAAATCATTCATGTTACTGCAGAAAAAACTGAAGTTTATTGACGCAAGTGCTTTTATAAATTATATTGCTGACTCAAAGATTAATTTCAATGAATATAAAGAGGAAATAAATTTAACGGCAGTAAGCCGTTTGCATTTTGAAGAGCAATAATCATATAGCTAAAACACTTTCGTCACATATTAGACCATCTGAACTTTTTATAATGTAACTTTTTCAGTTTTGCCTACATCGTCCTCAAATGACACCAGTGTTTCATCTTCTAACTAAATTCAAATGGCATGAATAATCAGTTGAATACGAGATAGTGAAACATTTTATCAATAATTAACATTAAATTGCCCTCTAAATAGTACCTAAAGCATTTATAATAATCAGTCTGCTTGATTATTCAGTACACGCGCGCTCACACACACACGCACACACTCCTACAGTGACACATACATACACACATATACCACAAAAATTAAAAAAAAAAAAAAAAAGATTTAGAACTTGGCTCCTTTAGAATAGAAGAAAAACATGGAAGTTTATTTGCGCTATTGATCAAAATTGAAAATAGACATAAGAACGTAATTAGTTTACAGTAGAACACCAATTAAATATTATGATGGAGTGGTAATATTGAGTGGTCATATAAACTTCATTAGGTTTATCAGGCATTTGATATAAAATACTGGGTAGATACACTAGTCATATGTTGTGTTTCCATATTTAAAAAGATAGCAATATATGCGATTTTTACTTTTGGAGTAGGGTTACGCGGTAAGAGTTAACAAACCTTTGTTTCGTAGAAACGTAGAGTCAGACTGAAAAATTTAATGCGATAGCCGGGATTTGAACCACGGATCTTCCGGTTTCCGTCCAGCCGCACTACCACTGTGCTACTATGGACAACGTGCCGATATGACACTAAATTCTCCAACTGACTCGTATTTTCCCGGTAAACCATTTAGCAGTTCTCATAAACACATGAGACAACTACCTTAATGGCGACTTACTATATTGTAAGTACTTTAAGGCCCGAGCTTTATAGTTCGGACCACTATTAGGTCAATTAATGGATATTAATTGTTCTTTCACACTGTTCACATTGTTCTTTCCGTGGTTCAAATTCCGCTATCGCATTGAATTTTTCAGTCTGACTCTACGTTTCCACAATTTAGCCTACATACGGCAAGTTGAAAGAACAATTAATATCCAAAACTTTGTTTCATAAAAATTATACAATGCGCGCGATTATTTACTCGTATCCGTTCCTCCTCAATTTTATAGTTATATCACTAGGAAAAATCGCTACATTAAGGTACTATTGTCTGATTGAACAACCACTTTGCAGTTTGTAACTAGTACTTAAAGTAGTACACAGCTGATGACATCAGAGCAACCTGTTGACTGTATTCTGTATTCAGTTTGTACAGTGTTGCCACGCTCAAACAAGAAGCGATGTAGCATAACCATTTTTAAAGTGCATTTCCTTTGAGTTACATCATAATCAAGCTACCTGTAGATACATATTCAGAATATGTGGATGTATCTTGCATCACTAACTTAACTTTCGAAAAATGTAGCAAGCACGGGGAAGGGGAAAGGAAAAACATGACTGTTAAGGGTTGTGATAATTTTAATGCTAAGGTTTCAATTTTACTTTCTCTATTACGTATATAGTAAATAGAGAAGGTATGACATTCCACCTAAACGCTGTACAGAATTTTTACTGCAAACACACATTTTGAAATACCTAAATAAAAAATTAGGGACAGATCCGTCCGTGTGTGTTTATGCCTTTGTACAACATAACTAAAAATGAAAATTTGGTCAAATGTCAAACTTGGTATTTAATTACAGTATAATTCAGATGCGACACAAATTTAAAAACTCTGATTTTCTCAAAAGTGTCTTTTAGAGATTTTGATTAAAATATTGATTCTTTTAAATTATCTGACAAATGAATTATAATAATGGCTTTCTAAGTTATTTTCATTCTAAATAAGTTTTTGCATAATTTTAAACCGTAAGAGGTAGAGAAAATATTACTAAAAAAAATATAGATTTCGTTAAAGCATACAGTTTTTGATAATTTTATTGTGGAGGCAACCAATTTCGAGATATTCCTTCTTATTGGTTTGAATTCTCAAATACCTGTATTTTCTTAAATAGGAAGCAAATATTTGTTCTCTTGTGTCTTGACCATGAAGAGGGAATGGAATTTCCAAGCAATCACACAGCAACCAGTTCTGAAAATATTTTAGCGTCGCTTAAGTTTACTGCGTTCTCCTATTCACAGTGTAGCTGTTGGAAAATGTGTAATAAAACTACATGTACAGATATTTATTCTGATTAGCAAGTATCAAATAGAAGAATAACGTTTTAATATATTATTATATATATTATTATATTATATAATTATTATTTAATATATAATATATTATATTTTATTTTCTCAAGATTTATAGCTTTTGGGTAATTTAATTTCTTGGTATAGAGAACTTGTGTTTTTTAAACTTTGTCTTCAGGTACAGTTTTGAACCTGAAGAGTATAAAATTATTTTGAGTAAAATTATTAAAATTCTTTGCAAGATCATAAAAACGTATGGAAAAGCTTCAAGCATGGGATTTTCAATATCCTCATTATAACAGGGAAAATATATATATGTATCCAACATATAGGCAATATTTATAAAATTATGCTGTGGCTGTACACGCTTTACTTTTGGTTTCAAAATATATTGCTTTAATAAAAATAATCATGCCTATTATCATTAATAGTTGTGGGAAGTTGAAGTACAACTTCTAGCTATTCCATGCACTATGATGAAATAAACGAGCGGGTGTTATTGTCAACTCCCCCCCTCCCCCACATACACACACAGAGACACACCTTCCTTTACTTTGGCGCAAGAGCATCAGTAAGAAACCTTATCCACTATTAGTGTTCTTTGAGTTAAATGCAGTGAGAAGAACAGATTTTAGAAAATCCAGTGTTCCCCTCAAGACTCCTCATCCCCTTTCACTGCACTCTATAGAGAGAAGGAGTAGAGAGGCGCTAACTCTCTAAGTAGTAATCTGAGAGCACATGCTTTTGAATTGTTTGGCTCTAGTTATGTTAGGGTGGGAGGGGAGGGATGTTTCTCTGAACGATACCCTCCCTCCCTCCAAGTTCGCTGATGTGAGAGTAAGGGGAGACGATATTGCAATCCTATACCCGACACATACTATATAAGCTTTCAAGTGCTAATGTTAATTAAATTTAATTAACCTCTTGCTACTCAGTAGCTGTAGTAGTGTGACTCTTTAAGGGAAAGGGTGAAAACCTTTCACTTCTGTGTACCAAATCTCGACTGTTTCCGGGCAGTGGTACTTGTCGTACAGACAGGTGAGCTATAACATAGCACCTTACAACTGTAAACACTGTTCTAACTTCAGGTAAGCCGGAGGTATACAAAAATTAACGCAATACTAAAGGAGAATCTTATTAGAAGTATAATTTACCTGTATATAAAGTCATTAACTGGTATTTCCTGTTTAAATTGTTAGTAGTTTATCATCTTGTCCATTTAATATTCTGAACCATTTTATATTATATTCACATGACTTTCTCTACCCGATATTTTATAAATGTGTGTACAAGATATTACTTACGGAATCTTAATTTTACACCTGCTTCATTTTAATCGATATAAACTCTGCACAAACAGCTGCATTATATACGTATATTTCATTATACATAAAATCCTAACATCGAAAAATGAAGAAGACAGGAATTTAAAACAATTAAATCTTGGATAATCGAACGTATTAACGGATAACTCGGAAGTGGTTTATGCCAAAAAGGTACAAATAAATTATATATTTTAAAAAATATCTACTTTTAATGTAACTCATTCTCTGTCTATCACTTAGAGAATAGCAGTTCTATGAGATACATTTATTTTTTAATAAACTAAGCTTCAAAGGCCATGTCAGAAAATTCATGATAGTTTGAAATAAAGTTTCATGTAAATGGCAATTGGAGTGACATTTTTTCTTAAAAATATTTTGATGCAAACACGAAACTGACCTCAGATGTAAACTGAACGTCCTAGAAGCATAAACAGAGTAAGAAGATAATGGTTAAGCAAGATAAATAAGCAGACCATACTAATAATAAGGGGAAAATAATATAAGATACAAATCTAAACCATAAGTTAAGCTCCTCTCGCACATGGCTCCTTCTCTGCTATCTACCTTCTCTATTCTTAGCTGCAGCTAAGCCCAACGTAACACATAGCGTAACAGTCCACTAGTGAACCTTGCTAACCCGACTGCCGGCCTCACGCTCACATACGCTAGGCAGAGGCGGGTGATCATCCAACGGATGCATGGAGATGATGTTAGTAGCAATGCACCTACAGCCAGAAAGTTGGCTCTGTAGACCAGATTCGCTACCTAGCGTAACTCCTAAATTTCCTCACGATGTTGAATGGACACCGATTCCAAACTCCGGACTTAAAATCCACATCTGAGGTGCGAGATCGCTCTCGGGTACCTTCGTGACAGGGAACCGAAGTACAACGCTCCAGTCCACTACGCCACGATGTAGGACTGTATCTCCTTAAGTAGAAATTTACCTAACCTTCCCGGCCATGCCAGTAACGCCTAACATGTCCTTCAAGTTGTAAGGATCGCGGTGTGGAACCAAACATGCTAATTACTGGGGAAGATTTGACTATAACTGTCCAAATCATTGACATACACAACTAGTTTGGCGGAACGATTAATTTCCACAAATCACGTCTTAGTACCAAAGTTGCGGACACTAAAAATAGGCTTTATACTGAAGAGAAAAGGTTACTTCATGGACCCAGGTTCTATAAGTAAGAAAACGCATGTTCCGAGCAAAACAGATAACGTATTCAAAATGGTATAACCACCGCATTAGCCTACCCTTCAATTCCTCACTTACAGACGAGAACAAGATGCCTCCCGTAGGTATTCTCATCATAGGCAAAGGAGTTTCTGGGTATTAGGGGACTAAAGCAGGAAATAGTATTGAACTTAACGCAGTGACTATCAGCCGTTGTACAAATTGTCAACAGATCCTATTAAAGTGTCCGGCAGGAACCAATGCTTTCTGTTTATATTCAGGAAGTTTAAGTGCAGATAACTGATGGTAACTGCTTAAGGGGGGACGTACGAGAAAACGTTCAAAAAATATAATTTTTTTATTGTTTTGTAAAATAGTGTATAGTATTAGCTATCAAACACCAAAATATTATGACTGTACGTGGTCTGTATGTACCTTTAAAAAATTAAATTCCCTAGTGTTGCATAGTAGCATAGTAGCAACACATAGTCTTCCATCAGCTGTATTGGAATCTATAAAGCCCACCTACGAATTCTTAGGACACCCAGACTTGCAGCACACCCAGACACCCAGATCTAAAAAATATGTCTTTATGGAGAGACAGAAAACCAAAATGAAAGCCTCAACAGTTTGATATGGAAAAGGTGTCCCAAAACATCATTTGTGTCTTCCATAGTGGTGAAACTTTGCTACATTTGATGCTGCAATAGTGTTTAGTAATGGGAATGTTGGCAGAAAGAAAGTTATGCATCAGTTAGGGTATCAACCTGGTGTGTTTATGGAAACAATTTTGCAGAGTATCGACAACATTCACATCGCTAGTTCAAAAAGAGCTATGAAATTAATGCAGAAAGAAGCAAGATAGAAGACGAATTTAAAAAGAAAGGCTGAAGAAGACCAGAATGAAGATACAGACTATGGATATGGGAAGTTCTGACTTAAAATTAAAAGGCAAACTGAATAATACTTATTGTATTTTTAATTGCCTTTCCCCGTAACTTCAACCCATTTTTCTCTCAAACTACTTCATCTACAGTGATGAAATTTAGCACACGGCTTTATTATGCCACAGTGAACATTTTGTTGATTCTAGAATTTAAGATTAAGCTCCAGATGGAATGTGATGATACAAAATATATGAAATTATTTTAATTTTTAAAGGATGCATATGATTAACTTTTATTAAATCTATACAGATTCAATAAGAAATCTATATCCAACAAATGCATTTTTATTGTGTTTTAAAATAACATAGCAAATTTCAGAAAGAAGCATATGTGAATTTTGAAAAAAAAATGGGCTTAAGTTTGTAAATATCTCTGCATATAGAAAAAAATATGCAGCATTAGTTTTAAAGAATGGAAAATAATGAAAAAATGTGCATATTAAATGTATTATCTTAAATGTGTATACTAAGATTCACTTCTCTAACTTGAAAACTTTGGATGCTATGGCTATTTATGTAAGACCCTGAATATTTTTATACGCCCCCCTTAAGAATTTCCATGCCTGCCCATTCAATATAAAATGAATCTTGGCAAATAAAATATTTATTTCTCTCACTTAAGTTAGATGTTAAATATAATTAATAATCTAAAACGCTGTAAAGGAATCTGTTTCCTAAGAGGTATGTTTTACCTAATTTAAATTTAAATTTAAATTTGAGCATCAAATTATTTTGGAAATATGTTAACTATGCTATATATATTTTGTAGAATATAAACGTATTTTGGAAAATGTGTTCGTGAAGGTATGTTAGCCTTAGCTTAAACTGAAATTTTAGTAAGCATAATATATTCAATGGTAATTTAAAAAATTTCCTGAATAAGAATGAAAAATACAAAGATATTTGACAGCAACTTCCGGACGTGCAGTTTTAACAGACCAAAGAGCGTACTGTGGGATTACGAAAAGAAGCACCACAGAAAGAGGTCGACATAAGAAAAGGAACTGATGACGTCTTTATACTTTTTTGTTCTGTCAATTTGCTGTTCTCTTCTCCTGCTTCTGTAATTAAATACCGGTTGATTCTTAGCGGATGCTGTACAAGACAGTTGAACTGCGGTTTCCTTTCTCGCCTCGTGATTAGAATACTTAACACTTCCAACACAAGAGGGAAAATAAATCATTACTGCCCTATGCCAGCTTTTCACATATTGGAAGTTGCGATAAGAATGTGTGATATTCTTCCAATGACGGATGCTTCGCTTCCTCATTGATTAGGTAAATTATATATCAGTTCTTCTCAATATCCAGAAAATAAATTAACTTACCATATAGGTAATATTGAACAATATCTAATGAAAAACCTAATTCAAGATATAATGAAGGCTAGAAGTATGGCAACGAATTATTAAAAATGTGATGTAACATCAAAATAAGTTTATATACAGATTGTGGAATAAACTCTTTTTTTAAAAAGGCTGATGTGTTGCACATACATGACATTCTCTATTCTTATTCGAAATATTTCTACAAACGCTTATTCTTCTATATACTTCACGTTAATCGAGATAGACGATTGCAGAAAAAGTTTTATTACGAATTATCTTATAGGTGTAAAGAAAATATCGGAATTCAGCTGTTTATGCGATAATCGAAACTTTTAGGCGCTGAATGCTAATTGGTGCCTTTGAAACTCCGATCCGTTTGCATAGCCAGAGGATGAGAAGTTAAATGAGGGCTTCTGAGAATATTCCAGATAATTCATTATGTGTATTTCATTTGTCATCAAAATATCTTAAAAATATGATTTTTAATAGACATCGATAGATTCGTTTTGAAAGAAATCATAGTTTTATTAAAATGTACAGTAAATGGTAGCCTCGGAGGAATTTTCTTGACATTTTTGTGTTTTACTCTTTGATAATATTCAATGTAATACTAAATTTGGTATTTAACAGATTTTTCTTTTCTTAACCTGTTCAATGGCACACACACACACACACACACACACACACACACACACACACACACACACACACACACACACACAAGTTAAGTGCAGAGGTTCCACTCCCATTAGTCCTGGACCCTTAGGACCGAGGAACTGGGCCCCCTTCTACCCGGGAGCGATGGATACTCCGGGGCTCTTTCCATAGGGCAAGATCTGGAGTCTAAAAAGTCCCCTCCCTACTGAGCACAACGTCAAGACGGTTGGAAGTAAATGCGCCACTTACGCGCGTCAAATCCCAGGGAAGACTACCGAAAATCTCGGTGGGGCCACCTGGTGATCTAGCACACTTTCTACTAGATCTGTAGGCTACTACCCAGGACTTATTAGGCAACACTCTACCCCCTCCGAGCGGCCGTGGCCTGGCCGGAGGTACCTAATACCCCGTGGGTGTCGGGAACACACTGCTCCCTCGAGTTCAACCCAATCCGAACAACTCCCCGACGGGAGGGGCTCGGCAGTTCGGCCCGAGGTTCCTCTAGTAACGTCAGAGGTACCACGAGTGCTAAGGGTCCGCAGCGTCCGCACCTCAGCAGCTGAAGGGGACGGATCCCCTCCCCTAAGGGAACACAAACACACACATAAAGACAAATACAAATACACACAGGTCTCTTTTTCTAAAAGTTTTTAACTTTTGATTCAGATAGTCTCGAGATGTGTTTTCTCTGAACTTCTGGGTTGAATACAATACTTATTTTAATTATTATTAGCAGCTGAAAAAGTGAGAAGCTTATTTTCCAATCTACTTCATGTTATACAAGAGAGTAATCTGTAGAAACACCCAAATTCTTTAAGATATGGAAAGATAGATGCTGAAAAAATTAGTACCATAACCGAGATTTAAACCAAGGATCTTCCGGTCTCCATCTGGTTGCTCTAACACTGAGCTACTATAGCAACATGCCTGCACGACAATGAATTTGCCTGCCTTGGCAGCGTGAATGGTAGCGTGTCTGCCTCACGTTGAAGAGGTCCCGAGTTCAAATCTCGGTCAGGGCGAGTTATCTGGAGAAGTTTTTTCCGGGGGTTTCACTTATCCTGATAGACGAATGTCAGGTAACTATAAGCTCCATGGACCCTGGACTCATTTGAGCATCATTTCACCCATTTCATCCATCGTCCGATATGACTTAACGTTGGAGGACGTAAATTAAAAAAAAAAGACATTGGATTCTCGGAACAGACTCGCGTTTTTCCTGATAACCATTAGGATATGTTTTCAAAACTTACAATCTACCCATGCTAAGTAGCTTTTTTTCTGTATTATCTTCTAATTCCAATATATTTTAAATAATTTCCAAGATACTGGGCTGCATGTTTCAGTTCTGTTTCATTTTATAGAGCTTCCACTATTTAGCTGTTCCTCGTGATGTCACGGAAATATAATAAAGTTTTATACGTTTTTAGGTTCTGCTGTGTTTGTTTCTATCCTAAAACTTTAATTGCAAGTATTTATTTATATTTTAATTAACGTTCTGTAGCTTTAAGTCATATCACACGGTGAATTAAATGGGTGAAATGAAGTTCAAATGAATCCACAGTCCATTAGAGCTTATAGCATAAGGGAAAACCTCAGACCAGACCTTTTCCAGGTAAATCACCCTGACCAAGAGCGGAGTTGATCTTGAATGTGAGACAGACACGCTACCATCGCTCTACAGAAGCGGGCATTTGCATTAATGATGGGAGCATAACATTATTTCACGATACTGATGCTTATATCTAAGTAAGGATACTAATTATTTGATACTCACTTTATTAAAAGCTATAATTCTGAATTATGTTTCTGTTATCAATATTCTGTGCATCAAGACATCAAAGCATGACTTTTTTATTTTATATTTTCATCATTTTGAAATGCAGCGTCGTCATGCTCTTTGTAAAGGTGCTGTAAGATTCATTCGGTTTATGAATATTTCCTGTTGCATTGTATTTTTCTTACCACCTCGCCAAAATGTTTGAATTCAATTCTATTTTTATAAGAGGCCAGAGACCAAAATGAATAGCCAGAAAGCTTGTTTAACAGTCCCATATATTATGGAAGTTGAGATACATTGAAAATACAGTTAATTCATCAACAAGGCACAATCAAGTAATAGCTTGCAGTCATTGCTCCCAACACCATTTCTGGAGACGTAATCCTGGAAATTTTAAGTATGATACTTGTAGAGTGCAGAGGTTATCGGCCCTGTGACCTAGCAATGGACAACTCATTTGAGGTTGTTGTTGAATACTAGTTTCGAGGAAAGTATGAAAGATCAAGAACAAAGACCATAATGAAGAAAGCAAAAGAAGAAAAGCCATCATGTTACGAAATATCCTTCCCAATAAAAGTCAAAGAAAGAATTTGGCCGCACAACACTTCATGTCAAATCAATTGCTTTAGGAGGAAAATAAGTATTTACTCCGTCATAAGTTGAACATATTTTAAAATGTCATTTCCTCCTAATATTTCTTTGTCTTATTTTTAAACGAGTGTTCTAAGAATCCTTTTTACTTGATGAAATTTTTTGGTTCTTTTGAAACTTTTACTTTAGAAAAAAGCCTCTTGTAAAACTGTATGTAGCAGGACGTGTTAGATAAATGTGTACATTTTTATGTCCATATAATTTGCAAGTAAAAAAATTATTTATTTATAATTAACAAACATAATTTATAATACTATGTGAATATTAAATTAAATAAAAATAAGGGATTGAAAAGGGACTTTGGATCAAGGGAAAAGGCTCTAACTATTGTTTCCTAGGGAGGTATCTTTAGACAGATTTCAGATTTCGCTTAACATCTTGTGTAATTTTTTTGAGAAATGAAGTCTCATTGTTTACAGTTCCTGCACCTTCCAAATAAATAACATCAAATGAACACATTCATTCGAAGAGGTACAGCATATAAAACTTGGAATGTTAAAGTTTTAAAGTAAATTAGTATAGAAATAATTTCTAGGGGTATATATTTCCACGTCTGTTAATATCCAAATATGTGGTTACTTACTTCCAGTTGTTACAACAGATACAGCATTAGGAACATATGAATGCGGTGTATAGCTGTTCATAGCTAGAATGTGTCCCTTCCTCTCCTATTTTTTTCTGTTTCAGGCCTATTAAACAATGGTATGGAGAGCTGAGAAACAGATGAGACCATAAGTTTTGGGCAGTTCTTCTGCTGCTAATACTTAAAATCTGCATGAGCAAATCAAGTGGCGAATTGCAAACTTACAACAATATGACGTTCCAAAAGAGAGTAGTGTTGTTTGGGTGCTCTAACTTTTACCCTGTTTTATATAATTTTGTCCTGTATTGTTACTTCTCTTGTGTCATAGGAAGTTTTCATTGGCTGCTGTCATAAATAGATTAATACATTCGAAAATAATAAAACTGTAAAGTTTACGTTTTCATATGAGCTTGAACAAAATATTATGATGTAAGAGTTGTGTTCATTTTTATCAACGAATGTGTAGGAGGATGACAAAAGCACATACTTCTATTATGGCTTGTGCTTTTATTGCTCTTATCGTATGGTCTTGCACTTCACAGTACTTGCACTCGAGATGCCTAGGATGTTTACTAGGGGCGAAAGAGTGTACCCTCCTTGGTTGCACGCAGCATCCCACGTCGATCTTGGGATGACGGTATACCGGAAGGCTGTGACGCCAACAAGTAGTATCCGTCGTTTATTTTTAGAATTTTTATCTGGCTGTAAATATTTTAGCGTAATTTATACAGATGGATCAAAAAGCTCTACTGGTGTTGGATGTGTCTATGTCCATGGAACCGAATCCTATACATTCGGTCTCCATGGTAGCACCTCCATCTATCATGCCGAGCTTTATGCCATATACTGAGCCATCCTGTATGTTCGCCGGATAAGGTTGCGTGCTTGCCTTGTCCTCAGTGATTCCCTCAGCGTCCTCCAGAGCCTTCGTCAGCTGTACATCTCCCATCTTCTTGTACAGCGAATCCAGGACACCCTCCACGTTTTACACGCCTCTGGCGTCAGCGTGGTGTGTGCATGGGTTCTTGGATACGAGGGCTTGCGGGGGAATGAACTGGCAGATTCGGCAGCTAAGGCGGCGGTCACAGAGCCCAGAGTTAGGATACCGTTCTTAGCCTCGGAAGACTTCAAGTTCGTCGTGCGGAGAACAGTACTGTCGTGCTGGCGGGACGATTGGCCTGCTCTCCGCAGAAATAAACTTAGAACGGTAAAAGCGCTACCGATTCCCTGGGTCACTTCCTCCCGTGTTTCTCGCCGGGAAGAAGTCGTTCTTGCTCGGTTACGTATTGGCCACTGCCTTTTTAGCCCTGCGCCAGTCTGCCCGCTATGCGGCGAAGCGCTGTCAGTCCACCATGTTCTTTTAGTGTGTCTTAACCTGGAGCGCCTTCGCTGGTCTCTTCAGCTGCCGGCCAGCTTGAAAGACGTCCTGGCGGACGACCAGCAAGCGTAGCCAAGGGTTTTACATTTTTATCGAATGTTAATTTTATCATAGAGCCAAATATCTATTTTAACCCTTTTAAATTTTAATAATTTTAATGATTGACTTGCTTATTTATTCGTATACTTTAGTAAATATTTTATCGCTAAGGACAGTTTTAGGCAAGTTTTAGATTGTTTTTAGAAGGTTTGGTTTTTTAGGGGCGCTGATGACCGCGTTGTTAAGCGCCCCAATCCTCAATCACTCACTCACTCACTCACTCACTCACTCACTCACTCACTCACTCACTCACTCACTCACTCACTCACTCACTCACTCACTCACTCACTCACTCACTCACTCACTCACTCACTCACTCACTCACTCACTCACTCACTCACTCACTCACTCACTCACTCACTCACTCACTCACTCACTCACTCACTCACTAGATTGTCATTCAAAACTGTACATTATACAATCAATGGAAAAGATGAGAGTAAAGGGAACACGGAAGAATCCATTTCAGCGTAGCACGACTATAAGAGGCCCAGTTTAAGGATACATGATTGATTTATGATTTTGCAACTTGTTATTAGGATGATGTAACAAAAGAATTTATATGAAAATAATATTCATATTACTATAAATTAGAGGGAGATGAATAAAACGATTGTGTAGCACGAGGTTTTATTTTCAGACGTGTGCAAGTTACTATACTCATTCATTCATTTTTTTTTACTTTGCTTTAGTTTAACATTCAACATAATAGTTATTTACCGCCGTAACCTATTTCAATTTGTCGCAATTATTTTCCTTGCTATAATATGAAACATATTCAATGAAATTTCTCTCTTAGTAATGGCTGGGGGATTTTTCCTTTACTTATAGTAATATGGTGGTAGCTCTGAATTAAGAGCAGCCATTTTCTTCATGTCTGTTTATTCAACTGGTGATAATGCTTTCATTTGGTAAATGTAGTAACTGAATATTGTTAATATTTGCCTTTATTGTGTTTTATGGCTAATATATCCTCAGTATTCAGTATTAATTGATCGCAAGCCAGGTAACATCGAGTATCTTATCCTTAGCATTCACAAGTGGGGTTATGGATAAAACTGCTGACTTATCCCCAAGGAAAATAGTTGTAACTGAGATTATTTTGAAGGAAACTCTTTATTCACTACGTGAAACAGCTAAGAATTTGTGTATTTCACAAAAATCTGTTAGTCGCATTAATCAAGCTTTAACATTCGGTGAGACGTTGACCTCACAAAGGGATGGAAAATGCGGGAGGAAAAGAAAGCTATCACCAAGGATGCAAAGAAAGCTTGTGTAGGTTGCAAAACAAAATAGAAGAGCAACCAGCATTGAGCTCAGTAATCAACTAAAGCAGAAATATCAGCCTCAGTAGTTCGCAGAAGATTATGTGAAGCAGGTTTACCAGCACGCAGGTCTCATAAAAAAGGCTAAGCTGACACCTGAAATGGAAAAAAAAACGTTTAGAATGGGCCAAAGAGATGCAAAAACATCCAGTGGAATTATGGAGAAAGTTAAACAGTATGAAAATTGTATATAGCATAAAATTAAAATATGTACAAGTATATTTTATGGAAATGAAATAAACAGCCTAAACTTTGTTTCTCTCATTGCTGATTTTGTTATACTATCTTTGAGAAATTGTTAAAACTGTTTAATATTAATAGAGTTTTTTATTGTTTCAGGTAATTTTCTCAGTTGAATTCATGTTTGAAGTATGTGAGGAGAGCAGCCAATATGTGAGAATGGCAGATAAAGAAGCATTTTCCTCTCAGTGTGTCGATCAAAGAGTAAAGCACCTAACATCAAAAATGGTCTGGAGCTATATGTCTGTCCATGGACCTCAACGTTTATACATATTTGTGGAATCTATGGAGCAGAAACAGTATAAAAGTGTATTAGAAACAAGACTATTTTCGCAAAGTAAAGAATGGTTTTCAAATGGTGATTTTGTGTTCATGCATGACAGTGCTCCCTTCCATAGAGCAAAATCTGTAACCCAATTCCTCAAAGAAAACAATGTAAAAGTACTACCATGGCCGGGGAATAGCCCTGATTGAAATCCAATAGAGAATCTGTGGGGTATTGTTAAACAGAGACTGGCAAAATTGAAAATAACAACAAAAGTTCAGCTTCTTGAGGGCCTGATAAGCATTTGGCACAAAGATGAAGAAATAAAGGAAAAGAGCTGCACCCTTGTAGAGAGCATGCCTAAACGCATCGAAATGGTAATAAAGGCTAAAGGAATGAATACAAAATACAAGGAGTTAAAACAAAATATTTTGTAATATTATTTGTGTTAAATAAATAGAAAATAAACGGTATATGTTAAAAATTTCATTATTGAGGCTGATAATTTGCACACGTCTGTAATATTAGATGAAAAGTAGTTGCTTAGAAAGGATAAAACAGTGATGTTATTGAATTAAAAAAGTAATTTTAGAATATAGAATAACTAAATTTAATAGATATTTTAAATAAAATACTTAGGCGTAATTGGAATTTCACTGATTCTTAGGTATCCAAAGAGGTACAACTATATTTTATTAAAAGAAAGCTCCAAATATAGAAACAAATGAATGTAAGAGAGAAGATGATACTGTAAGCTATCGTAACTCTGCCTTGTTTTCAATTTAAAGCAAAGCTACCTATTACATTCTTAGTTTTATTTTCTTAAGCATAGATTACTCAGAGCATTTTCTTTACATCCTAACCTGGAAACACTAAATGATCGGATACTAACAGCGCGAATGCTAAACTATGTAACGTAATCTACATTTCCTGTGTCTTGTAGATTTGAGATAATGTAGTCATGAAATTCAAACAATCATAGCTGTTTCTTTTATTGCAATTTCTTTATTCTATAATCAACTATGCCCTATGGTTTGTCGTATCGTTCCAGATCTTTAATTTGGACTTGGTATACAAACATTAATTACTTTACAGGTATTTGTTAACATTAAGTAGTTAGGAAACCTTTTTGATTTATTAAATTTTAAAACACTTTTCAAAGTAAGGTGAGAAAATTAATATATTAACTAATTCTCAAACTAATTTCTAAATCCACCTTTTCTTAAGCGGATTTTAAGATTATAAGTTGTGTTTCAAATATTTTGTGTTTCGAATGAAAATACTGGTACAATGGAATGAACTAAATGGAGATAAGGATTAAGGATTTAATATACTTTGCCTAAAAGAATAGGGTCATTCAAAGGAGTTTTTGCCGCTATGAAACTGTTGATATCGAAAACCATTTGCGTATTTTGATGGCGTTATATCCATTGCATTAAGGAAACACGTGCCTCATACATTCATTATTGGAGACATTCAACAATATAATATACTTTTTTAAATTTATGTCCACCCCAACGTTAAGTTATATCGGACGGTGAATGAATTAGGTGAAATGATGCTAAAATGAATCCAGGGTCCATGGATCTTAGAGTTACCCGACATTCGTCTTGAAGGATAAGGGAAAACCCCGGTAAAATCCTTATCTAGGTAACTCACCCTGACCGAGATTCGTACTCGGGACCTCTTGAACGTGAGGCAGACACGCTACCATCTACGCTATCGAAGCGGGCCAACAATATTATATATAATCATATTTATGGGAACTATTATACATATAAAACTGCAATTTTTATTTTATGTATAATACCGTCCAGTATATTCTTTTGTAAGATTTATTATCATATTTAAATTATTTAATATTTTAAAAGCACCTTGATATCCTGTATATTACTCAAATAAGTAATCACACTATTTTATTATACATCATTTTTGCACCATCATATGTTAATAAACCTTTGTTTTTTTAACAGTTGTAAGCTAAGTAGTAATTTATTTTTTGTAGTTCAAGTTTTTATATTTTTGTAAAATATACTTAAATGCAATATTTTTAGTTTATATCTGTTAATTTGAAGTTGAAAATAAGCTTACGGTTTATACAGTTTCAGGGTCATATATCTATTTTCTTGAGAAAATATCCCTAAAGGCAGCAAAAATGAATTTGCGGAGTTTATAAATAATTCAAATATAATTCTGATACAGAAATCATTAACCAAACAGTATTACCCATTTATGAAAAGTTAAACGATCTCGTAATTACAGTGAAATATACTTTTATATAATTCCTTGCAAATGTAACTAAATATTTCCTGTATGACGTACATGTTTCACAAACAATACATTAAACGTAACCCTTGAAGTACCCTTTCACGATAAGGTGAAATTCTGGAGATTTCATGAGACAATGGCTCGATTCTAATAACCGAAAGTACGTAGTGTATAATATCGCAGGGGATAAGAAAAATGGCGGAAGTAAATGTGTAAAACACCCAATTTTCATGACCACACCGGATCTTAAGGTATCCGATTTACATTTCACCCTCGTTTTTCTACTAAACTTTGGGTTGAAAGCACTTTATTTAAATGAAACCCCTTTAACTAATCAATTTCCCTCTCGACCGATTAATCAACGTATGGAAGCGTTACGAAGAAAGAAGAAGAGAAAAACTCTTGGTGCAGATGAAGTATACGGAGAAGCGGTCCAGGATTACAAGATTCGCTCTATACGGGAGGACCTGGTTAAGGATGAAAGGCTATCGCGGGAATCGTAAAATCGCACAAAAGGGAGGGAAGAGGGTAAGGCAAGAGAGTGGGATTTTACTGAGGGATTCTCTAACTTACAATTAGTCTCCCTGTTACCGCTACACTGCGCGAGATAAGTTCTTCAGCTGCTGCTAATAATTTTGCTATGCAGATTACATAGAGGGAATCATGGGGGTGAAGTTGACCATTTTTTTCTAACTTCTCCGTCTTTCTCCTTCAGACTAACCCTATTCCCCTCTTTCAGTTAGACTTCAAGACGATTTTCTAACACCACAATGGCGAAATGTTTTGCTGTACACTATCGTACACTACTTCAAATATCTTTCAGAATGGATACATTAGACTGCTTTTAATTTTTGGATACAACATTACTGTGAAATATTCTCTGTGAGGATTTGTTGGAAAATACACATCTTCAGATTAAAGACATTATTTGAGAGTAAAGTAATTTTACGTGCGTGAGGAGGCTAGCGTGGCATGTGTGCATTATTTATGTGCGTAAGAGGAGAGTAAGAGGGTATTAATTGGGTAAAAATGCAATACCTTCAACTTAATTCCGTCATCTTTATGTGAACGAATTTGCTCACCACAAAAAAGGCATTAGGCATTATTTTATTTTTCGGTAACGCTTTTATTAAAGTAGAGACAAAGTATTTATGTACGTTATATTTTCTTTAAATATATCTGAAATTTCCTAAGTTAGATGTCAAACGGCTCTAACGGCAGAAGAAGATCTAGAATCTCAATGGATGAAGAGGCGGAGAAGACATCTTCGGCGCTACTGCCCTGTAGTTAGGTATTGGGTTACCATGGGCTAAAGGAAGACAACCTTGATTAAAAATTACCGGAAGTCATGAGCCGTGAGAAAGCAAACCCTTCACATGGCTTACCCATCTACGGGCTGGTAATCCGTAATGAGGAAATTTACTTACTCAAAACCTTCGAAGAAATCAGCCGGACGGATTTAATTAATGAACTTTGTAAGCAATATAATATGAAAATTACTTTTATAAAATCAAAGGTAATGGCATTCATTGGGAAAGAGCCAATTAGAACAAAAATAGTTATAAATAACCGTTGCGTTGAGCAGGTAAGCCATTTTAACTACTTGAGAACCGATGTTGGTTATGACAAGGAATATGATGTTGTCTACAATAAAATATGCAAATTTCAAAGTGTGTGTGGAACAATAAATAGAACATTTAGAAACAAAATACGTAATGAAACAAAATTACAGTTCTACAAAGTTATGGCTGTACCTATACTGACATACGGAAGTGAGACTTGGACGTTAACTAAAAAGCAACAGAGTAAAATACAGGCTTCAGAAATGAAATTCTTGAGAAGTGTGAAAACATGCACGAAGAGGGACTTAATAATAAATGAAAACATAAGAGAAGAGCTGTACATTTTTAGTATGAATGATAGGTTAAAAGATCTCAAACAAAAATGGAATGAACATGTTGAAAAATGCCAGATAATAGACTTACAAAACAAATATTACAGTATCATCCTAAAGGTAAGGAGATCGGTGGGCAGACCCAGGAAACGATGTCTAGAACAGGCACTTGATTGCCTATGGCATGAAGTGAAGAGAAGAAGAATTTCCTTAGTTATCAAATAGTATGTCACCTGGGAATATCAAGAGTTGTGAAAAAAATATTGTTATGTAAAAGTACCGTTCTCGCAGAATTTTTTCTGTCAATTTTTATTTATATGTACTTTTGAACCAGGTTAAATTATAGTTTCAGTAATCACTTACGTCATTTTCTAAAATTTAAAAATACAATTTTCCTAGATTATGTTGTGAGTAATGTATATAAATTGTCAGGTATTATTTCTATAGCTTGAGTGAAACTGAATACTTACTATATTACCTAGCGAACTTCATTATAACGTAGATAAACGAAATAAATGCTAGAAAAATCAGACGATCCATTTAAAACTTCAATAATCACTAACAAGTTACAAACAATCTTAACAATCTAAATCCAAACGTTGCTAAGCATTTAATGAAAATTACATTCATATTTCAACGGCTTTATTAGTACAGCTATTTCTAATATGGCATGAAATGAGCATTTGACACATTTAATTTGTTGACGCTACATACAGCAGCTTCTAAGTATACTATACATACTTTCACTATTATAATTTTTAAATTCAAGTTATAAGAGTATAGATTATTCTCCGGAGCTACCAAATATTATTGCTGACGTTTCCGGAAAGTTGCTTCTTACAGTCGACAGCAGTGGCTTAATGTGTTTAGATCATTTGACCCTAAATAACCGATCATTTTACTCTTTTGGCTCCAGGTAAATGCGGTTTAGTGATGAGTTTTCCTATTTCACGCAGAAATCAAACAGTGGTATATCGCAGTTTGCTAGTTTGTTAATTCTGTCTTACACAAATTGTTCTAATTTTCGTATAGCAAATTTGTCTTCCATTAAACTGTGTACAGCTATTTCATAAATATAATGCAATGCTTTTTTCACACTGTTCACATTAGGTTAAATAGATTGAAATTTGCATACATTCTCTTTCTTTCAAAGATGACTTGAGGAACGTGGTGAAGTGAGGCCATGGAAGTAAACTTGAGTAAAGTCTTATGAATTTACATCATTTCCAGGGGAATGTGTATGGGCAGTTATGTTTTCAGTATCTAGGAATTAAGACTGTTTCTAGTGAATTGTTTAAAACTAAGTTATGTGTAAATTAATAAAATATTGAGAACAGTGAGGGGCATGACTGATACGAGGGCTGTTCAATAAAGAATAATCATAATATTTTTACGGTCATAATTCATCGCATTAAAGTTCAATCTTATTATATTCTGTTAATGTGAAACAAACACGCTGTATTAGTTTCATTGCTGGTACTCTTGGTTCCCGCCTGTAAGAACCAGGCAAGTTCAGACAGCTGGTCAACACACACTGAAGATGATCAAAACCTGATCGAAAAGCGCTTCTGGAGAAATGAAGAACATCTCATCTGAGTGAGTACTCCTAAAAATGTTTGACAACTACTCATTTTCTATACAAGTTCAGACATGTTCAGTATCGCCTACAACTGAAATGGAGGTAGCATGCAGTTACAGCTGATGTTAGAGGAAGATCCGGAGTTTCTATCAAACGTAATCACTGCTGATAAAATTTGGCTACATCATTTTGATCCTGAGAGCAAACAGCAAAGCTCATTTTGGAAATTTCTTTCATTACCAACCCCCAAAAAGGCAAAAGTGGTTGCTTCTGCTGGGAAAGTTTTGATCATCTCATTCTTTGATATTCATGGAATGGTTTATCAGTATGTTGTACCTGCACATAGATCAGTAACTGGACACTACTACAGGGATGTCCTGAAAACATTGCAAGTCCATATCAGGCGTAAAACACCACATTTCCATGAATCAGGTTTGATGCTGCACCACGATAATGCGCGGCCATATAGTGCCAACGTTGTTGCTGAATATCTTGCAAAAATAAACGTAAAGTGCATTCCTCACCCTTCCTATAGTCCGGATTTAGCCCCATGTGACTTTTTTTTTCTATTCCGTAACCTGAAGAAACGCCTTCGTGGGAAGCATTATCCATCATCAGAGGCAGTGGTGAAGGCTGCCGAGGCGATTTTGAAGAATATCTAAAAATGGTTTCCAGCATGTCTTTGAAGACTGGCAGAAACGCTGGGACAAGTGCATTGTATTCAGGGGAGACTATTTTGAGAAGAACCAGCAATTATGAGGTTGAGTAGAGGTACGTTGTCAAAAAAAGGTTGTGATAATTCTTTATTGAGCAGTCCTCGTATAATCTGAATAAGGACAGTAAGGAATAAGATTTCGAATTTACAAAATTAGTAATACAGCGAATACTAACCTATGTGTAAGAGACTAGAGCTAGGACAGTAAAACAAAGAAAATATACATACGTGGAGAGATGAAATTAAAATTTCAACCAGAAGATATTTGGACATTTAACAATAAATGAATGGATGAGTAGAGGAATATGGATGGAACTTCCAGTTATTGCATCAACTAAGATGTTTCGCAAAATAAGAAATAATTTGCCTAGGATATACCCTGAAAAATCAAAGGAAAGGAAGGCTTGGTTTATGGATTGAACATGATGTATGTATGTAGAAAAGAAGAGGCAGAAGAAGAAAATGCGGTTTTCTTAATACATCTTTAAATACTTTAACTTTAGAACAATGTATAGATCAGAAGACAAGACAATTCAGCAGATACACATATACGTATATGTATATATGTACATATATTCAAGGAGAATTTCACAAGGTTTTTAAACTTGGCTGGCTGGACAAGTTACTGTTGGTAACATTTGTGTAAAGTTATTTTGCCTAACTTTAGTTACTTCAACAACACAATGCAAAAATTAACAACCCTAAGTAAAATGCTGGTTCTGCGCATTCTAAAAAGTTGCTCTTCTCCCAGTGTATAAGCTAAACTCAAGACGAGAGGCTATAAGTGCTGTGAGATGCACTCGTCCTTAAAGGGAAGACCTTAGATATCTTGCTACCCCTTAATTGTAACTCCAATCTCTATCCACATCTCAACTGTCTCCAAAGATAAGTGCTGAAAGGAATGCGTTCCGCGTTGCCAGCCCTTCCACATTATAAGCAGAAGTGTTGGTTTGTGGGTAGGTCGAAGAAAGACAATTTGCGAGGGGCATCACCCCACAATACATATATACACCGTACTAACAAAAGTTAATATAATAAAATCTTAGTAGTTGGCAACAATGAAAGGAGTCGGGGGCTAGAGAGATGGGAGGGGGAGGAAGAAGTGAAACCTTGTTAAAATGACACGTGGGAAAAAGGAGAATGTCAAGGAGGAAGGAAGGGAGATGCTTCAACCGGGTTTGTTCATCTTGGGAGGATGAAATATATTACTTAGAATTTACTTCAGACTTCGGCACTGCTATCTACACTTTTCCATGTGATCTTATGTAGCTCATTACATGTTCAAACATTTCACTAGCTTCTATCAGGTTACAATGTAAGGAATATTTAGTAATTGTGAAATCTCCCTGAAATATCTTTTAGTTTAGTTCATGGATGGTGATAAAGTATTTGGTTTAAATTTGAGGAAATCATATGCGCAGTCTCGCATACCTTAACATTTCCATATAATGTATATTTTCAAATATATGTTAGACTTTTAGCAGTGCTGTTGCTGCTACTGTTACTTCTAATGCTACTACCAGATGTCTCTAAGTAATGGCAAAGATCAGTTAGCAAACTTACTATGAGTGCTTACGATAGTATAAGAAACGAAGGGAAGCAAATACATGCCAAATTGCATGTATTAACAGCAGGAAACTTAAATATTACCATGAAAAAGTGTTGGTGTTTCTTTCACACGGATGAGAAAATTGAAAAAAAAAAAAACTATTTCTTTACTTTGGGTTAGGTTTTTGAGGTTATTCTTTAGAATCCATGTAAATGTTAGCTCCGGTCACGTTAATGTTAAATTAGTAACACCGATGGAATAAATGAGAAAATGAAGAAAAGGGAATGAAGGAAAAAGATGCATTTTCATATCGCACTTCGTGACAAAGTCAAGAATTTGGTACTTTTCTGTACTAGTCAAGAGGTATGCACCAAACTGTTCTCTAGCGATGAAATTGTAATATATAATATACCTATAATGACATTATATGTGTCTTTTTATATATGAGAAGACAAATATTTAAACATATGGTCACTCACATTCTGGCACTTACGTTTCCTTTAACATCATCTATTTTCTCTGATCTTACCCTAATTATATATATAATGCGACAACATTAAGGTAACACCTAAGTAATAATTTATTTATTTTGGAAAAAATGATTAAATTATATGGAACGCTTGGGATTTTATAAGAATCCGCGACAGTGGTTATATTATATTTCAAATTCCTAACTATTAGAGCACTGAGTGAAGTTCGAAACTAGTTTGTTACTGTTTAGTGTATTAATGAAATATATATTGCAATTGAATCGTTTATTTCAGAAACCACCTAAGTGCGCATTTTTCAACTTTCGGAAAACTAAAAAGGAATCTGTTTTGCAGCTTAAGTATAGTCTCCTTCAAATATTTTTAACAAATCAAAAACATGCTATTGAAATAATGTGTTTATATTATCTTTTTTCTTTCTTTAAGATTTTGAGTCATAAATTTTTTGAAAAAATTGCACTTAGGTGGTTTCTGCAATAAATGAGTGTATCCAAAGTGATTTTCTTTTAATTATCATTTAAATTAAGTCAAACCGTTATTTTTATCTGTTTTGGTATAAAAGTTAAGTAGGAGACACACTTAAGTATAAAAAAGTGTGTTTTATTAGGCCTAAATCGAAAAATAGAGGTACACTGCACGCTACAGCATGACTATATACAAGGATCTGGCCTTATTCACTTATTCAGCTTCTGGCAAGTCTTCCGGCAAATCCTCGTCAGTTGTTGGCCATTGGATGGCCATATCCAACAGTGTATTCCATCATCTTTTTATATTGTCTTATCTTTTCTTTGTTGATTGTTACCTAAAACCAAAAATCTCACTGTGCAAAGTTCGATAAAATTTAAAATTTGTTATAGCCTACAAAAATGTTTAGCTAAAAGTAAAATATAAACGTTTAAAATAGCCTTGATAAAA
Organism: Mantis religiosa; assembly: GCA_030765055.1. Taxonomy (NCBI): domain Eukaryota; kingdom Metazoa; phylum Arthropoda; class Insecta; order Mantodea; family Mantidae; genus Mantis; species Mantis religiosa. The sequence continues at coordinate 60,546,890 of CM060951.1, read as the reverse complement.
TAAAAGTAATCATACCTTTCCCAAAGGATAAGCTTTCTCTGTTGGTAGTTCCGGAGGGCTGGCAGTTTTTAGCAATGTGAAGATAGATGTCATTCTTCCAATGAATTCGCTTGCTACTACCACTTTTCCCGGAGTATCCTTGTAGTAGAGAAACTGCTTGTACTTGGACACTTTCAATGGCTGCTTAATTCCTTTGGGTACTGTCCTGCCTGATGTTTCGTCCAAATTTGGCATTTTCTTATATGATTTGGGCCACCACTTTTTGAACATCGTCTGATGTAAGGTGATATGCAGTAAATCGGTCAGGCTTACTAGCTTTTAGCATGAGCTCTGCATATTTATCAGGAGTTTAAATCATGTCCATCTTTCTCAAGATACCTTTATGCTTCCAAAATCTCTGTCATATGGGGAAAATGAGTGGCCACGTACAGGGCAGTTGTGAGTTATTGTCACAGTGAATCACAAAACACATGTCATCAAGGCTGCCAAACGTCACGAGTGAAATTTACCGCAGAAAGAACCTAAGCGACGACGGCTTAAACGGATAATTTTGAAGGCTGAAAATAGCATTGCTGATATGAAACATAGGTTATTTCTTCACTAAAAGATGTATTTACCTTTAAATTGTACAGTACCACCAAACACACATTTTTTTATATGTTGTCTCTTACGTGGTTTCTGAAATAAACGATTGAATTGGTTTAAGTACACGGTGAATAAGCATTACATGGTTGGATAAATATTGGATAAATCAATGGAGAGGAACTGACTGTTTCATTCTAAAATTTAATATGTGCTTCAAGTTCCTTTAATAAGTCCATGAGAATACATTGTAAAACTCATTTTGTGTTATTGTTGTACGCACAGTTCGCTAAACAAATATCTTTGCAATTCTTAGGTTCATTTCCTTCCCCAATCCTATGTGTACATCATTATGGATTTACTGGTTAAACAAGTGAATTCCTGATATTAATAAAACAGCAAACAAAAAGCTTAATGCTTCAACAAAGGCGAGAGTTCTCAAGAAAGAAAAAGGGTTAACCGTGCAACTTAAGCATTTTGTCTTTTATTTTTATATCGTTTGTATAACTTGCAAACCGTCATCATTCACGGTTTTTATGTTCTTTAAAATACTGGGTTTGGGAAATAAACAACCAGTGCGGAAGTTCAATAATTCTCATAATAATACAGCAATGATAATGACAGCAAAATGCCTAAAGTTTTGAATTGGCTAGCAATAAAGCTAGCTGCTCCATTGAAGCAGTAAAAGTCGAGACAGTAACATATGTTACTTTATTAATTTTCTGGTATTTCCTTGAATGTAGTTAAAGAACCATTTACGACTCCACGATTGGCAAATATTACTTATAAATTAGATGACTTATCCCAAACATATTCTGTATCAATTGTGCCGCTGACGATTTCGAGAATGTTTATTTTTCTTTTAGATCATGAAGAAATCAAGCATATACTAGGGGGACCCATAAAAAGGGATTGTTGTCATAAAAGCGTTATTGATGAACCTTTTTACAAAATTACTACAGTCACCTTCAAAATACTCTCCATTACATGCGATGCACTTGTCAGGTCTCTTTTCCCATTGTTGGAAGCATGTTTGGAGCTCTTCAACTTTGATACTGTCCAGTGCCCTTTGCGAAGCTGCTTTTACCGCCTCAACATCGTCATAACGCTCCCCTTTTAGAGTTTTTTTTTTCACGTGGAAATAGGAAAATGTCGCACGGGGCTAGGTCCGGCGAATAAGGAGCGTGGGGAACCACAGACAACCACTGAGATGCCAAATAGTGGATCACTCGTAAGGCCCTGTGTGCTGGAGCGTTGTCGTGATGCAGAAACCAGTCACCTGATCACCAGATTTCCGGGCGTTTCGTCCTCACATCCTTTCACAGACGCCTTAAAACATCCAAGTAAAACTGCTGGTTACAGTCTGGCCAGGAGGTACGAATTCCAGATGCACAATTCCATGAACATCAAAAAAGACAATGATTATCGTCTTCACATTTGACCTCGCTTGCCTTGCTTTTTTGGTCTGGAAGAGTTGGGATTCCTCTACTGGCTTGACGCTTGCTTGGTTTCTGGGTCATACCCATAATACCAACTCTCATCGCCTGTAAAGACTTTGTTCAAGAAGTTTGGATCACGTGTAATCTCTGTTTTCAAGTCCTGACACACATTCATGCGGATGGTTTTGTGCTCCTGTGTGAGAAGGCGCGGAACAAATTTAGCAGCAACACGTCTCACCACTTGGCTCTCACAAAGGCAGCCCGGGTTCGATCCCAGGCGACCGCAAAGTGAGATTTGTGGTGGACAACACGGCGCTGGGGCGGGTTTTCTCCGGGACCTCCGGTTTCCCCTGCCATCTCATTCCACTGGTGCTCCATGTTCATCTCATATATCATCAGTGTCACCGCCTGCGGTGCCGTATGTAGTAAAAGCGGGCGTTAAACACTACACATTTCATTTCAACACGTCTCATGTGCAAATCCTCCCTCAAAATCCGCTGGCACGAGCTCCAACTTATTCCTGTCGCTGCTGAAATTTGGTCGATCGTTTGGCGAGGATCCTCGTTGATCTTTTGGCGGACGTTTTCAAAGTTCTCCTCATTTCGCGATGTTGAAGAGCATGCAGAACGAGATTGGTCTTCAACACACGTCTCATCACGTTTAAAGCGCCCAAACCACTCGAAAACCTGTGTGCAGCTCATAGTGTCCTCCTGGAAAGCTTCCTGAAGATTTGCTGTGTCTCCGTTGCAGTTTTTTAGGCAGGAAACAAAATTTCACACAGGCACTTTATTATTTTACAGTTGGCATAACAACTTCGCAGAGGTAAACCGCCAACAGTCAGAGAAACACAATACTACACTTGCACGTTCAGCTCTACACTGTTGCCGTCTGCACTGCTGTTTCATGAAGGTCTCTATTAACACCATCTAGCGTGAGAACCCTGCACTACGTCTATGAGTGGCAGCGCCCTCGGTGTCTGGTTTCTTTTGGGTCCCCCCTTCGTATAACAACATTTATAACCTTATAATTTATCTGATAATAGCTAGTTAAAAGGAATCAGTAATAAAATCTGGTTTAAATTTACCTTCGATTCTTTAGCAAGTTTAATTCTGACAATGCTTTAATACTTTTCCTTGTACTCTTAAAATATAAATTCGGAGCTTGATATTTATCACATGAAACTTGTGTGTTTGAACTATGTACGTAATTTAGTGCAAATTACCTGAAAATGAATTTTCTGAATGCTGTGGGACGCCAGACATTCTACTTCAACGGTTCGTAAATGCTTTTTTGCCCCATTCTCCAAATCACCACAAGAGTTTTGTGCTCACTCTGTATATTTAGTTTCCCCCTATACTTTGGCTTGTTTAAGGTATATTATGTAGACTATTTAAATGTAGCTATTTGCAGTACGTAACAAAGCGATGTAATCATTTTGGCTACCCTTGCAGCAACTTTTGCTGCGTTACCAGTAATTCGTATGTTTCGATACCCAACAAAAGCAGCTCTTTTCCACACAGAATGGAAAATGTTCCAGTGTATGAACGTACTTCTCTTCTTTGATATGCCCCGTTTGTGAAACCTTTTTCTTTCTTGTCGCTACTCGTAGCGACATCTTCCCCAACATGGCCTCCAGCCGCGCAAATGATTTAATGCTGGGTTTTTCGCTTTTTGTTGCTCATAATCCATAACCATTGCATGTCTGTTTTAATTACAGGGCTTCAGATCAGAAAATGCTTGTTTGCGGATTACACTCACATAACCACGCGTTTGATGAAAAACAAAAAAATTGACGTTTTGTTGTGTGTCCCACAATATGCCAAACGTAAAGACGCAATTGTAAAAGCAAAATGACATGCGTTATACCTCTCTAATTATTGCCCCGTAAGCATTATCATATTGTTTGGCTGCGTAAGTGCCTGCGGGCCTGGGGAGATAGAGTATATATTTACAGGGAAATACTGGTATTTACTGTTGTTGGTACGGCGTGTTTGTGTTGCTCGAATTCACTGCGCACTGCTAATATAATCAAAATTTTCCTTCCAATAATACACAGGAAATTTTGTGTTTCCAGGGGAAATATTATGAATATATACCCCACACATTCAACAAAAAGTATTTTACCTGAAGTAATTTTCCATGTCAATATGCGAAGGGTAATTAAAACATCGAAGTTTTGAACTAATTAGATTGTGGAACGACGGTCTGTTGGAACGTCAGATTTCTACAGCAATATCGCAATATTTATAGCTTGAATATATGAAAATAACTCCCCTATGGTTATCTGAAAGTTTAGAATTTCTCATGTACTTGAGCTGATAACAGTGCATTCCATAAGACAACCTTTAAGCATAAAGTCTATTAACATTGCTTCTTAAACGTCACTACCTTACGTAGGTAGAGTTCTGTGGGTTAAAGGGTAATTTATATGGTAACACACCAAATTTGAAACTTTCATATCCTACTAAGAATGAGTATATTAATGGGTTTGCCTGTAAGTCCTGGTAAGTGAACATTTTGCATAAAAACTATTTATCAATGTTAATTATGTTTCTTGATAGAGAAGTATTTGTTATATAAAATAGCACGTTTTAGTTTGTTCATACTTATATTTTGCTTGTCCTTTTGAAATTAATAAAATGGTGTATCAAGTAAGAGCCTTCTGATTTTTGCTTATAATTGAGGCGCCAAAGTTCTAGAAATTATCCAGCTTCAAATATTAACGATTTACAATAAATTTATTTGCGCATTTTCGAAAAGCTTTTAATAGTTATCATAGACTGTTGCTTACAATTATATAGTTTCATTAGTATAGACTGTCCAATAAGAAGCACGATGAATCGAATCATATATTATTAATAATGTATTATACATTAGCAATATTCTTATCTTTAATTAATTTACGAAGCAGACATAAAAATTGTTTTAAACATTGAAATATTTAAAGCTTTAGCAAGGAAAATCTTCTGAGCGAAGTTAGTGTAAGCGTAACTTGCAGTGTCGTGTATTTAATAGATTTGAGTGTCTCACCTTAAAATTTTCAGATAGACTTGACTTAATTGTATACAGACACTCCTCATAAGTTTGAATATCCTATAAACTATATTAACTTCATTTGCTGATACCGGAATGTTTTAATTGATGTTGATAAACCTACTTTACTGAAGTACTTTTCATAAACAAAAAATCATATTTATTCAGCAAAAGTACATAAAAACCTAACCATTCAATCCACTATTAGTCAACCACGAATTTAGTGCACTTAACCTCTGTTTTGTCGACAATCTGTAACATCATCAAGACTAGGTATTAGAGAGGTCGAGAGGTGAAGCGATGGTAGGAATGGACACTTCAACAATGACGTCTGTCAAACCTGTACTAAAAACACTAGCATTAGAAACTGTGAACAATTAATACCCACCTAAAGAATGGTTACATATCCACACAGATGGATCTAACTTGGACAACAACTCAGGAGCAGGAATTAAGTGTGCACTGTTCTCATTCTATCAACCAGCAGGATATCACACAACAAATTTTGGTTCAGAAGTAACGGCTATTCATATTTCACTCCAACACCTTCTATACAGAACAGATAAATTAAAAAATGCTGTCGAAATTTCTGATTCTAAAGCAACATTATATGCAATAAGTTCATATAATATTAGGTCAAGCCAAATTAAAGAATGTCACAAAATGATCTAGCAACTTCAAAAACTACAGAAAATAATGATATTACAGTGGATACCTGCAAATTGTGGAATTGCTGGAAATGAATCAGCTGATTTTCTTGCAAAAAAGGTGAAAATTTAATTCAGAACAAAAGTAAAAACTTACCCTTTTACATCCATAAAAATATTAATCAAAAGCAAATATAAAAACAAACAAAGCCAATCAATACCTAACAAAGAAAAAGATAAAAAATGGAACATTTTAATTAAAAATCCAGAAATTATTCCAGAAATCACACGTAAAGCTGCAGTAGCACATTTTAGATTACTTACGAAACATGATTATTTGGCCAAACATTTACACAGAATAGGAATTTATACAAGTCCAAATTGTCCTGTGTGCAAAAAAGAAGAGGAAATGACTGAAGAACATCTTTTAACCTGTGAAGCCCTACCTGCCGGACCCACTACACGGAAGTATTGGAGAGCAAGAGAGCTAATGGCTTCATTGCCAAAGCCTAGCATTCGAAAACAACAACAACAACAATGGCGTCAGCCTTGGTAACAGGTGCAACTCGAAATTGTCAATGTTTTCTGTATCTTACATCATTTTCTATGTCCCTTACTCAACTTTCTTACTTTGAACAAAGGCATTCATGTCGTACCCCATAATATACCATGATGAAATAGTTATGTTCTCTTAGGTGAGCCTTACTTGATACATATGTGTGTCAGTTTTCTCTTAATACTGTAAGTTATCCAGAGGTAACAAATTTAAACTTACTATTTTTGGAAGCTATATAACATAATGCACAAAATTAATTTCATAAAATGGTTAGAGGTCTATTTTAATCAATCTTGTAACCCAATATAAAGGAGGGAGTGTTTATTAAAGTGGTACTCCAACATAATTATGAAACTTCTAAAGTGCTTTTTTCAAAACGCGTGGAAAGAATTATTCATTAACATTCACAACACTTTTGTAATTTACGTCCTCCAACATTATGTCATATCGGTCGATGAGTGGAATGGATGAAGGGATGCTCAAATGAGCCCAGGGTCCATTGAGCTTAGAGTTATCCGACATTGGTATTTTCAGGATAAGGGAAAACCCCGGAAAAACCTCATCTAGGTAACTCACCCTGACCGAGATTTGAACTCGGGACCTCTTGAATGTGAGGCAGACACGCTACCATCCAAGCTACCGAGGCGGGCCCTTTTTTTTTAAATTTATAACATAGTAACAACATAGTAACTCACTAATTGATAATATTTATTACACACGAATAAACATAAGATGAATACATATTTATATCAATGTTTACATTCTTCTAAAATTCCATAATACTATTTAATTACTATTAATTAAATTATTTGGACAGAAATAAGTGCAAATCACTTAGAGAATGTAAATAACTCATAACACTTACACTCTGTATTCGGAAAACCTGTTGCTTTAAATATTTTTAATGGAGACTACTTTATTATTTTAGATAACATTAATTTCATGAGATTTCTCAAATGTTTCTTAAATGTATGTAACTGCTTTGTTATCTTCTATTCCCCTTTCATAAGTTAACTTTTTAACGATAGTAGTTTTTACCCACTTCCCATGCTGCTATGGTGGAAATTTGAATTTTCCCTTTGAATGTCCTGTTGCCTAGTCATGGTAAACTAAGCTATCTGCATATTATACCTAATTTACTGTATATATGTGGATAAACTATATAAATGCTGTATATTTTATATATTCTCTATTATATAATTTAAATATATTTATATTTTATTCTTGAATTATACCTTTTAAATCTCCCTTCGGTCTTTAATTCCTTTTATTTGTTAATGTTTATGGTTTAGTTCATGCAAAAGCTGAGTCAGCTGTAAGTTATTTGATACATTTAGGTCAAACTTAGGATGATCGATCACCAATTATCCAAGGTTAACATTGGTGAACTTGCCACTATCACCACCGAATGAATTAAGTGTTAAGTCTATTGTTAAAACGCTAGATCCAATTATACACCAACTTCGAAATAAATGGTGTGAACTGTACATGTTTAATTGCATTGGAGAATCGTATAAATAGAAAATAATCGAGTTTGTCTGGTATTTCCCAGATATATGGTACCTATATTGCGTTGTACTATTGTGGAACTTTTATGAACGTGTCCATTATTCAGAAAAATGTGCAGGTGTAGGCAGACGATGCTCCACTGTTGCACGGGACAACCTACCTGGCAGGCGAGGCATGGTGCTATGCCCGTCCCTGGTTCTCATCTTATCCTATTATTAGCAATTAGCTAACTAAACTACTCTTTGCATATCAAATCAAGAAGCGACGCAGAGTGAGAGAGGGAGGTAGAATGGGTTTGTGGAGGGGTATGAAAGTGAGTGGGACCGTGGAAGAGAGACGGCGAATATTTCAAACCGCTGGCGGTGTGCAGCCCGGAGAGAATGGGAGAATGGTAAACTTGGGACCCATTGATACGTGGGGAAATATACATTAATATAAATGGTTATCATTCGAGAGTAGGAGAAGCAAGCCTTGGCGTGTGTGTGTGTGTGTGTGTGTGTGTGTGTGTGTGTGTGTGTGTGTGTGTGTGTGTGTGTGTGTGTGTGTGTGTGTGTGTGTGTGTGTGTGTGTGTGTGTGTGTGTGGTGATGTGTCAGAGCACTCTATATTCTGAATATACCTCTCCTAACTCAGTTTGTCGTCCCTACAAACTTTCTGTCCACGGATTTTCGGCGAGGAAGCATGAAAAAAGGTAATAAAAGTAGGAAGTTAGTCTACCCAGTGCTGACCTCTTGCATTCAAGGTAGCCGAACCAGAAAATGATTCGGTAATGTCGTAGAATATGGTGCACTTGCTTGGGCCGGGATCTGCGATACGTATAAAATATACAGTTTAGGCTCTCCTGTAAACTTGGAGCGGTGTACTACTAGTGAAAAGCTACTTTCTCATCTGAATTCTTCGGCAGAAATGTTAACAAGATGGTGATAAAGCCGCTGCTCCTGATATTGAAATCTTGATGATGAGGTTGAAGTAAGCTTAGCATACCGTGGTTAAGCTGCTTTTAAGAAACAAACTTATAAAAAACAAAACCCAACTTTGTAGCACACACCTGACTTTCTTTATCGTTAAGGGCGGACAGAAGTGCTGTTTTAGTCGTTTTCGTAAAAACATGGAATTTTGGTTTTATGTTGCAAAAATGCATCATAATTGAATTTACTTGTTTACATAGTTTCATGCCGGCAGGTCAAACGCAACACTTGTTTTGGACGCCATTTTTAAACCTTCATTCTGGTTAAATGCCTCTCCATGTTTTAAATGGCACGCCCACGTGTTTGAATGCAGAGAGCTTAGGAATGATTTGATTTTAAACTACGCGTTAAAATATATTAAGCAACCGTAGCCTATTTTAACAAGCTTTCACATGAATCCCCTAGATGGCAGTGATTTTTCCGGATGTTTTTAGTCGCTTCCTTGGTATACTTCCTGTGTAATGGCACGAAATGTTTGTTTTCTTTTGTTGTTCTAGTGTTTTAGAAGTGATACTTGGCGTTTAAAGTTATTATTGTTAGGTTTTCTCCTCTTTGTATTATATGTATTATACTAAAGTATCCATTTGTGCTTAAAATTACACCGTAAGTTGTGATACAAGTTTATTTCAGTAAACCTACCTAGAGCAATTATATATTGTGAAATTAAAGAGGTTAAGGTACCTATATTCCTTTATATGGTAATGCATTATTTTATTGTTTTAGAATGCCAAAAATAAAGGGCAGTGGAGTCGATTTATGTAAATTAATTAATAAGAGCAGAAGGGGGAAGGCAGATACTTCAGTTGAAGTAAATCAAGAAGTAACTGAGCCTCTAGCACTGGAAAAGCAAAACATAAGCCTTTCTAATTTGGAGGTGCAGTACAGTACCTATATACCAGAGGAGGATGTAGGTGAGAGAAAATATATTATTTTAGATTTTGGATAGTGTAAAGAACTGATAAAAGATTTAGCATGCCCACATTGTTTTCACAAACTCTGAACCTGGAGATCCTTTACACCTCTGGTTTTGCTTCTCAGCGGTGGAATGTGAAAATGGACTACTATTTCAGTAAATACATCTAAACCGAAGGCTCAAAAGGCTACCAGGAGGGAAGAAGTTGTAAGTTACACTGCTGGAGCTTTCTAATATAAACAAATTATATATATTTTTATGTATATTGCATGCAAAACTTTAAAGCCATTTTTCTCAAGTTCAGTTTTCTTGCTATTTATCCATTTTTAAAATCTATCTTCTTCCACAATGTTACAGCTAGAGCTCTGAAAATTGTCCACAATAAACTTCAAAAGCTTTGCAACAAACTGATATTTGGGAATTTTTATATCGGGCATAGTTTAATTTTTAAAAAAATAATTATTATGACCTAGCACTGATTTTTGGAGCTTTTTTCGCCTTCACACATAAAATAATCTGTTAGAAAATAACTAGGCAAAATTTCAGAAATCCGATGCTTTAATTTGTTATCAAGGTATTAAGGAATTTAACTATAACAAAATGAGATTTGTTGTGCAATATCTGTCAAAGAAGATAGATTTTGATTTTAGGTAATAAAACTATGTAAATTAATTCATATATCAAGAATGTAGTTACCTATTGGAATGAAAACTGGTACACACACTTCTTTTGTTTGTGGCTCTAGCTTTAGTAGTTTCAAAAATCCCTTTTAGCACTTCGGTACCCCCTTAAGTTTACCGAAACCTTCCATTTCTTATTAATGCAGGCAAATTCTCATTAAAGATTTTGACGTATATAGCTATAATAAAACTACAAAAAACAGTAAAATATTTCCAAATCTGTCGCTATGTAAGCGTTCTGATTTGCCATTTTCTTTGTCTGACAAAAGAGAAATGAGGAAACAAATAATATTTTGTCATTTGAAAATAGGATAGAGATTTGAAAAATCTAGCCTTCAATAAGTAACGTTTCCAAAGTGATTATCACCCCAAAAGCAATTGATTTGGCATTGTGCGGTTTAATTACATCGGTATTTTTGAGAGAGAATATTTTTTCTTCAGTATTACTCCTTACCAGCGCTGCAAAAGTTGTCTATAATGAACACTTCAGGGGCTATTCCAAGAAAATCAGGACTTTATTTCATGATCAACATCATTATCACGATCATCATCTTCCTTCATGCTTTAGGTGTTACTGCCTGTTGCGGTCTACATAATTTATTTTATTGGTTCCACCGATTTCTTGGTCTTCCTATTCTCCTCTTTCTTACTGATCTGTGGGGGAGAGGCTTTATGCCCCTTGGCTCCGTTCGCCTCCAACGTTGATCTTGGGATGTTGGAGTTTAGGAAATCTCTGCTGCCTGCGTCCGTTATCTGCACCTGTTTTTTGGAGTCTTTATCCCCCTACGGTGACTGTATTTTAATCTACACTGACGGCTCCAAGGGTACCCAAGTTGTTGGAAGCGCCTTTGTCTGTTTAAACGCCACGTACACCTTAGGTCTACCTAGTATCACTTCCGTTTTCAGTGCACAGCTCTATGCTATCTACCTGCACTTCCACCGCCACAACCTGGGTGACTGGCTGATTCTGAGTGATTCCCCAAGTGCCGTACAATGTTTGCATGAGCTGTACAACTACCATCCGATTGTACAGCGTGTACAGCATGTCATCCACGCTGTAAGCACCTCTGGCGTTAGAGTAGTTTGTGCTTGTATTCCTGGGCATGTTGGCTTGTCGGGAAACGAGCAGGTGGATTTGGCGGCAAAGGCGGCAACCACATCACTCCGAATCCGAGCTCCTTACCTCACATCTGAAGACTTCAGCCTAGTTGTTCGGAGAGCAGTGCTTTCGCGATGGCACGAGGACTGGTAGATTCTTCGTTGTAACAAACTGCGAGAGGTGAAGGACATTTCGACTTCATGAAGGACCACCCAGCGTGCTTCTCGTCACGAAGATGTGATTCTGGCACAGTTACGCATTGGCCACTGCACTTTTACGTACACGTACCTTTTAAAGCTGGTACCGACACCACTTTTTTCGTTGTGTGGGGATAGTTTGCTGGTCCGTCAAGTGCTGTTCGAGTGTGCTTCCTTAGAACACCTTCGTGTCACCATAAACCTACCGGGCCGTCTTGCAGCAGCTCTGGCTGATGATTCCCAAGCAGTCCAAAAGGTTTTTAAGCTCTTATCACAGATACCCTTCATATTGCAGATTTAGATTTTAGATTGGCTCAGGTAGTACTGGCACTTCGCACAACCCATTCATTTATCTACCATGCTTCCGTGATGCTCCGTGAGCTGATCACTTGAAGTTGTGCGACCTTTTACCGTTATTTTAACCTTTTAGCTCACTGTTGTGCCCCATGACTTTTACAATCGTTTTTATTAGTAGGTTACCCTGCCTTTTGCACTATAGTTCCTGATGAGGCCCTAATAACCTTGCAGTTGAGCACCCTCAACACTACTCAACTCAACCGAACTTACTGATCTGTAGTTCATAAAATAGCGTGGTAATCATTCTTTCTCCATTTTTTACATAGGTTGCCTATTCACTTCTAAATTCTTGTACTCTGTCATTCAGGTCGAATAACTCTAGCTCTTCACGTATATCTTCATTTTGTTTGTGGTCGACGTTTCTATATCCCGCAATGCATCTTAGAAATTTTATTTCATTTGCCTGAAGCTTTCTTTTATCTTTTACAGTAATGAACCATACTTCGCTGCCATATAGTACTTTAGGTACTGGCATTAATTTGTAAAATTTTAGATTGCTATGTTTACTTGATTTACCTTTTAGACTTAGTTTTATTGTTCCATTTATTTGGTTGAATGTTTCTGACTTTTTAATTATGTCTGTTTCTTTCTTATATGACATGTAATGACCAAAGTATGTCAACTCATCTACCTTTTGTATTTTATTATTTTCTATTACAATTTTGGATTTACAGACGTGTGAAAATTATTAGACTCAACGGTGAAAATTTTAGCATATACCGCTTATTTTCTATTTATTTAACAGAAATAATATTACAAAATATTTTTTTCAACTCTTAGTATTTTGTATGCATTCCTTTAGCCTTTATTACCATTTTGATGCGTTTAGGCGTTCTCTCTACAAGGGTGGAGCACATTTCCTTTATTTCTTCATCTCTGTGCCAAATGTTTATCAGGCCCTCAATAAGCTGAACTTTTGTTGTTATTTTCAATTTTGTCAGTCTCTGTTTAACAATACCCCACATATTCTCTATTGGATTTAAATCAGGCCTATTCCCCGGCCATGGTAGTACTTTTACATTGTTTTCTTTTAGGAACTGGCTTACAGATTTTGCACCATGGCTGGGTTGGCTGCTCTCTTCACATACTTCAAACATGGATTCATCTGAGAAAATTACCTGAAACAATAAAAACCTCTATTAATATTAAACAGTTTTAAAACTTCTCAACGATAGTATAACAAAACCAGGAATAGAGAAACAGTTTAGGCTGTTTATTTCATTTCCATAAAATTTACATGTAGATATTTTAATTTTATGCTAGATACAATCTTCATACTATTTACTTTTCTCCAAAATTCCACTGAATGTTTCTGCATCTCTTTGGCCTATTCTAAACGTTTTTTTCCCATTTCAGGTGTCAGTTTAGCCTTTTTACGAGGCCTGCGTGGTGGTAAACCTGCTTCACATATTCTCCTGCGAACTACTGAGGCTGATATTTCTGTACCCTACTGCTTTAGTTCATCACTGAGGTCAATGCTGGTTGCTCTTCTATTTTGTTTTGCCACCTGCACAAGTTTTCTTTGCATCCTTGGTGATAGCTTTCTTTTCATTGCGCATTTTCCATCCCTTTGTGAGGTTAACGTCTCACCGAATGTTAAAGCTTGATTAATGTGACTAACAGGTTTTTGTGAAATACACATTTTCTTAGCTATTTCACGTTGTGAATAAAGAGTTTCCTTCAAAAGACTCTCAGTTACAGCTACTTTCCTTGGGGATAAGTCAGCAGTTTTACCTATAACCTCGCTTTTGAATCAATGTGAATGCTAAGGTTAAGATACACAATGTTACCTGGCTTGAGCTCAATTAATAATAAATACTGAGGATATATTAGCCATAAAACATAATAAAGGCAAATATTAACAATCTTCAATTACTACATACACCAAATGAAAGCAATATCACCAAACAGTTGGATAAACAGACATGAAGAAAATGGCTGCAATTAATTCAGAGCTACCACCATATTACTATAAGTAAAATAAATCTCCCAGCTACTACTAAGAGAGAAATTTCATTGATTATGCTTCATATTATAGCAAGGAGAAGAAGTACGACAAATTGAAATGGGTTACGGCGGTAAATAACTATTATGTTGAATGTTAAACTGAATCAAATTAATAAACATGAATGAGTCTAATAATCTTCATACGTCTGTAATACTCTCTTTACCTTTAAAAGCCATAATTTTACTTTTATTTGGAGATATAGTCATATTAAACTCCTTTAAATTTTTGTTTAGCTCGTGTATTGCCTTCTGAAGATTGTTTTCTGAGTTAGAGATAATAACCTGGTCATTTGCTAATGTAAGGGGTATTACAAAGATCTTTACGTTAGGATTTGTAGTATATATTCATTCCTTACCTACTAATCCATTGTCCATATAAATGTTAGAAAGTAACGGAGACATTATGCAACCATTTTAGCCTAGATTTATTTTCTCTGCTTTGTTTCATTTATCTACAAAATATGTTAACATAAGAAAACCCTTTAGGAGCACTTTTGAGAAAATTAAAACGTTTGAAAGTATTACATGGAAAGGGTATTAGAATTTTCTTCAAAATCTTCTTGCTGCATCCTTGAAAGACTTCAGTATCAAGTTGGGTATTTAGTAGAGTTTTCGTTGTATAGAACAGGTATTTCCGGGTATATTTTTCTGTATATATAATTTTAGAGCGAATGCAATGCCTTGTCTTTGCATTACATACGCAGAGAAAGTATATACTTATGCAAGTTGCAACAAACTCCTCTTGTATGTATTTTTCGATATTCATTTTAAAACAAAATCATTGGCCAGGTTCCTTAGCTTTCGTAGACTTTCCTTATCTTCGATATCTGATTGCGCCAGTTCAGATATTAGTAAATAACAGATATATCTGCATTTTAGGTAGAAGTTTGCCAACGCACTATACCTCAGTGATATTTGGAGGTTGGTGCTATGTAGTGGAAGAGAAAAACAGACGCAACAATGCTCTCGCACAGTGTAAACAAGGAGCGACATGGCTAAATAACCAAAATCCTCTTGAAACTCCCCTCTCTCTACCTCCAGAACGTTCCAAAATATACTATTGAAATTTTCAGCCGCTATGTAAACGAATGTTCTCGCGAGTTATCAGTTATGGAGTGAGCGAATTAGTTATGAGTATTTCTTGTGCGATAGAAAATGCTGTGATTTTGTGACTTTTTTGTGCAGGATTTATGCTACTGCAAGAAATCAGAGACTTCTTGGTTCAATTCCCCAATAAATTATTCATCCAAAAGAGAGGCTGCTATGCGCATATTTATGGTGAAATTTTGTACTTGGTCAATCTATTAAGTTCAGTAAGAACTTAGTGAGATAACAGTAAAGCTGAACCCAGTCATAGTCTATCCTTACTGAGACTGAAAGAAATACATTAGTCAGTTTCAGGAAAATGTCTTTTACTTTCCAGTTGCAAAGATGTAAACAAATCAGTGGAAAGGTTTGTGAAGCAGCATTCTTTAGCTGAAATGGGACTCCAGCCAGCGAAAATACTGTATGAGGCTAAATGAATGAACTCATCAGTTCTTAACAGTTTCTGATGTATTAACCACCATTCTGCCGTTCATACATCATACAGTTGGATTTGTCAAATGTTGAGAGCATATTACGCAATTAGAGACTTGGAAATTTTATTAGTTGTCTATTTTACATTTGCAGATGAACATACCAGCTATGCTGAAAATTTCTTTTAACCTTCCACGTTACAAAATTAAGCTTAAACGAGACAATATATATTCTAGAATATATCTGGAGTATATCCTAGAACACAAGAGCTCATTACAAGGAAAAGAAACAAGACGAATTACAGATAATCACAAGAGTAGATAAGTATGTGAAGGATATGAGAGCCTTTGATAATTTGTTTAAGGCGCCGTGGCCCAGTTGTTAGATAGCTTGGCTTGCCTTACACCAAAGTGGCCCGGCCCGAGTTCGATCCCAGGCGATCGCAAAGTGAGATTTGTGGTGAACAACACAATGGTGTGGTCGGTTTTTTCTACGGGATCTCCGGTTTCCTCCGACATATCATTCCACCGGTTCTCCATCTTCATCTCATGTATAATCAGTGTCACCGCCTGCGGTGATGCCTCTAGTAAAATTGGGCGTTAAATACTACATGTTCATTAATCTTTGGCTAATTATTGGCATAAACAAGGGCACAGTTGGTTGAAGCAATGCTTCATTTAAGTTGGAAATATACGAGGCGTGTCCGTAAAATAAGGTCTCCAATTTTATTTACTATAGAAAACATGTTTATTGCCAATGAATGTTACATTGATGGAAAGGGGGAACTTACAGCAATATTTCAACGTAAACACCATTGCGATCGATGCACTTTTGCATGCGCTTTGGCAGTTTTTGTATACCCTTGTCATAGCACTCTCCCGACAAGTTGCGCAGGTAGCGCTCAATCTCGTTTTTTCAACTCATCGTCGGTCTTGAAATATGTTCTACCCAGGTGTGACTTCAACTCAAGAAACAGATGATAATCACTAGGTGCTAAGTCTGGATTGAAGGGGGGATGGGTGAGGATGTCCCATTCGCACTGGGCCAGGAGATCAGCCTTGCGATAATGCAAATGTTCGGTCAAATTCTTGTCAATCGCAGTCTTAGTGACTTTAGGGATGAGTTCGCACAGCTCACGAACTGACACACGCCGATCTTTAAGCATTTCTTGCTCCACTTTTGCATTTGTTTCTGCTGAAACCGAAGTCCGACCAGAACGCTGTTCGTCATGGACGTCTGTACGTCAGTCTTTGAACACTCTGACCCACTTTTGCACGTTTTTAACGTCAATACACTGTAGCCAATAGACTTTGCATAACTGACGATGAATTTCAGTGGGGGTAGTGCCCTTGACACTCAAAAAACGGATCACTGCATCGCAACTTGCACTTGGCGGCGGAAGTGATAGGAAGCTCCATCACAAGCGGCTTCCCAGCCAAGACTAATGGTTCCAACGGGTTCGCTGTGGTTGGGATTTGAAGGGATGAAACCAAGCTACACGCCTGTGTTGCCGGATCTCGCGTAATAGCGTTCCTCACGGCTCCAGAGCCTTGGAGACGCCTCGTAATTGCCAAATTATTTCTTATTAGCAGTAAAATGTTTAAAATAAGCTACACCATTATCGACACCTTCAAAGGTGATATTGTGATATTGTATGCAATTTTTTGAAATGTTCATCTTATAGCAACGGTATAATTGATTTTAAATAATTTGTAATTCCCTATTTATTTAATATATGCTTTATAATTTCTATTTTATTTAACATCAATCTTAATATGCACATTTACCACTTCGAGAGTGTCATTATTAGCTTAATCTATCCAGTGTAGTTCATTTTCTGAATCTGTACTTTGTATACTCTTCTTTGTATGTGATACTATTAACCAAGCAAATGAATTATCTTACACATTCTGGTATTGGCTTATTATGTATCATTCCTTTTAGATTAACTATAGTTATAATTTTATTACGCAGTATCTTCAAATTATTTTATTTGGTAGCATTATGTTGTATTTATGTCAAAGCAGTTTCAGTTTTCTCAGGACATTTACAAGCATTTAAATAGGAGGTCACCTTTTATAATGTAACCGCAGTATCAGGCAGCGATTAGGAGGCGGCGAATTAATCGAAATTAGATAATTAAAAAAAGAAGATAAAATAATTAAAATGCTTTGCTAAACTAATATAAAAATCTTGTTATAATAATATGAAATTAGAATGGATAGAGTAATTATTAAAATAGCAGTTGACTAAAAGAATAAGAAGGGAAGAATATAATTTAATATAGCATATATACTAGCATCCAGGCAAGGAAGAGAAAATATTCTTGTACAAATCTGTACATTTCGGAGAGACAAGAAGGGAGGATCGTCATCTTCTTTGTGCTAGTAAAAGTTCAATGTCTGAGAACTATAGAATATTTCCAACCAGGAATGTGTTGGGACAAAGGGGCTTTCAAAACGCAGTTGAGCATGAACGCTAAAGGGATTTACTTCACTGATTTGATAACGATGTATGCCGTTACAAACAACTCAGGGTAGGCGTTCCCCAACTCACGGTAGGCCGAACGTCACTGAGTTAAATGAGTTTTGCAAACAAATACGAAAATTCGAAATAAATGAGAAACCAATAATAATGTAACATTTGAGAAGGGTGAGCTAGTTTGGTCGTGTGATAAAGTTAGAGAGGGGATCGGGATAAGGTTCAAACTGAATCGTTAAGTAAGAAAACTTTACTTAAAAGGTGATACTACGACAGGAAGGACGTGCTCATGCGCGTTAAGAAGAGAAGCGAAGGTTTATAAGTCTGAAATGTAAGGAAGTTAAGAATAGCGCAACCAGCGTAAGTGGAAGCAGCATTACAAGTTTATTAGAGCAAAGTAGTCGCTGTATAAAGAAGAAACAGAAACCGCGCGGAAGTAACTTTAAACAAGTAATCCAGGGTTTCAAGTAAAATTGAATTTATGTTAGGAATTTTACTAACCGGTGGTCACCGATCCAAGTCGGTAAGCAAACATAGTAGGAATTAAACCAAATAATTCTGCAACAAACATAGTGTAATTAATACGACTGAGTAGCCAACAACCACCAAAATCCATTTCCTAAAACCATTCACCTGAGGATAAGAGAACTCATAACTCCAATTAGAACCCAATCAATTTAACATTGGTATGCGGGTTTGCCGCAATAACAAGAAAGGCTCTAAATCCTCCGAAAGTTCATTATAATGTTTTTACAAAGAAATGCATTATGTTAAGCTTTGAAAAAAGGAAATTGTTCTAATGCATAAATAGCTGCGATTTAAGTGATACATCAATTATTTCCTTCTAGAAAGCTATAAGTCAAGGCACTATTTTGGAAAAACATCTTCATATATTTGCCCATACAGTGTAATCTTTGTTAAACTCAGCCATCTTTTTCGTAGCTGTTTGCATTCCGTAAATGGTCTTCCAATCTCTTGTTATGTCTTCCCACGTTTGTCAAACCTGTAAATACCATGGTATATACTTAGCTTCCAGCATGTTCCTTTTGACACGCGTTGTTGGTGTTCCAGACATTTCCTTCTAAACTGATAATTTTTTAATCCATATTGTTTCTGTGTGATTATGGGTCTTAGTTTTTGTTCAGTTTTTTCTACTGCATACATAGTAGATACGGAAGATTTAGAGATTTCACCCAAATACTTATTTTGAGACTTTAAAAATAGATTGAAGTTCTCGTCTAAGAAAATTGTTTTCTATGTGGGTGTCAGGAAGAGTATAACTGAAAAACGAATGGTCAGTTGTGTAACAATTTAAATATTTCAATTTTTGTCAAGCTTGCCACAAGCAGATTCTCAAGATAATTCCGCACATCAAATTAATTTTACATTATAAATTTTTTCTGAAAGTTTATTTTACATAAAGCGACTAACGATTTTTATTAAAACATAACGTACATAGGCTTCTTTCATGAGGAATGGTGCTTATTTCTTGAATTTTCCAGAAATATCCTATGAATTCCCTTCATTTTGAATGAGTTTTCCAAAACTCGTAAACAATAAGAGGCAACAAAAATATCTTTATGTACAAAAACTGAAGATCTCGTTAAATTATGAAGTTTAAGTCTAGTATATTTTTATGAAATTTAAATTTTTTTTAGGCGTTTCTGATTTTCAGATGCAATACATTTTTAAAGATAAGTGAATCTTAACAACCAAAGCCCAAAAGTGAAAAAGTCGACTATAGCTTAGGTCTACGCTGTTACACGTTCGTACTTACAAGGATGTACATATTTAAGTAATTTCTACAAAGTTTTATCTCAGTTAACCAGAATTAGAAAACGGAATAAAAGTTTTAAGAGCAACTTTTGAAAACTGGGAGGAGAAATTCATGTGAATAGTATGTAGAGATTAGATTTTTTATAAAATCTTTGCTTTTCACTTCAGTACTTCATTCGGTTACTTGTACTCTGCCTCACCCCCTTCTATAAAGTCAAGCTTTCGCTGCCATAGACTTATAACCAATGGTTTAAAAAAGTTAATCATGTATCTTCCTTTGTTTTGTTTTTAAGTGTTCTTTTTACTGAACTGTGTACCTTACTAATCTTCTCTGTTATGTTGGTTATCTCTTCTTGGTGATACGAAGCATTTCAATAGGAATAATTAAAACAATTTACCTGCTATATAATTTGTTCTTCAATAAATAACACATATTTGGTTAAATTTTAATTTCTTTTCATTGGTCACCCGCTCAAACTGGTTCATTGTAACTTTGTGGGCTCGTGGAATTAAAAGTCAATTTGCCGAAATTCTAAATGTTCTTTATTTGCGTAGAAACACACTGCATAGCAGCAGAATTACACCACATATCACAATCTACAACACCAAGGCCGATGACAATAACAAACAGCTTACTCAACTTCCACTGTTTACAACACTCTTGTTACATGTCTTTACAACAACTCACGACTGACTCTTGGCGAGTCGTTGCCTTCTTAAATACCTCATTGATAAATTCGAGACTCTTCCAGAAGAAGAAAGAAACCTAATATTCTATCACCTTGCAGAAGCGTAACTTAATCTATGCCGGCAAGTCCTTTATCTGCGCTATCTTTATTTGCCGGCCCTTTGTGTACACTGACCGCGCTAACGTAGATAACGGCCTCGCGACAGTATTGGGACAATCAGTGGCCACTACGCAACTTCCTTATTAAAGAAAATATATTTATACTTTTACTATAGGAATATTCATTTTTCTGCAGTAGTAAAGTATAAGCAATAACCGGTGTAGATTATTAGAGTCAACCATAGTTTTAATCACCCCAAAAGATGTTATTTTATGATGTTATAGAATACCGACAATACATAACAATTTCTTAATTGCCTTAAGTTGTTAAACGTCAGCATGTGTTTACAGAATAGGTGTGATAGTAAACTTAAAATGGTCGGCTTATAGCAGATCTTGAAAATTAACTTCCAGTGCATCCATGCTTTTGTGTCATTTGCCAGCGAATAAGCAAACATAACTATATAATCAGCAATTGCCAATCCTCAAGTTAAAATATTATCTCTGTAACACAAATGTAATATCATTAATAACTGGATGTTATATTTAGTAATTGGATGTCATATTATGATTTAGACTCTCTTATTCACCATTATTTCTCAATTATCTTTTAAGGAGATCATTTTTATATAATTTTGTTTATATTAATACAGTTTTCATTATTTTGAAAGCCCTTATAATCAAGACTCTCCAACTAAGTGAATTTTGAAACGTTTAATTAAACAAAAGCTGGCTGTGTTTTCTTTCAAGCAGTTTATTCAGTCATAATGTAGCACTTTGCAGATTAAGACAGAATTGAAAACCTGACAATCCATCTTATTTACAGGGGTACGAATAGCCTTATTTATTTATGACATTCAATAAATAATGTAAATGAATATGTAATGAAAAGGTGTTAAATATGTGAAAATTCTCTACTTGTATGCACTGAATTTTTAATATACATAAAAGTTTCTAACAACCATTGTGTAATAAAGTTTTGCTTTATTTCCTTTGCATTAATGATACAGTTCTGTTTTGTTAACAGGACCTAAATACTTATATAGTGAAAATTGAAACAGAAATAAGTGAAGAAAAGTTTTATAAGTAACAACTGATGGTCGCAGACCACATTTCTATACCGGATGTTAATTTGTTGGATTGGGAGCTTTAATCTTCCTACTCATCATCTTCCTCTCCATTATTATCTGTACGTTCAGGATCTTTGTATTGTGTGAATCCTATACAATATTCACAGCAAATAACTCGAGACCAAACATGAAGTACGAAGTTCCTACTTCATTTATCTAAAGAATTACTGGACCAATCAGACGAGTGATTGTTCCACTACTAATGAATATTATGCTATGTGGCATTTCCAAAGGAAGGGGACAATCCAGAGATTAACGAAGACAGACGTAGTAGCTGTTATTAGCAGTAGTTGAATCCGTTTAAATTGCAACAATAAGAGATAAAATGGAGAATTTTGTATCAATTTCCTCTTAATTATTGTACAATTATTTCATAAATAAAGATAAGTTAAATTATAATAAATTCGTATTCGCGTTTAGAAGCCCAACCGTGTAACATAGGGCACGACAGTTACCAAATAAATAAGTAGATAGGCAAGCAGGCAGGCAGGCAGTGAAGCCGAAACTATAAATGCACAAAATATTGAAATCATATAATTTGGAAATCAGAGCATGTTAAAAAGGTACAGTTAGTGGTGGCTTAGTAGGTGCTAAAAGTGACAGAATGGGTTAAAAGTGCGCGATCAGGTAAGAAGAGTCACAGGCCAGGTACTTTAACCTACTCCCCGAGACCGGTTTTCTCGGAAACTGACTGCAAACCTGGTCGAGGAAAATAAGTGAAAAGTCTCTTGGTTGGCGTGACGACCTGATGTTTAGCGCTAAAATTTGTAAGGGGTTAAAGCGAAGTGACGGCGTGATCTGAGATTACGAGGGAAAAGAAGTCACTTATGTCGGAACACTCGTGGAAGGAGGTTGGTCCAGAGGCACCTGGCCGTCGACCTAACCGGCATTGTGGTATATTGTGACAGTGAACCTACCCGGTGTGCATAGCAATGAAGCCGTTTCGGCAAACCTTCAATTCTATTTTATTTTAATACATCGCATTTCAAAGAAAGCTCTGGTTTTTCTACGCTAATATCCTACGCATACCCGGAGTGCAAGATCCATGCCGAGCAGCTGAGGCAGAAATCTACGAGAAGCAGCATTTCGCTTAGTAATAGCGAAAGAGAACTTGGAGTCATATTCCACCTTCTACAAAGCAGCGACGAGACGACTGTTTGTCAACGTGTCGTTGGTTCCCGCGGCATACAGGCAAATTAGTGGACACTTATATGCCATGACTTAGTACGCATTCCCACAAAACGTTTATTTTGTCTTAATAAACTGGAGAAGTTTTTATTCTTAGGTGCAAATATAAACAGGGATAATTTAAAACTACTGTGGAATCAGTTACTTAGATTTTATTGTAATTTGTTACAGTGTTAAAAATAAAATATTTCTAATCGATTTCAAATTTTCAACCTTACCTTGTATAAATGAATAACGAATGCCAAGTCAGTATTCTTGGTGGATTTTTTTAAATGTTGGATATCTCTGAATTACATTTCACATCGCGTTAAAGACATAATGGTTTCAGTCCTAGCTTTTGGAATATATAATGTAATTATTTGAAAGCTGTTAGATGTAAGTCTATACAATACAAATATGCGTGCATATGAAATAAGTTTATCAATATCATTTAACAAATTATTGTGTAATAACACAATTTTTAAAAATATTTAAAATAAATTTAAACCAACAAATATAAATTAATAACAATGTTTTGGGGTTTGAAATTAAACAACTGTCTCAAAATAGAGTATCTTCTCTTTTCGTTTTTCATTTGGTATTCTGAAAATGTTCATCGCAACAGTAGTGAAAATCTCAACCTTATTCAGAAATACTTAATACTTATGGCAACATCTTTATTTTTCGAATAAAAGTAAATCACTAAGTGCTCCGCTTAATTCATGAAAAGTTTTGCGTTCTGATATTTGCAATATTTTCAAAATCATTGAGGTATCGGAATATTACTAAATAAAGAGCTGTTTGAACTTATAATGCTTACAATAGTTAATATAGTATAACATGAATGATTAAAAAGCATGGCAATTAAACTATGTATTTCCACTAAAACGGAAGTGCTCTCTCTGCCATATAGCAATGCTACAAACCTTTGTTATTAAACTTGATCCTATTATGAGCATACAGTGTATATAACCGCAATTCCAAAATATTGATATAATAACAGTCTTTCGGCTGACTGCAGCTGTTTGTATTCTGTTTGCTGTAATTATTCTGGCTGAGGTAAAGCTGCTGTGCAGTTTGTTACACATTAATTGAAGGAATAACAGCAAACGTGTGACGCTCGTCCAAAGAATATGTAGTTTTAGGAACTCTTCCGCAGTCTTATAGTTTACTCTAGAGAATGCTATGCTTGAGCGCACTGTCAACATGCAGGATAATTAATTTAGATGCAAGTATAAGAGAGCGCACCATGTTTGTGAAAACGCATTCGTATAATTACGGTCATGTAAATCAAAACAACAGGCATAATGAGAAACACAATACCCAACAAGACACGCGATGCATATATGTAACTAACTACATGTGCATCCATGTTAGCTGTTCTACAAACATCATCTGGACAGAAACCACAGCCTACTTGCATACGCTTGGTTCTTTAAAATATCCTCACCTGGAACACCTTTACAATGTGCTTCGAAAGTATTCTTACATTTATTTTAAATAATTATGCAAATAAATTGCCGATACAGAAAACTGAAAACAATACCGTATATCGCTTTACAATATTTCATACTGTATTTAGCTCACATATATTACATATGTATTTCATACAATACGTATTATATACTGATTTACTTAGAAATTAGTAAAAGATAGAAAAATAAACAATAGAAAAAATAATAAAGCAATGCAGTTTTTTTAGTAACTCAAACAAGTGGTTATTAACGCGTGAACAGACGTAATATGTTCCGAAAATATATATAACAATAAAGACAAAATATACAAAATCTATACATAATATATTTTATCGTAGCTCAACAAAAGCTATAAATGAACAATAAAATAGTATGTTTCTTACATGGAAATAACAAAGTAGTGTCTTAATGAGAAAATATAACCTTTAGTTAAATAATGAATAAAGCCAGATAGGAAAAAAATATAGATGTAAGTCTGCAAAAAACGTGGAACTGAATAAGTGCACTTCACACTACGGTGGAACGAAAGTTATTTTCCTTAACTAGGTAATGCCCGACTCCTCGTTCCTTTATATGATGTCACTAGAATACCTATAAATCTGCTCAGACAAGCACCAACACAGAATTTTTACTGTTTACACTATTTTTACTATACACACAGTCAAGTGTATGGAAACATACAGACTCTTTTGGTTTCCCATTGCATGTGTTTCCTTTAATTAATGTGGGCTGGAACTCATGAGGAGTCTTCCACCCCAGCACTGAGTGAGCCTGCCTATTGTAGATGTAAGTTTGTCATAAACACATTAGCTTATAAACAAAGTTCTGGCTAGGTAACTTGCGAAAAGGGAGAATTCGAAAGCATGCCATTTGAGTGATTGGAAGACATTGTTTACGATTGTCAACGCCAGCCCCTGTGAGGCCATTTTGGATTGGTTGGGCGTCAAAGGTATATTTTTTAAACGTTAACTGTGAATATAGTCCTGTTCCAACTCAGGAGCGAATTTTGCAAATATTGATAATATGATTCAAGCAATGGATGGGTCTGGAGGTGACAGAAGCTGTTTATAGTTTTCTTATAAACACAGACCACCGCACATTAGATCGCGCGATTCAATGCACAGAGTGTAGAAAACACAGTACACGTTTCACAGCAATTATTACAGATACGTTAGCCAGTGAGAGTTATTTATCGGAAACAAAATGAATTTTAAAACGCAAACGTGATGCCAGCCTGAAATATATTTTATAACATTAACTGTGTCTGTACAAAAAGTACAAAAATATAAACAGTTTAATTGCAAAATATGAAAGAGTTACAATGTTTGAATTTGTTTATAATGAGTCAGTTGTGATATAATTTGAGATAGTATTATCAGGACCTGATTTTGTATTACCAAAAATTATTTTAAATGCTTTAAAATGTCTATAAATGGCATTATAAATAGAATCCTAAAGCAATTGCCCATAACGCAATAAATGACTCAGTACTTCTATATTCCTACTATATTCCTAAACTGTTATTCGCATTTTGGAGCTTCATAAGTGCAATTAGCTTCTGTGCAATAATAATTTATATTAATAAATATAGTACCGAAATTATATAATAATATATATAATAATAATTTAAATAATAATGAATTACTAAAGTAATATTAATAATAGTAATCTGTGCAATAATAATTTTAATTAATAATAATTCACATTATTATTATTAATAATAATATTGCAATAAGTGCAATAAGAGTTTCTTCATAATAGCAATTTTGGGCTCTCCACTGCCAACAACCACTGCCTTACCAGCAGCAGCCCATTCCAGAGTAACCATTTTTATAGAAATGTGACATTTTCCCAAAGAATAGGAGTAAACAATGCATTAAGTTATAGTCACTTTTTAGTCGAGTACTGGAGGTTATAGTGCTTTAAAGGCCATCCTTGTATTAATAGCCAATAATATGAAACTGGAAGAAGTATGAGGCCGGAAAAGGATAACTCTCCTAAACCACGAAGGGTTGATGATAATATGAAACTATGCACTGAATATCAGTACTTGAAAATGTTTAAATAGGCACACAGTAATGAGTAACATTTAAATAATACCGCAAATTGGAAAATTGTATAAGTTATAAAAAATTACGTCATTAATAAGCATTTTCAAAGCAACAACTTCCACTCAACTTAGTACAACAGTGAATATCAGCATTGTTAGATATTTTATTTAACCTGGAGCCCATAATAAACAATTTCGTGCATGTTTATAGGTACCTCTGATGAAATAGTTAAAAGAATCATAAGAATCCTATTACTTGTGCTGCTATTATTTATATTAAACTATAATAGCGTTGGCTCACAGTAAAAGGCGTGTAATTGTGGGTAGTAATATGATTTTCTAAGCCACTTCAGTAGAACAGTCAAATGAATTATCCTAGCTACTGCTATTTAGGCTACATATCTACACCATGTAAAGAGAAAACATTTGTTTCTGTACGAATGGTAAATTAAAAGCCATTCAGCCAATTTCGATGATTGTCTCACCATCGAAAAGAACAATTTTTTCCTACGAATATGGGCAATTTACTAATTCCTAATTGTGTTTCGTTAAATACTAAAAATTTAAAATTAAAAAGCCCTTAAACTTGAATACGAAAACATTTGAATGCTTAGTGAGGTAGATCTTGGCTTTCAGTTGACAATGACATGGAGAAGAAAATAGTTATTCCACAGAATATAAATACTTATACAGTCTACATAGTATAAAAATATTTTTTGCAAGGAATATACACAAATGGTCATGATGCAGCACTTCAACAAGCAGAATAGACAGTTTAGGAAGCAACGATCTATTTTGTTCTATGCTTACATTTAGCAATTACTGCAGACGTTATAGTGAAGTAGTGACAAAGTTCCTGAATAAACTTCATTCTTACTTCATAAATGATTTTATTCAGGTTTATGATTGTCACTCCTAAAGTATGTTTTACTTTATTTCCTTTGTATTCAGTTGTAATCAAGTTCATTATCAGGCTATTCAAAATAATTGTACTATAGAGGAAATTACAGAGATCTTTTATATTATATGTTTGCTTCACAAAGGAAGTAAAATATTTGAAAATTTAGATAAATAGGGAGGAATATCTCCGAAGTAGTTCACTCTATAACATGTTTTAAATTTAAAGTATGATTACAATTATTTAAGAATTGCTCGACCATTCCTCGACCTAGGGTTCTTCCACTGCCAAAGGATCCTTAGACATTATGAAACATTTCCAGATCTTAGAGGACTATGGAGAAAGGTTAAGGAAATCAGACGTTTTATCCGCTTTTTGAACAATCTGGGGCCGTACAATGTTGTAATTTATAAGAATTAATGGTTAGAATTCACTATACAAATCTTCTATATAATTAAGAAATAAATTGCTAATGCACATGGAAGGTAAATCAACTAAATCTTATATGAAGTTTAAAATGTCCAAACATAAAATGCATGGAAAAACCTTCTAGTTATTTAAGTATATTATTTTTGAGAACTAATTAGGATTAATATCTGCATGGAGATGTTTCAAAATAATTAAAACATTAGATTGGAGTTAAGTTACAAACTGTTCCTAGAAAAATATAAAGTGAGCAATTCATCTGAATGGGCTCCAAACGTAAACATTTAAATAGTATACCATGATGAATATTGTGTGTATATACAGAGTAAATCTTAACAGCACATGAGTTTTCCCTTAAACAAAGCTACCCAGTAGTAGTACGCATCGTTTCTTTCTCCAACTATGTTCCTAAACAAAGAAAGTAAATACCTTCCTCCAAGAAAATTTCTCTAAATTGC
Organism: Mantis religiosa; assembly: GCA_030765055.1. NCBI lineage: Eukaryota > Metazoa > Arthropoda > Insecta > Mantodea > Mantidae > Mantis > Mantis religiosa. The sequence continues at coordinate 60,518,738 of CM060951.1, read as the reverse complement.
TGAATCCAAAATGTAAGGTTGGAGAAAGCAATACGAGATGATGTATGTACTCTCTAACCATGAGGTGCAGTCCCTTGGACAGAATCGTGCCAATATAACGCGCGGTTGTTATTTCATAGATTTGAGTGCAGGTTTTCAGTATCAAGAAATCCAAACAAACGCTTCCACTTGTATAGTAGACTTTTGCTCTTTTGTACCTTCCAGATACTGAGATAAAACGTTTCTGTGCTTCTCCAATTTCGACGGTTACCTTGTAGTCAGTCCTTTGACCGATTCTGTATTCGAACCTGCTTTTCTTCGCTAGAGAAATCAAGCCAGTGGTCTCGTGTCATAGATTTACGTCACCCAGGAAAATGTCGACTAATGGAGGCCTTTGTGCAAAATTAAAAGCCAAATATCAAATAAGACTATGAATATTACAAGAGTTAAAGCAGTTAAAAAATAAAACTCAATTTCATTTATCCCATTTAGCATATTGCAGCCGCAGTCATTCGAGTGGATCAGTCCATATCTTTGTTGCCTATTGCAACTTAAGTGCGTAAAGAATCGCTATGGCGGCAATAGGGGTAGAGAGCAATATAAATCGATATTTCACTTTTAATTTTTTATATTTAACTATTTGATCTCACAAATTCGGCATACTCAATTAGTGCCCTGTCTCGTCAGCACCCAGTGTTCAAAACCTTATAAAAATGTGGTTGCTTAAACGTATAAAGTATTATAAAAATTGTTTCTGAATTTCTTCCTCTTTTTCTATATAGATAATGAATGCGTATTACGGCCACGCCGTGGCTCAGTGGTTAGACCGCTTGGCTCTCACCAAGGCGGCCCGGGTTCGATCCCAGGCGACAGCAAAGTGAGATTTGTGGTGGACAACACGGCGTTGGGGTGGGTTTTCTCCGGGACCTCCGGTTTCCCCCGCCATCTCACTCCACCGGTGCTCCATCTTCATCGCACATATCATCAGTATCGCCGCCTGCGGTGCCGTATGTAGCAAAATCGGGCGTTAAACACGACACATTTCATTTGAATGCGTATTTATAAGTTTTAAGCTGCAATATTTTAGTTCCTCCAACGTTGTCATATCACACCATGAATGAAATGGGTGAAAAGATGCTTAAATATGCCCGGAGTCTAAAAGCTTAGAGTCGCCCGACATTCATCGTTATTTTGATTGCTACTAATACGCAACTCAACTAAAACCTCCAGTTTATTCATTAATAGAATATACATTATTTTGGTTCTAATTGTTTACATCATCTGAGCAAATAAGTGTAGAAAGTTGCTAACATTTTCCTGCCATTTAATTAAAATTATTTTATGTACAGTGAACATCCTTGGGATGCTGCATTAAATTCGAATATACACGACTGTTCCATTTAAGTATTATAAGTGATGCGTTGTCAGAAAACTAGTTTTCATAGTTTTTTATTTATCCTGAAGACACAATAAACAAATAAAGGTTCATTTATATAATAAAATACATTTGAGCTACAGGTAGCATTAATAGCTAACTCGGAGATCATAGCTTTGGTTGGGTTATATTTACTTTTGCCCACCTCCGTTTTGTAAACTGCCCATAGTTCTCTTTCACATCTTCGGCTGATTTTATGTAATATTTGAGTGAACCCTTGAAAACAAATGAAACCGCATTAAAATTCAACTGTCGTTATTGATTATGGTACATCAGTTTTGGAAATTTAATGGAACTAAAATAGAAGGGTGTCACTGAGCACATAGATGGAAAATTAATTTCTCCACCTTCGGAATGTACCATCAGGGTTTCAACAAATAAAATAATTCCCCAACGAAGGCGTCGAACATTTCAGAGCTATATCGTCGTCCTTCCAACATTATTAATATTCATGGTACCCTCGTGTGTATGTGGGGTGGGTGGTGGTGCCAGAGTCCTTGGGTCCGCATCACAGAAACGTTTCTAATTTCAGACGGCGGCGACTGCTGTTGGCACTAGTGCTGTCGATATTATGGTAATGCGGAGGGGAACCATCGATTGTGGTGAGGTTGTTCCCTCCTAATACTTGCAAGTGGCGACGACGTAGCCACGTTTATAGAATTGGACACACAATATTTCATCTGTGGATTGTCGCGAATCTCACTCGAACCAAGAGACAGACAACGTCGCCGTCGCCGCATGCAGCTAAAGCCTCCACGACGAAAACTCTGCCCATGAATATTCATTCGGAGATGATTCTCAGGCCTTCCCTCCCCTTTCGCCAATGTCCCTTCCATTTCTCTTGCCGTTCTCCCCCCACTAACTCGTCCAACCCTTCCCATCATTCCCTGCGTGAGTGTGTGTCCATCTCCAAAAACCTTCAAACCCTGACTGCCTTCCAGTCCATCCTCACCCTCTTTCACTATCCTTCGTCCGTCCATCTCCCACTTTTCTCCTGCTGATTAAGGCTGCCGTTGAAACTGGGTACTGTGTGTGTGTTATATATGGGATGATTCAGGAGCCACTTTAAACTTTCACGGTGTATGACCATACTGTCCGGTTATTGGTATTACCCTAAATTATGATGCCCACTTCTTTATTTAATTTAGCTTTCTTTTATCACAGACTTCCTCAGTCTTTGTGCTTTTTGTATGAACTCATTCCTTTATCAAGCCAATGTGTCATCTGCCAATGTACACAGATCACTGCTATTCTTATATTCTTCATCTGATACCGTGACCTCCTCCGTGCTCTAAGCATACATGAGGGGCGAAAAATGTCCTTAGCATGGCAACTTTCGGAAGGGAAGTGAAGCTGGTAATCTCGTGTCATAAATTTATGGCATGTAAAGGAACCCCAAGCCTGAGAAACAGGACTCTGGGCAAAATTAAGATTTCTTTCACGCTCAGTATAGAATGGTATCCTGAGAACCACAATAGTTAAAGGGCATCCATAAGCAAAAACACGTTTTTGATGTTGTCTACCATGACCACGTTGTAGTTATACTAGTTATCCTGCTTGACGCTTTGTTTCTGTGATGTAAGATATCGTCAAAGTTGTGCTGTAGATATTTATTAACATTGTTGCTTATTCCTATATTTATGTCGCATTATTAAATGCCGCATTATTCCATACTTCTTATCATTTTTTCTTCCACCCTTAATAATATTCTTGTAAAAGATTACGTTTATTGTTTTCAGTTAATCTTCTTATAGGTATCCACGATCAACATTATGCACGTTTTCAGCAAGATTATTGTCTGCAGAAATTTTCAACTTTTGATCGTGTCATTGTTTCTTGGGTCCTCTAATGGTTATTCCTTCAAAGGGTTTTTAAGAATAATATATGTCAGTTTAGAGGCTCTATTCATACTTTATACATAGATATGCGATTACTTCTGCATTATTCTTTTGTCACTTAAGATGAGTATTTCTAAATCATTCTCTGTGTGTCTCATGTGTTGTGAATAAAACGATACTAAAAATGAATTTCACTGACAGAATTTTTTCTTCTTAACTTAAAATTTATGTTTCACTCCAATATACTAGTTTTTGTACTGATTGGTTCCCTTAGTTCTTGAAACAGAAATTAATGTCACGTTCGAGAAAACCAAACTCTATTATACCTTGTTCATAGTATAAATAATTACATTTCATAACATAATTGTACTTCATGTATATTAGATTGTAATTGAATTGTAATCCAATCTAATATAATAATTATTAGAATATATAAAATGAAACTCTAAGGTGTAAATACAAGGGGCGTCTAGAATGTAAGTTCTGTTTCAATTTATCTCCGCTGCAGCACTGCGATCGCAGTTCCGCACATGCGTTGTAGGCACTCTGTATCAAGGAGAAGAAACGTGCGCCATTGTGAGATCGCTGTCAGCCACGTACGCTTTGTTGTACTTGTTTGCAATGTCGGCTTGTGAGATCAGATCTGTGTTTCGTTTTCTGAATGCTAGGGAAGTAACGCCAATTGAAATTTATCGGCAAATTTGCAATGCCAAAAGGTGTTGTGTTTCTTCACGACAACGCACGACCACGCACTGCAAATGCGACTAAAAACATCCTACAGGGATTTGGTTGGGACGTGTTTGACCATCCCAACCCACCCGTACAACCCTGCTCCTAGCGACTTTCATCTGTTTTTGCATTTCAAATCTTTCCTTGGTGGTCAACACTTCAACAATGACGAAAAGCTTGTTGAAGACACAGGCGGCAAACTTCAATGAAGAAGATATACAGAAACTTGTGCCTCGCTAAGACAAATGTCTGTAAAATTTCGGCAGTTATGTGGAAATGTAGTTTAAGAGTTGTATAATTTTGTGCAGTAAATAATTTTTCTGTATCTGTACACAATTTAATTTTATTAACAAACAGAACTTACTTTCTGGACGTATCTCGTATTAAGTTCAAAAGTCTTTAATTTTGTACCAAAATATTTACATGCGTACACAATTAACAAACCTGTAAATAAACGCTTTGGTCATGTACAAATGAAGTAATGCTATTGTTCGAGACTTCAGTGGGATATAAATGTAACAAAATATAATAGCATTTAAGCAATAATTACACAAGTAATATTTGAAGCTGAAATATCAATCAGAGCTATCTGAGGAAACTTGGAATGAAAGTTACGTATATTAATTTATAGCAAATATCCTTGATTCTTCCTAGAAACAGAAGTACAATAGCTTGTTGGTTGGAACAAAGCAGAAAGTAGTTTTGAACGGGAACATAGGGAATCGCACGATCGGAAGTAAAATTAATTTAAGGATATTCCTATCTAAAGTATCTAAGATTCTCAATTTCAATTTTGTTCGTGTGAAAACTTTAACACCTATATAAATAAGGAGTTAAAATGTATCTACACCCTTAACAACAATATGAAACAAAATATTTAGGAACAATTTTTTATTCAAAACTATCTTAGAGACGTCATATTGAAACAGTAGTAAGCAAATCAACAACATTTTTTTTTAATTTTGAAAAGATTAGCTGGAGTCAAGTGGGACAGTAATCGGGAAACACTGAACACCACATACAAAACACTCATCCAGCCAATACTTCTTTATAATGCAAAGGCAATAATTAAGCAAACAGTTCTAACATAAATCACCTAGAAGTATGCCAAAATCAGGCCCTGCGACTAATAACCGGTGCAGTAAAATCAACTCCAATCACGGCAATGCAATCCTTAACTCGGAACTATCCAACACATCTAACTTTAGAGGAACAGGCACTAATACAACATGAAAAAATGTTGCAGTTAAAAACAACAAAATAGGAGAAAAGATTACTACAACCAATCAAGATGAAAACACAAACAAGTTTCCTACACAAAGTTATGGAATTAAAACCAGATCTGCATCTTCCTAATTCTAAAGGAAACATTTTAATCAAAGTAAACCCACTGACTTCTGAACCAATTAATGTTAAATTAGATTTAGAACAAATAGTTACAAAATCTGAAACTTCTAAACCTGTACTAAAAGACTAGCATTAGAAACTGTGAACAATAGATACACACCTGAAGAATGGTTACATATCTACACAGATGGATCTAACTTGGACAACAACTCAGGAGCAGGAATTAAATGTGCACTGTTCTCATTCTATCAACCAGCAGGATACCACACAACAAATTTTGGTGCAGAAGTAATGACTATTCATATTTCACTCCAACACCTTGTATACAGAATAGATAAATTCAAAAATGCTGTCATACTTTCTGATTCTAAAGCAGCATCATGTGCAATAAGTTCATATAAAATGAGTTCAATTCAAATTAAAGAATGTCACAAAATGATCCAACAAATTCAAAATATACAGAAAAGAATTATATTACAGTAGATACCGGCACATTTTGCAATTGATGGAAATGAATCTGCTGATTTTCCTGCCAAAAAGTGCAAATTTAATTCAGAACAAAGGTAAAAACTTACCCTTTACATCCATAAATGTATTAATCGAAACAAATATAAAAACAAACAAAACCAATTAATATCTAACAAAGCCAAAGATAAAAAATGGAACATTTTAATTAGATCCAGAAATTATTCCAGAAATCCCACGTAAAGCTGCAATAGCAAATTTTAGATTACTTACGGAACATGATTATTTGGCCAAACACTTACACAGAATAGGAATTTAGTCCAAATTGTCCTCTGTGCAACAATGAAGAGGAAATGACTGAAGAACATCTTTTAACCTGTGAAGCCCTACCTGCTGGACCCACTACACAGAAATATTGGAGAGCAAGAGAGCTAATGGCTTCATCACCAAAGCCTAGCATTTGAAAACAATAACAACATATATCTACACCAAGTCAGGCATATTTTAATTCCTGTAATTACTATACCAATATTACAGCTCTTCACTTTTTTACTACTACCCGATGCTATGTTTTACAAACATTACATTTTAATTAAAAATTGTAATACTTTTTTTAACAAAGTTGAAGCGGAATTTTAAATTAATTATAAATATAAAATACGAATGTTCCTTTGACGGATTATGCATTAAGGCGGTATTTGTGTAATTCGATTTGAAATATTTATATACTTACATTATTATGTCTTGTTGTGCCCATGTCTTGCTACTGCAGTATTTGAGGACTTCTAGGCTTCTATTAAATGTCTTGTTTACTTTAAAGTATACAAAAATGTTATAGAATTCTGGGCTTACAGTTATAAATTTTAACTACTGTGTGACGTGTTTTAAAGTTCATAAAGCTATACAAGGCTTTACATAACCTAAGCAGGTTAATGCCATGAAAAGCCATACTTAGGAATTTTAACAATTTTTAGACTTTTTTCTTTATTCTGTCGTAATCGATAGCATTGGGAATATGGAATGATAAAAAAATATCTAAAAATATAAAGGAAGTAACGAGTGAGAACTTTTAAAGTACAGAATTTGGTTTCAAGTGGTTAACATCTTGCCCTTCCCATGCACGCTATATGTGGGGATTAAGTTATAGGTGAAGAGATTTAAAATAATCATACATACTGTTGTAAAAATTATTTCAAGATAATGTTAACATAAAATAGCCAAAGTGGAACCTAAGTTAATTTTGTACGACTGTCATGTAATACATAGTTATTCGTATTTGACCATCAGCTTTCCGTCATATTTTATCAACGAAACATGATAAAATCATTTCTCTTCATTTTTATAGTTAGATGTTTTTATTCCAAACACATTATTCCTGGTGCTCTTTTCTCATCTTTTACAAATTTAATTTGAACACATCTGATCAAAATACTTGTTTTATGAACTCGTATGGATCCACTGCTTCGGGTATATGCTTAATGTTCATTTGGTTAGCACTTTTTTCCTTTCTTAGCCACGCAGTCCAATGGGAACATAAATTTTATATTTCATCCAAAACTTCACATTCATATTTCATATTTAGGTTTAGAAACTCCATGAACTAAACGGAAACATTTTAAAAGCGTACGTGTGTGTGTGTGTGTGTGTGTGTGTGTGTGTGTGTGTGTGTGTGTGTGTGTGTGTGTATGTTTGTGTGTGGGGGGGTGTTCTATTTTAAAATGCATGACTTAAAAATTATATTACGGTTAAATGCAAAACTTTGTATGCAAGTTCACCAAATTCCAATGCTGCGAAATAGTTTTATAAAAAGTCTTCCAGTCTAAAGTACGCGTATCATAGAATATTTTTTTGAAAATGTTGATTGGCTCACAAATAATTAATTTCTAAGATTAAGATATTTTTGTAGCGAATTGAACACATATCTTTAAATGTTCTGGGAATAGTTATGAATGTCTCATCATATTGAAAGACTGTTAATACTAAATTATTTTTATTTATAATTTTAATATTACTTTTAATGTTATATTGTACTTTTTGCAGATTAAATATAATTTCTTTTTATTTTTTCTTTGAAGATGTACACAATGTACACAATTTATGTCAAATGATTTTTGTATGGTTGACCACTTCAGAGTTATTCCCTTTTATAGCTTAAAAGTTGAAATTCCTTATACTTTTCTCAAATTGTAAGCTCGTATTGCTTTTCTTTTTTCTTTAATTTCTTCTGATCATGCAAAGATAACGGATTCTCGAAGCTATCGTAATAAGTTATCTTAAAATATTTGACAGATCTTAAAATACTTGAATCTCGTTTGAGAGTCAAACTTGCTTCTGTTTCCGTTCTGCTGACTAGGGAATGTGAAATAAAACCATTAATGTAAGTGTATATTGTTGCGTGTATAGGCTGAGCAAAATCTGGGAATTACTATAATCATTATTATGTAACATTTATTTCCGCTGCCTTGAGTTTGGGCAAAGCTGTTTGTTTATGATTAAGCTTAAATTCTGCTGACTGGCAAAACATGTAATTTGGACTGGTAAATCATACATCCTGATGGTCAAGGGGAATAATGCACAGGTGGCCAGTAGCAGGTCTAAACATGTTCTCAATAATGTAAACAATGATTGCACAATGTGGTGTAATAGTTGGGAGGAAATTAACAGTTAGCATGGGAATCGCTGAATTGACTTTTTGGTAACACCACTATTTAAGCTTGTTTGAGTTAACACCCGGGGGACTTGACAGAGAGATTTGAGAGGGAACATGCTGATGGTCTCTGTAAAGATTAACAAGAGTTGAATTTAAAGTGCTGCTACGAGTAAGATCACTAACAGAGAGCACCAGGCCGTACATCTCTTGCCAGTGGCACAAGGTTCAGCTATACAAACAACGCATCTGTAAGGGTATAGTTGCATATGTTATTATGTATTTAAATGTCACTAAAGCGCCCCTGATCTCATCCAGTTCCACAGAGTGCCCTGTAGAAACGCTAGGCATCTCTGAAATACAGTTACTCAGTTCATTTTGAAGATGTTTTCCTCTGCTCTAACTTATCCATAGCTACGCTCCCAGGTACATGCGTTTAAAGGTTAAAAACCCTTACCTTTTAAACACCTACAACACCTGATAGTTTTGTCATGTAGCACATGATCTCGGCACGGGTTCCAAACCCTATACCTTTGCACCTCTCGTAACTCCTATGAACCCCCAAAACCGACATGTACAATATCTAGATTGGCATGCAGTATAAGGAAAAATAAGCTTTTTAGGAACAGTTATATATATCTTTGTTAAAAGGTAATGGTAAGCTTTATTGATTTTGTTTATACTGCATATTACATAATATTGCTGGATTATTTTATGTAACTTTTTCTGTAGAGTATCGTCTTTTTTAAATATTGGTATGCTAAACCTTGGGTGGTATGCAAAGGCTACCTTTGCGAAGCACTACTTGCAATTAATTTTTCTACTTGATACCATGCTTAGTGCCGTGGTCACTTCGAAAGGATTTGCCGTAAAGCAAGAGGGGAGAAGTAGGCGAGTAAATCCATTCCCAGAGATGAGAGAGAAGCAAGTGTTTGAAAAATAAAAATTAAGCTCAAAAGTAAACCGAAAACTGTACCTTCTAGAAACAATGCAGTCTCTTAAGTGATTAAAAACCGTATAACAGAATATAAAATAACTTCAATATTCGTAGCTCGCTCCCGTTTAGGTTTTGTTATTTTATTAAGGCGTCTCCCCCAGCTTATATACGAGCTGTGGGCGGTTAAAAAGAGCTGGGAATCTTGATTTTGTTTTCTATCCATACTTTTTTTTCCTTTACTGCAGGATTAGTAAGTAGAAACATCTGAAAGAGGCCTGTTTGCTTATTGCGGCAAAGGCATTGTTCCATCTTTTAACAATGGATCACAATATCAACACTATTGAAGTTTGATTCTCAAAGAGGGGATTAGAAACTGCTTACGAGGCGAATCTTAATAATATTTCAAGTACAGGAGAGTATTATGAAATTTTCCTCTTTGTGTTTTGCAACACGGTTATCCATCTTTCTTCTCTCCCACACTTTTCTCCCGCTCCTGCTTCTCTGAGAATAAACTGAAACGGTTGCATATAGAGTTTTTATTTCGTGGTCGGCGGTAAAGCATTTTAATCTCGTCGATGATGTTTTACGTTGCCAGTGCTTGAGGTTTGTTTTAAAGGAATTTTTCTGTTTTGATGTCTTTAGTGTGTGATTAGGAAATTGGTTTCAAAGGCCTTTGATATACATGCAATACGTGTTAATATCTTTAATGACGTGAGCATTTTTCCTTTACTTTGTAAAAACTCACATCAATAATGTTAGCGACAAAATACTAATACGACTCTTTGTTTCCTGCAGCCGATAGGAACACAAAACCAAGCCCTTTTAAAACTTCCGCTGCTCTGGATTCTTTATTTGTACTCACACCACTTACGTTGCCATCCCCTGCGGCCTCCATTCCGCCCTTACCATTTCCTGCTTTTGCATTTTTCGAATAAGAAGAAGCGAAGGAGAGAAACACTTTCACTCTTGATCGTCATTTGTCATACGCCGAACCATCCGAAAAATACAGGAAACAGGAAACATATTCCAAAACGAGTCTCTCTAACGGCCACAGCGATAAAATATTTCTCTTTTTATCATCTTAAAAAAAACTCGAATTTTATGAGCTAATACAGAAATCTTTCTATATCCAGCATGGACCATCAACGTTATTTCTGCATAATACAGGGGTGTACATTATTTTTATGCACTTAAAACTTTATTTTTAAATAAGTTAAAAAGTCACAATTATTTCTTAGTTTGGAAATTAATTTTTCTTTCACACTAACCGTATGTAGGACGCACTATGAAAGGGCAGAGCCAGACTGAAAAGATTCAACGCTATAGCCGCGATTTGAAACACGGATCTTCTAGTCTTCGTCCAGCCGCTCTAAACCATTGAGCTACTATGATCAACATGCCAACATGACATTAAATTCTCCAACTGACTCATGTTTTTCCTGGTAAATCACTAGGAGTTCTTAATAATCACATGAGACAACTATCTTAATTGCGACTTACTATGCTGTAAGTACTTTAAGGCCCGGGTTTCATAGTTCGGACCACTATTCTGTCAATTAATGAAAATAAATTGTTCTTTCACGCTAGCCGTGTGTAAGACGCACTATGAAAGGACGGAGACCAGAAGATCCGTGGTTCAAATCTCGGCTATGGCACTGCATTTTTCAGTCTGGCTCTACCCTTTCACTTCTTCGTTCATTTCGTATGGAAATAGTTATCTTAAACCGTAAGAAGTTAGTAGATTTAATACGTCAATAGTTTAATAGTTTTATTTCTCATTTTCAAACTGTCGCACCTCGCATGAATGGAAATCATGATATCACTCACGTAGCTATCAAGCTTCACGAGGTATATACGTTTGCAGCTGCACCATTCCCGAGTTCACAAGGACCCTACAGAAATAAGCCACCAAGATCTATTCCGATCCATCAGTTACAATCAACAACTCATTAGCTACCGCAAAAATTGTAGGTTACTGCTTATAAAAATTTCATTTTTATTTAACTTTAGAATACATTAATTAGCGCTTCAAAGGAAAACAAAATCACTGTACTCTGTCATGAGACTGCTCCACTTTTTCTTAGATACAAACGTCCTTATCCGACCAACGTTACGATGAATGCATCATACCTACGATACCGCATCGTCCCCTTCGTGAAATACAACGGTATTTAAATACAAAATCTACATAGCACATAAATGCACGGTGGTCCATTACTGGAGATCCGGGGTCGGCGGTACCGCAAAGCTCCCACCGGAACCCAATGTGACAGGTTCAAACCCAGCTACTAGACATTTATATAAATGTACTCTCTGACGTGACGTATTATCCACAGGAGAATTCCAGGAGACGGAAAATCAACTATATGTTATACGAGAAAATTGTAATTGTGGTGTAAATCTGAACTGCAGACATATTATCAAATAGATTTGCAGTAACTACAGGATGATATTTAATTAATTCGCCATTCTTAGCATATAAACAGATCAGTTTATTCCTTCGACAGTCTAAGGACTTCAGTTAAGTGAAATATAATTTTACAGCCTTCTTAAGGTTTTAATCTCCAAGTTACAGTAAGGATTCAAGCTTTATCTCCTCTTATACCTATGTTAAGTAAAAAGCATTGCATGCCAGCCAAAAATTCGCTGTCAAAATTCCTTCGAAATGTACTTTTAAGTCCATAAATACACCTTGAGTGCTTTTAGAAAAGTTTCTATGTATCTTTGAATAGATAAACTAAAATTCAGCTAGCCCGCCTTGGTAGCGTGGTGATAGCGAGTCTGCCTCACGTTCAAGAGGTCCCGAGTTCGAATCTCGGTCAGGGTGAGTTACCTGGATAAGGTTTTTTCCGGAGTTTTCCCTTATCCTGTAAGACGAATGTCGGGTAACTCTAAGCTCCATGGACCTCGCACTCATTTGAGCACCATTCATCGTCCGATATGACTTAACGTTGGAGGACGTAAATTACCAAAAAGTAAATAAATAAAAATAAAAAAATCTGCTATTTACCAGAACTAAGCGCCTAATCCAGCATCGTTCAAAGGATGCGACAGTTCGATTTTGAAGTAAATCGCCTGAGCTAACATTTATATCAACATTTTTTGAAACTTCTAATTTCTCATAAATGGCTCCAACAGTTTTCATTAAAATATCGTTTTTAAGACATTCCCATGAAATATATCCTGAATTTTTTGAAATAAACTTCTGAAATCTCATTCTGAATGACTTTTATATATCTGGTAAATCGAAAAAGAGGGTCAAAATTTTACGATCTAAGAATTTACATCTCACTAAAACGTACCATTTGTGTTATCTCAGTCGGTAGAGCACCTGCGTGCTGTACAAGGGGTCCCAGATTCGATACCCGACTAGGGGTGGGGATTTTTCTCCAACCAAGATGATTCCCCATCTTCCCCAGAGTCTGGAAGTATGAATGAGAGTCTGAATGTGTGCGGGATCTAATTATTGAAATATAAAGTACAAGCAACCCAACGTATACGAGTTACCACCATCGATATGTTTCAAAAGAGAACGGTCGCCGATATGACCATTGCAGTTGGAGCAAAAGAATTGTGTTACATTTTGTTTTTTGTTCATTTGATTGTAGAATTATCAATTTCTGAGACAATATTTGCTATTGGTTTGAATTTTTAATAATTCTCAATTTTCAAAAGATAAGTTATTTCTTATTTTATTTACCTTCTTATACTGTTAACCTTGTAAGGAAATGAGATTTGAAATCCATTACTTAGCGATCAGCTCTTAAAGTAATTGAATATCGGAAAAGCCTACTGTATTCTCCTATTGTCATGTACCTATAATGAAATATGGGAAATAATCATCTAAATTACTACTAGAAAATTATTTTAAAATTTATAAATTAGAAAAATAAATCTTTGTAAAACTAGTTTAAGTTTGGGTAAAGAGATGTAACATTTTCTATTCTTATGGTCAAAGGGCATAGAATGTCAATGCTAACACAAAGCGACGTGCTCTTTCAAAACCCGAACTTCGTTTCAGCTAGGGTATCGTAGAAGAACGACTTGTATAAATGCGGAATGAAGGTCATCTTGATTAACAAGTAGGTAGAACAATAATTTATACTATTTCTTATAGTGAAGTAGTGATAGTAGGATATTTATTCCATTCAAAAATTTTACACATTTATTTTACTGTACACAAATAATTTTAGATCCTTGAATTGAAAAAGTGATGTTTAGAAAATATCTGTAGTAGATATGTCTGTGAAATTTAAAACAAAAGCAAAAATATGCTAAATATTAAAGTTGTGGAAATTTTACTATCTTCCAGGGATGCGGTATGAAGAATGTCTACCTTCACAAACTGGTCTTTACATGAAAAAATACCTTTTAGTTTTTATTACCTCAATAATGCCTTTATTCATTATATTTGAAATACAGGTGTTAAAAATATTTATATTACAAATGAAATTATATCCTGAAATTTCTGCGTAGTAATTTCTTAGAAGTAGTTTTCAATCTCAATGACCCTAGGATAGCTTGTAAATCATAAACAATAGACAAAATCTTGATAAAAAAAATATGTACTCATAACGCATACCAAATAACATTTTGGTGGTATTAAGGATTTTAAAGATATAATATTTTGTTTGAGATTTCATATTCTTATACCTCTAAGTGTGAATCGCTGTTCATTTTTCTCGTGATTGTGGAGGGAGCATGACATTTGAAAGTCACACAGCCTTCCGCATTCGTAAATTGACTATCGCTTTAGGTCAGTGTCAATAAAATCGTATTTCGAGTACCCATTATGAAGCAGAATCATTCCTTTAACAAAAGTTTTAATAAGTTTAGAGAAAAACCATGAGAATGAATAACTTTTTTTAAACAAAGTTCTGAATTTTAGCAATTACTGTCCTCCAAAGGAGAGAAAGTCTCCCGGCTCTGAGACGCAGGCGGATTGCAGAAGGTTCCCACACCCTCCCTGGTTTATGACACCCCATGTCAATACAGTTACAGATCATTCAAAACATTCTGACGGCTTCTACTTTTTTGAATGCATCTTCTCGGTTTTAGTGTACAGAGTGAATAGGGCGCATGTTTTTAACGGTAGTGCTCTTTGTGTATCATACGTTCTGTGTCACACACATTCGTTGTCCTTGTCCCAATGTGTAAGGTTGGCACATTCCTTTCAGGGACCTTCTTTGCGTTCCTGGATAGTACCTATATTGAAGACACATGAAATGTGTGAGATTAAATTCAGATTAAATGTTGGTAGTTTTTAGAAGTCAGGTTTTTCAGTGATATGTAGATAATATAGCCTTTTTAGTAACCACATAAAGTAACTACAAATTTGTCATCTACTTACAAACAATACATTAACAGAATGTAACATAAAAGCGACTGCCTTTTTATTGTTTCTTTTAGCGGTTCTATTTCTGATTTCTGACGACTTTCCTTTTCATTTCTTATACTTTTTCTTTTCTCACACATATATTTACAGGTACGTTCATACAGTAAACGTCTATGCCGGATTCCTCACACCCCCTCCCCTTCCGCAATGAAGCATCAGATCTAAACGTTCCGATGTACATATTAGGAATACTGACTGTTTTAAAAATTCGAGATTTTCAGTGAACTCTTTGTTAAGGTAATTACTATTGGATTAGATAAAATAAGGAGGATGTTAGCCGTCAGCTTAAAGGTTTATTGTGCAATCTCGTTAGAAAGGATGTTTTTATTTTTTCTAAAATCTGTTGCCAGAATGAATTGCAGTAACTTAGTTATAATGTCAGCATACTTTCAGAGATCTTTCCAGGGGATAGAAGGAGAAGTAATGGGCAGCCGAAGAGGGTATGCCAGACTGTTTCTTCGTCCTCTTTGAGGGCCCAAATGACCTAGTTGTCGACGGGCCCTTAAACAACACACACTCACACTCACTCACACTCGTCCTCTTTGGGTATTCTAGAGATGGGTTCATTCTTGTAGAAGCCCACTTGTAGATATTTCCTGAATCGATTGTTTTAGAAATTAATGCAACTACTTTACTTATATTTGTTGTAGTGTTCTATCGAATTTCGGGAGAAATGTTTAAGGAAATTTGCGTGTACGTATACCCGGTTTCCTAGTAGGTATCCAGTGCACATTTGCCACCTGAATTACATTTTTATCTTATCCATGATTTTACCAAGTTTTTATCGATACTCGAAGTACTAAAAATTACGGAACTTAAATATGCTTTTCTTACTCATATCTAAAATCATCTTGTAATCTGTAAGGAGTAATTATTTAATGTTAATTGTTTATAATCAACCAGTACTTATCAAAATATTTACCTACATATTTCTGAAAAGTTTTAGCTTATGATGAGAATCCTACTTGATACTAATTACACCTTGTTTAGCAGGACTAGTCACATTTATTATTAACAAATAGTGAAGCTTCAAAATAAACTTTATATAGAATTTTAAAATTATTCCTTCTCTGGACTCCTCATCCAGAGGCTTCCGTGACTCTCGTTTTGAAGCATACCTACCAGCCACTCAGGTGAATATTTCGGTACTCTTCCCATTCCACAGCTCATCTAGGCTTGAGCTTTGTTGCCTTTGAGCCTATGCGCACCTTTTTATTAAAAACAAATAGGGGATAGACTCACTAGAGGTTCGTGTGAATCCCAAGGAATGTTCTGTTAATACACCCTATAGAAAACCAAGAATATTGACTTATAGACAAATATAGACATTAAATCATTTCGCTAATATATTTTAATGGGAGGTATTAAACAGCTACTTGAAGTTAGCTACTGACAATGATTGGGGACGTAGAATTAAAATATTTCTGAATCTTAGCATGAAAAGCTTATGAAATATTAAGTTCTAGCTTCAGAAGCACCAATAATTAGGCAGTTTAAAATAACTATTTCATTAATAACTACACAGCTTCACAGCTTATCTTGCTGTGACCGAATGCACTTATAACAGCGCAGGCTTTATGGGATACGAACTGCCGATATGAATAAACAACAGCAGCAGAACCCTTCTGAGCTACCTCACTAAAGTTCCTAAAATGTACGTCGCTAAATCCCGATTTATTATTCGCAATAAAAACACCATTTTATTTCGATCTTCTAAGGTCTAAGAATTCTATTACATTTCTTAATGTCAGAACTGACCCTCATGTGTATATGTAAATCTGATTTACCACGTGCAGTAGGTATGGAAGATATTGCATTCTCAATACCGAGATTTTAGTGAAAATACATGTCCTCAGGTATCCTGAATTCGAATAGGAATTTTTAGATAAAGGTCTGTGTGTGCGTGTGTGTTTTTTGTGACGAAAAGTGGGTTAAATTCTAAACTAGTATTAAGGTTCAGCACCATTAAGGATACAACATGGTATTTTTCAAGAAAAAAATTCACATTTCAGACTATCCTTTACATGAGACACTTTTGGAAATTTTGGATTGAAAGACATGATTTGATTAAAATACCATGCTTTAATATTTATAAGTAATTAAATTTTTATCTTGAATTTTTTGGGAATGTCCTCTGAAATCCTCTTCCTTCTGGATAACTATTGCATATCTGGTAAGTGTTCAAGAGGAACAAACTCCTATTATACAAACTTTGTAGAGCGCGTTAAATCATCAATTTATGTAAAATAAGTTTCTGTAATGAAACATTTCACAAATATTCCTTGATATTTAATGCGGTTTGCAATAAAGATACTTTCCTCAAATGGGAACGTTATTCCTCTTAAGCTCTTTGGTATTCCTTTCTAATTTTAAGAAATTTGACAATTAGACAATATTCATCTTGACCAAAGAGAAATACAGAAACAAGCGTTTGTAAGAATAATTTTTGCAAGGATGGAGATCATGTGAGTGCAAGTCATCAATATTTTCTTTCCTCCCACTTTTACTTTGCGTAATGCGTGCATAGTAGTTAGACAAAGTGTTATATTGCACTCAAAATTAAATGCCACGGTCTTTTTTAAATATATGATTTGAGATCCGCTGAAAATATTAAATCTTGGTCCTGTGATGCACGCGTGGTGTGTGTGTGTGTGTGTGTGTGTGTGTGTGTGTGTGTGTGTGTGTGTGTTTGTGTGTGTTTGTGTGTTTTTGTGTTTGTGTTTGTGTTTGTTGGTTCTTTCGTTCGTTCGTTCGCTCGTTCGTTCGTTTGTGGTTTACGCTATTCACACTAAGTCGTTTAACTACCTACTTACAAGGATAAGGATAAGGATAAGGATATTTTCAAAAAATCTCCCAACCAAGCTATCCCTTAAATGCAAATGTTTTCTTTTTTTAAGCCGAAATGATTCACAATTTTATTTGAATACCATATGTTTAATATATGTACGTGGCAAAGTATGTGGATATACTCTGAATCTATGTCTCCAAGTCCCCTCAAGCCAGAGGAGTTTGCAAATGAGTAACCGCAGGAGATAGACACAATTGAGTGAACTTGTATTTGCAAGATATGGCTTGTTACATGTATAAAGATTTCAATAACCATAGGATACGCAAACGAGACGTCCATATTTTTCTCTTTATCTCTTGGTATCATCCAAATAGAACTTAATTTCATAATAAGACTCGACAATACAAAATTAGGGACAAAAATAAAAATCATACGTTCATTTTGATAGGATTTGACTTGAGCCATCCTTTTTTCTTTCTTTCTTTTTTCTTTTTTTTTTTTTTTTTGATAAAAAATTATATATCTATTATATATCTATTCTTTTTCTTGCTTAACCGTTTGTTTATTGTTTCCGTTTATTTTACTGTATGTTTGCTATAGTTTCACACATATACCCTATACATATAAACACCCATGCACAGGCGGGACTCGAACCCGTGACCCTCTACGCGGTGGAACGCTAGAGACATACGCTTTAGCGACCATGGCTACGAGGGCCGACTAGTCCTTAGTAGTATTAGGCTTATAATTATACAACTTTTGTGCATTGGTCTGATTGCAGTATGTTCATGCCCCATATTGTATTATTGACATTGTCATAATTTTTTAATCTTTAGTTGAAATATCCATTGTGTGGAGAAGAGAATGCAGATTTCCATTGTATATTATATTGTGGTCAAACAAAGATATGGAGGGAGCAGACCTGGCTACGTAAATGGGACAGTTTGGGGGGTGAAGTATTAATTAGAACAAATTTGTCAGTAAAAGGGAAACAGAACAGGAGAAATATAGGGAATTATTTAGGGAAAGTTAAAGAGAGATAGCTAAAACAATTAAGAGAAAATGTAGATTATAGTTGAAATGGCAAAATGTGTAAAAAGGAATAGAGGACCTCCAATACACAAAAACATAGGGTTAGGTGTATGGGGACCAAATTATTATTCAATGGCGAGCAACATGGTAGGATTTTCAGGATTTAGGAATATATGTCATTTTCCAGTATGGATTTTATAATTGTAATCTTGATTTTGTATTTCCATTTGATGACTTAAAAGCAAAGATGATAACAACAAATAAAAATAAAAATTTTTAGTTATCTGCATATTTCTTTACTTGTATACTGGCGATTATAAAATGCAGATGACAATATAAGGCCCCTGTTTATGTAAGTAGTGACAAATCTAGACCCACACTGTTCCATCATGACTGACTTTATTCTTCGAGAATTGGATCATCAGGGTATTTTATCTCCCCCAAAATACTCATGTAACCCAAACTGTTAAACCGTTCTGCATATTCCCACTAGCAGAGTACTATTTAAAGCAATACATCTTTACCAAAAATTAAATTGGCGTTAAAATACAATATAAAATGCAGGAATAAATACTTAAATAACGTGTTTATCTTGTTATCTTAATGCACTTTGGTATTATATTTTCATGAATTATGTATCTCGTACTGCGTTTCTTATTGCTTTTAACCTTCTTCTCCATGTTGCCAAGAAAGCTCTTGCAAGTTTATTTAATTATTGTACGATAGGCACAAATAATTATTCAGACGTTCCTCTAAAAGGCCACGGTGTAATAGAGTTGTTTGTCGTCTAAAACAGTTGCCAAACTCTTTCATAGAGGCTTTATCGGAACCAGCACATACGAGGGCCGTTTTTAAACCTCCGATAGGCTTTAAATAATTCATATTCAGTGCAGTAATATTTATTAATATTCTCACCATGTCTGACGACCTTAAGAAATTTTAGGTTGTGCATTCGGAAGGGTGTGAAGTTATAAGTAGCGTTATAGATAAATGTGATGAAGAAGCTTTGAAAAAACCAGTATTAATATCCAGTGTCACAAGCTACACTGGCTGCTACTTGTGTAATAAGAAGGCTGCATGTTATTTTCCCAGCATTTCTATCTGTGCGCGACTCGTATACCATTACGTCACCTTGTCTATGCGTGTGTATGTCTGTAGTGAACGCATTCCTTTCAGAGTTCATAAGGCCAGAACATAACTATATCGTACCTGTGGACCAGCTTAGCATTGCCCTCTTCAAAAAACTGTTGCCGCAAATGATTTCAAACGAGCATTGATGTTGTTTTGAAATGCGTCCATTGTTGTTATTGTGCTTTTGTTTCCGGTGTGTCGTATTGGATCCAAGTTTCGTCTCCAGTAACAATTGATTTCAAAGGTTCTGTCCATCTTGATAACCGTTAAAGATATCCAAAGCTGGCCGTTATCACGATGGAAAGAGCTTTTTGAAATCAATTGCTATTGGAGATGAAACTTGGATCCAATAAGACATATCGGAAACAAAACGACAATCACAACAATGGATGCATCTTCAAAGAACGTCCATGTTCATTTGAAATCATTGGCTTCAGCACTTTTGTAAGACGGTATTGCAAAGCTTGTCCACAGGTACGATAACTGTCTCAGTCTTTTCGGTGAGTATGTTGATAAGTGTAGAAAACTTGTAGTAATAAAATAATTGTTTTCTATGAATTTGTCTTTTATTTATAGCCTCTCGGATGTTGAAGAAAGCGTCCCTCGTATCATATAGCATAGTTCATTTATATGTAATGTCCCAGAAATATTTTTAGGTCAGTTAAACAGAACTGCTACCTGTAAAATAGCGTGTGGAAGGATGGTTACTTGAAGGTGGAAACCTCACGAAGGCAAAAATACAATGACAATATTCACATATGAGGCACAATGTACAACTTTTAACGTCTTCTTCCTGCCAAACAAAAATGTAGGAATATAATTTAAAATGAGTGTATACATTTTGCCAGCTACCGCTTTTACGATGGACAGCCCTGATCTCACCACACGAGTATTACTTTTTCTTTCTTTTTTTCCCCTCACTTCCTCCTTGAAGTCTCCAAACTCACTCCATTTCTAACGTGAGGCACTTAGCTATTAGCATACCGCGTCTGCCGTCCATAACAATACGCGATAACCTCCTCTGCAGACAGATACACTTTACGAGCTCCACACCACTGCTACGTGAAAGGCACACTATATACAGGTGCAGAGAACTCTGTATTCACCCTTTCTGTATTCGACTTCTTTACCTCTCGGAGTTAAATGGTTTTAAAGACTATATCGCGAAAATAAGTCATGGATACAGACCAACTGAAAGGAAATGCAAACAAAACAATGGGACATAGAAAAAGTAAAATTGCATGTGTTGCCCATATGAGTTTTTCTTCAACAAATTTTATTAAAACAGCTTATTCTCCTATCTACTTCACATTAATGAAAATACAGTGTGGAATTGGTTCTATGTATCACTAATTTCCTTGTAGCTACAATGGGAATGCAGGATCAGAGTACTCTTAAAATATATTTTAACAGCTGCTCAATATGTGATTGCTTTGAAATTCCATTCTCTTTGTATCTGGAGGAAAAAAATAACCGTTTACTATTTGAAAAAGGGCAAAGTATATAAACAAAAATTAATAACCAGAAATATTTCAAAATGTGTAACACTAACAAGAATTATTTGACGTAAATTGTGTGCTTAAGAGATGATCTTATTGCGTAATAAGATTTTGTATATCTCTGACAGCTTTATCAGTTACTCAAATCACGATTTAATTTAACCCTGGGAATAAATTCTATGCCAAGTACAGAAGGCAAAATGTGAAAATATGTAGAAGCAAATCCCGAAGCACTACAAATTAGGGATGGGTCGATAGCAGATTTTCTCGATAATCGATTCTCGACACCAAGACACGATATCATCCACGATACCCTATTCGATACTCGATACCGTAATTTCTGTTTCTAGTTTCAACATAAAATAGAATGCTGGGAGAACTGCGTAATGCCAATAAAATTGAATAAATGCATATATTTAATGACACGCAACTTAAAACCAACCGAACTTTTCTTTTTAACGTCTACATTACTACGAGTCATGTTTTTTAAGTCAGTGCCGTTTTGTGACTCCGCCGCCGCAGCGCTACGGTCGGCGTTCCGCGCATGCGCGCTGGTTACCTACATCTCTTGTCTACGCTCTGACGCCATTACAGTCTGATTCTTCATTGTATACGTTGGTTTACAAAGGTGTTTAAGATGCCTCCGACAGTCATGAGTCCCGCCGAATGTGAAGTATGGGCTGTTATACGATTTATTAGTGCTAAAGGCGTAAATCCGATCGATATTCATCGTGAGATTTGTGAAGTGTACGGACGAAACATTGTGAGTGATGGAATGGTAAGGAAATGGGTGAGAGCATTTAAAGATGGCCGCAGAAATGTGCATGATGAAGAACGGAGTGGGCGTCCTTCGGTCGTTACTGAAGATTTGGTGCAGAAAGTGGATGAAAAGGTGAGAGAAAACAAGCTTTACAATTTCATCATTGTGCGACTATTTTCCTCAATATTCTCGTAGTTTTTTGTATCGCATTGTGACCGAGAACTTGAACTACCGGAAATACTGTTCACGTTGGGTTCCGAAAATGTTGACGGATTTGCACAAAACCTAACGTTTAGGCAGTGCACTGATTTTCCTTGAGTGGTACCACAATGAAGGTGAAGATTTTTTTAGACCAAATTGTTACTGCTGACGAAACATGAATCCACCAGAATCGAAACAAGAATCCATGGAATGGCAACATTCATCATCACCCACAAAAGTGAAGTTTAAGCAAACAATTTCTGCCTGGAAAATCATGTGCACAGTTTTTTGGGACAGAAAAGGAGCATTGCTAATGGAGTTTCTGCCTCGTAATGAGACAATCAATGTGTGCGAGAGACAGGGAGGTATAGAAGGGGTGGGGTAACAAGCTGGCAACGCTGAGCGTAATACGGCATCTGATTAGCTGGACTCCGGAACTCTTCCCACTTTAAACGCATAATAGAGAATATATACTTTTACACCTAAAGTTGGACTTTTAAGCATATACCAAATTATTATTCTAATAGTATGTCGCGCTATGCTGTAACTGTTCAACGATAAATTCAAAAGCTAGTGAAAGTGGCACAGACAAATAATTTATTTCTCAAAAGAATGTCGTAAAATGTGATACAAAACAAAGCTTGCTCATTTCGGTTTAGTAAGCAGAACGGAACCAGAAAAATATAGACCAGAGGAGACAATTCATTGGAAGAGTTTTAATGCGAAATATATTCCTTTTCCAAGATTCTTCCCTTCGCCTTTTCTCTCTTTTCCGAAATTATTAAATGGTGTGTGTCGCTATTAAAATGGAACATAGATGAGAGGAAGTAATGGCGAGTCTTTACGCGTCGTTGACCAGAATTTTTCTTGTTTTTATTGTCATTCATTTAGAAGAGGGAGAGCGGGAAGAAAGCAGAATGTCACAAGAGTTATTAATATTCATGCTGGATGGAAAAGAATAAGAGATCGGCCAATACGAAGTTGTTGCCTTCTTTGGTTAACGCACCAGGCAATTCCTTTCTTGTGTGCAAGGACGCATTAAACGGAAACTTGGCAACAGACGCCGAGTTCGTTAGCACCCTTTAGATGGTGAAACAAGGCTTCATTCCTGGCGAAGACTGATTTACGCTCCTGTGAACAAGTCCTACAAATATCTCTAAATAATTGAAAAATAAACTGTGCTCACTCAAGTATTCTGACCACTACATCGGTTTTCTCTTAAAAGAAAACTCACAATAAGTTTATTTCACTGCTTCAGTTATGATATTTCATGACTAAAGGTCTGTGCGCATTTTGTCATCACTAAGCGGTGGATTCCTACGACATGTCATATTTTAATATCTGAGATTCCAGGACGTAAAATTATGTCTTCTGATGAAAATTATGCAATTTTTATTGTATCTTAACGATTCCGTAGGGCAAGGGATCCGACCCCTTCAGTTGCCGAGGTGCGGGCGTTGCGGACCCTTAGCACTCGTGGTACCTCTGACGTTACTAGAGGAACCTCGGGCCGAACATTCGAGCCCTTCCCTGATTGGGAGCTGTTCGAATTGGGTTGGATTCGAGGGGGCAGTGTGTTCCCGACACCCACGGGGAATTGGGTACCTCCAGCCAGGCTACGGCCGCCCGGAGGGGGTAGAGGGTTGCCTAACAAGTCCCGGGTACTAGCCTGCAGAGGTAGTGGAAGGTGTGCTAGATCACCAGGTGACCCAACCGAGGTTATCTGTAGTCTTCCCTGCGGCGTATCCACTTACACCCGTCTTGATTTTCGAGTCGATGGGGGGGGGGCCTTTTAGACTACAGATATTGCCCTATGGAAAGAGCCCCGGAGCTTCGGCTCCCGGGTAGATAGGAGGCCCGCGTACTTGGTCCTATGGGTCCAGGAACAATGGGAGTAGAACCTCTGCACCTAACCTGTATCCTAAAGTCCCCCGCAAGGGAGGGGATCCGATCCCTTCAGCTGCCGTGGTGCGGGCGCTGTGGACCCTTAGCAGTCGTGGTACCTCTGACGTTACTAGAGGAACCTCGGGCCGAACATTCGAGACCCTCACTTTGGGTACTCTTCGGACGGGGTTGAGGGAAGCCGTCAATGTTCCCGCGTGCTAGCCAGCATAGCTATTTGAAGGGTGCTAGATCACCAGGTGGCCCTACCGGGGTCATATCGGTAGCCTTCCCATTTTGGTGTTGGCGCGCGTAAGTGGCGTATCCACTTCCATCCCGTCTTGAGTCCACAGGATGGGGTGGGACTTGTTAGTCTCTAGGTCTTGCCCTATGGAAAGCCCCACGGAGGCACCGGGCGCCCTTTCGGGACAGCTCAGTAACTCCCTGGTCGAAGGAGGCCCGGGTCATTGATCCTACGGGTCCAGGACTAATGGGAGTAGATCGTTTGGCATGAATTGAATTGAATTGTATCTTAAAGTCACGTTTCTCACTTTTTCAGATCTTTGGTCATGTTTATGCTTAATTCTATAGTGCGATCCATATAAACCTGAACCATTTCAATAGGCCCTAATTTCTCATTGAAAGCTCGTAGAATGTAGAAATTTGTTGTAATGATCTCAGGGACTCTGGAAGAATTGTCAACACTGATAATTGTTGAGAACCTTAAATGTGATCGTAGGTCCCATTTTCTTTGATACGACTGTAGACACTGAAGTTTAAATGGGTATATTCAAGACATTTATGGAGCAGCTGATTGATATCGAATTGAGAGAAGGTTATTTCCAGCAAAGTGGAGCAATGTGCCATACTTCTAATGACACCATGGAACTTGTAACCAGTTTCTTTGATAATCAAATAATTTCAAAAGGTACTCAAGGAATCCATCGAACCGAAATAAGTAACATTGGCTTGGATACTCTTCATAAAACTTCAGTGTATATGGTGCCAACATGTATAGATGCTGGTGTAGGACACTTCCAACTTCTTCTCTGAGATGTAAATAGTGTAATGTAATCTCCCAATTGTGTATAATATTCTCCTAAAGTTGCACGTGTGTCCTAGTATTGCTTCAAAATTTATGCCCTATTAAAATGGTTCAGGTTTATATGGATCAAATAGTATGAAAAAATCATATTTTTGTAATATTTTAGAGATTATTATGGTGTAGTCAGCTGCCATTAGAAATGAAATAAAATGTTTGTATTAAAGTCGCAGCAGTACTGCCCACTTGTTCTTCAAAGGATCCTTTAGCAAGTAGCAAAATTTAATACTCTGAGCTGAAATTTTCCCCCAGATGTAACTTACTTCAAATATGCTCATACAATTAATCTCATGTGATGTGGAACGTAGTTTTTCCAGATACGCTATAAGAGCATCCTGTCTGACAATTGAATAGGCTTCCAGTTTGACAACCTAGAAATGCACATTGTCATTTAATGTAATTTTGTTCCTGATGAAAGCTAATCCCAAGGTATGAATATTTTATTTACCTTAATTATTCTTTTCTTAAGTTACAATAATTATTCTTCTCTGACTTAGGATCTTTTAAACTTACAGAATTAAGAAGTAGATAAGATTTTTTTCCCTGCAGAAACGATTAAAATGATATAATTATTAATTTTAATTAAAGTTCAATTTTAAATAATATAATATGATTAACAAATTCATTTATTTCATTTTCATTCATTCATTTAGGTCATATTAAGCTATTTATGCCATAAATGTATGCATATTTTCCGCTTTTAGGTCACAGTAATCCATCCCGTAGTCATCACTATAGGGTTGGAGGTAAATTGAGTCCTGATACCTTCCTCCATCTGCGGTGGGACTAGTTTCCCTTTATATTTTATATACACTGTTAGTTGGCGTTGTTTGCCTTAGATGTTCCTAAGGCTCACAAACCAACATATTTCATATTGCTCACTGAACGTTATATCACATATAACTAACTGACTATTCGACGTTGCTTGTGGAACCTTTTAATCTCGAATTGATGATTTAATTTTTTTCATTTGCCTTACTTAGTTATTTGTGAGAAAATTGTGCAATTACCTTGAACATCTTCGACACTGCATGACACCGAGGGTCAGGTAACCTCCAACACTCTCCTCCTCGTATCTGTTTGAAATACACGGTGTTCTCAGTGGTGGAACACTCCTGGAGGTAAGTTGTTTCGAAATTTAGTGAACATTTTCCCTTTCAATTTGGTATCATGCAAACAAGCTGCAAATATTGATAAGCACGTACAAATAGCATATTGAGTATCCTTTGTTCAGCTCTCTGCAAGTTTATAAATATATACACATTTATGCAAAATGATAGAAAGTATGAGATACTTTGAATTTCAAATCATAATTGTGTGAATAATAAGGCATAAGGAACTGATTTTGTTTGTCATTTAATGCATACCTAGCATTTTAAAATAATCACTTTCTAAACATCAACTTCACTCCTTTGAGATTCTAGGGAGAATGGGAAACAAACTGGCTAAAGAAACATTCCCCCATTCAGATGGAAATCGAACCAAAGTCTTGCGGATTTAAAAGTTAGCATAGGAACCACTATACTACAGAGGCTTCCATAGGTGGTTTGGCAGGATAGAGATTCTAATTTATCCTTAAATATGTGCGCCTTAAACTTTATACTACCTTGAAGCATTGTACGGTATACCGTAAGCACAAAGGGTAAAAGGATATTCACTAAATGTAATCTTTTGTTAGTTTAAAGCCACATTCAGCTTAGTATGCTTCTAATTCAGAATTTATTGACAAAACTCAATGCGTACATTTTATTTATACATGATATATGAAGATATAGCATCTGTCCAGATTGTAAACGAAGACTACATTGCTATACTGCAGTTTTAATTGTTTTAGTAATGTTTGACAGATATTAATGACACTGCCAACTTACAATTAACATTTTAATATTGCTATTAAAATAGTTAAGGTAGTCAGGTTTGTATGAATGACATATTTAAATGCTTTTGTCACCGATGTGAAACTTCAACTCTGAGGGAAAATTTCAATGAAATGAATAGTTTATAGAGAGCAAAACATTTTGAAGATTTAATAGTGAGTGCATATATGTATGGCTATTTGGTGGGGAGCTTTGGTGGTAAAAAGTTCATTTATACATCCGGATTTCATAATTTTTGGTTGCTTTGGTGATTAACGTTTTTCAACCCCGTAGATCATATCGAACCGTGAATGAACGAAATAGTTGTTTGATGCACAAATGAACACGGGGTCCCTAAACCTTAGCTACATAACATTCATCTTCTTAAGATAAGGGAAAAATACATTTTTAAATTAACTCAATATAATCGACATTCAAACAGAGGGCCTGAGCTGGACACTCGAGTGCTCTGTGTGAAGATATATCTTTAAGAATATCATTTGTGTGTACATTTTACAAAGCCCATTTCCAATATGCATTTTAATTTTCTGAAATTGTAAGAATATTTTCATTCTCTTTCAATCTCCTTACCGGAAGATTAACAAGCACTTCACTTCTTAACAGTACTATAATCTTTTCTTGTGCATACTAGAATTGAAAGTAAACCATGGTTAAAGGTAAAGTCACTTTAAGGAGTTTGTCTCATATTACTATATATTTTAGGAGGGTGGGTCAAAAAGTAATGCCTCCTATTTTTTTCTCGTTAACTGCCAAGAAAGTTAAATCCAATTTACATATCTTGAAAACTACAACATTGAAGATTAATCTGTTACTGTTCAATATAATCTCCATCCTTTTTCACAGTTTCGGTCCACCTTTTAATTAGGGCATGTATTCCAGTGTAGTAAAACATGGTCTTGCTTCCTAAGCCATTGACGCACGGACGTCTTCACAGCCTCCTCATCTTTAAAATGAATCCCACGATGAGCTTCCTTTAGTGGCCCGAACAGATGGAGGGCTGTATGGGGGGTGAGGTAAGACTTGCCATCCCAATTTCTCAATTTCTGCAGTAGTGTAACGGCTGGTGTGTGGTCTTGCATTGTCATGCAAAAGAAGAACATCCGCCACTGTTTTTGTTGGGCGAACTCGGCGAAGACGTGCTTTCAGATTTTTGAGAGTTCTGACGTATTGGACAGAATTTATTGTGCATCCCTGCTCCAAAAAATCAATCATAAGCACAACCTCTGCATCCTAAAACACTGTCACCATAACTTTCCCTGCCGACCGCTGAGTTTTGACTTTTTCGACTTTGAGATTTTTCTTCGGTGACGTTGTGAGATGCCATTCCATTGACTGCCTCTTTGATTCAGGTTCAAAAAATGAACCCACTTTTCGTCTCCAGTAACAATTTTTTTTCCAGAAACCTCTCTCCCTCCAAATTGAAGCACTGCAAGTGTTCGGAGGCTATTGTACTCCTTGTTTCTTTGTTTTGGGCGGTTAAAATTCTTGGTACCCAACGTGAATAAACTTTTGAGTAACCTAGTTGTTCAATAATCGTCATCACACTGCCTTTACTTAGGGAGGTAATGTGACAGAATTCACCTGTTGTTACCCGGCGATCACCACGAATGATGCCATCGGCTCGCTGAAAGTTGCATGGAGTCACCGGCCTGCCGCTTCGCTTTTTATCTGCCATTTTGCAAGAGGATGCAGTGTTGCCTCTTGACTTAGGAAGTTACTACTGCAGGGGATTGGAGAAAAAGGTTTGAGGAATTGCGCCAAATTCAAAGTTTTCACATAGCATAGTTATTTAAGGAAAAGAATAGGAGGCATTACCTTTTGACCACCCTCGTATAAGAATGTTTCAAATGTCAACTAAATTTATGTAATATTTTTTGAGAAAAATTATAACTCCTGCAAATTAATCAGTTGATCCACATGATGCACACAACAATTGGGCTCTGCGATAATTAGTTTTGTGGCTTATAAATGCAGATTTTAAATACAGAATAACCTCTTATTCCCCTACAGAACTAATGAGTATGAATGTGGTAGTGTTAAATGTTAAAAATTATAAAACTTAGCATAAAGAGAAACAACACTTCAGCGAGCAATGATAGCATCGGTTATTTCTCAAATCAAAGTTCACAATATGATCAAATACGTTAAAAGAGTTTATGACTAAAAGGAATCATACCACATTACTTAAATACTATTGTACAAAAACTGGTACATACTTTCACGGCAACGCACATAAAAGGTTCGTACGGAGCGATAACGCGGCTTGTTTACACAAAGGAACTGAGAAAGATGAAAGATAGCATGCAGATAAAGGTCTACCGAAACAAACAAACTGAGGTAAATGGAAATTTCTGGTAATATCTTGATTATTCGGTTTCTTTATTGTCCTGGAAATCTCTCGAATTTATCAATGAGGTATTTAAGAAGGCGACGACTCGCCAAGAGTCAGTCACGAGAGTCGAAAGCAGTAAACAGCTGAAGAG
Source organism: Mantis religiosa (assembly GCA_030765055.1). Lineage (NCBI taxonomy): Eukaryota > Metazoa > Arthropoda > Insecta > Mantodea > Mantidae > Mantis > Mantis religiosa. Next base: position 60,489,212 of record CM060951.1, on the reverse strand, counting down.
TGTTGTAACGAGAGCTGATGTAATCAGAACGCTGTTTGTTACTGTCATCGACCTTGGTAGATTGTGTTGTGTATGGGACGCAATGTTGTTACGTGAGAATTAAACAGTGTATTTCTACGGAAATGAAGAAGATTTGGAATATCTGCAACTCGGACTTTTAATTCTACGAACCTACGAGGTCACAATACGTAGAATTTCGTTCTTTACTCTGGTTGTCAAAAAATACATCTTTAAGTTTTGTTTTAATTATTTCTCTTTACTGTTTCAATTAATTACATGTTATTTTGACCTAATGAATATCGTAGCAAAATCCATGTGCAAACATTGAGTTGTGCCTAAAATTAGAATAAAATTGGTTACAAACTACATCAAATATAACACTGTTAATGTCCAAAAGTGAAAGAAAAATCCAAGTCGTATAAAATGCTTTGGAGGGAAATGCAGGTCGTCAGACCCTGTGATTTGGGTGTGTAATCTGTCACGCGTTAGAATATCAAACAGCTTTGAGAGCAAAATCCATTATATGTAACTGAAGCTTAAAGTTCAAAGTATTTTTAGGGTAAAGGGGTTTTAAATCTTCTGAAATTTTTGAACACTTTTCGTCCACAGCTGCTTATAAATACAGTACCCAAATAAAATGCCAGTAACCATGACGTTTTTATCTTACATATTATCCAAGGTGTTACTGTCAATGACTTCGGAAATGATTGTTGAAAGCAGCGGCAAACAGTAAGGAGCCTCGTCACGATTGAATGTGGAGGCTTTTTATACTGTATCGCACACATCCCCAAAATGTGACAAGATTATTAAAACATTTTATTCTAATATGTACACTAATTAAAATACTGGAACTGGCAATAGCGGATAAAATAGAAGAGTGATTTTTTTCAAAATGATCATCATCTCAATGAAGCTTTGCTGAGATTAAAGTAATAAAATATCTGTAAATGGAAATAAGATGCTGTAAAGTAATGTCAGATTAGAAAACATGAGCCTGATGTACATGCAACACTTTTTTTCCCAATAAACACAGTGAGTTTAGCCACATGAGGAGAAGGAGTAAAATATAGCAGGAAGCGAAGAGTGCTCAGGCCAGGAAGAGTTTTTCTGAGTGATGTTCTATTTCCCCCCTTGGTGGCATTAGGCAAGTAGCTTGCGCGCATCACAGCTACTTTGAATATCAACTAGACTGGCTTGCTGCTTCTTGACATCGTTGGCTTTTGTGCCACTCGACAATGGGATGGACGGATGGATGGATTTTTACTACCGACGCTTCTGTTGAGTTCCACACCCTCAGGGACCTTTATGTCGCACAAAATAAATACCGAGCTGTGATGCTCACCCCCACAGAAAAAAAAACGCTTGTTTGTTTTTAATTATTGATGTATATTCTTCGCACATTGCATAGCCATGAAAGACTCGGACTTCCTCTCGCAGTCGTTTCAAGAAGCTTACGGCTAAGAAACACTTCAAGTTTGAAACAAACCTTCATGCTTCACTTCCCTTAAAGCATAAGCTGTTAGAACAAAAATAAACACCATCGTATTTGAAAACATACTTCAGCATTTCATTTTATCTTTGAGTAATCCAACGTTCCCTCATTAGGCAGCAATCTTTAGAATGAATCCGTTTATAACATTTTAAGGTTTATATAACTCTTGCTTCCTAAATACTGTGCATTTGATTCTGTTACAGCCAATATGTCTAAACTCGCCCAGACATTCTTCAGTTATAATGTAAGTGAGATAGATAATAATACAATACGTTTATTAGCCACATTACAGAATTATAGGCATTGTCAATATAATTAGAGTATTTAACAATATTTGCAATTTTTCTATGAGGTATTTACAACCTAAAGTTTACAGATAATTTACACAAATTACTATACACACTTTAAAACATTAAGATTCTTGAGTACAATAACAGATCAACTCAGTTATGAATATTTATGCTGACACTGACTCTAATATTACACTTAATTATTGGTCAGATAAAATTCTTCATTGATGATTCTTCCAATCTCGGACACATGAAATAAGAATAGAAGTAAAATACATTAGTATAATTATGCACAACAAACTGATTAATTTATGCTTTACCTGATTTGTATTCTAAGTATTTATTTACTGAGTAAAACTGATTTTTTTAAAGAAATTGTGTAGCTGTCTTAAACTTATATATAGGGGTAATGTTTTTAATTGATTTGGCAAGTGTTTGTATAGCTTTGAACCCATGGATTTGACAGAAGTCTCAAATAGTTTTGTTTTATGAATATAGGTGTGTAATTTGTCTTTATTACGGGGTGTGTATTTAGCATTCGTGACATAGTTCTCAGTATTGGTCTTCATGTAAATTGATGACTGTCATATATAAACTTAGTAAGGGCAGTATATTCAAATCTCTAAAATGATTTCTGCATCTTTTCATTTTTGGAATACCAACCATAATTCGTAATGCTTTCTTTTGTACCTTAAATATCATCTTACTATTCGTAGCTTTCCCCACAATGATAGTCCATATGATAGCAGTGAATGAAAGTCAGCAAAGTAACAGGTTCTGAGTGCAGTAAATTCTGCTCGAGGCTTCAGCTGATGTAAAACAAAACAAACACGGCTCACCTTCTCTGCTAACTTTTCTATAGGTTTTTTCCAACTTAAACTTTTGTTTACCCATAGTCCTAAGAATTTAGATTGCTGTTCAAAATTAATCAATCTGGAACTAATTCTAATGCAAAGGTTTTCCATTTTCCTACAAGCCTTATGCTGAAAGTTTAGTGCTATTGTTTTTTCTTGATTTACAAGCAACTTATTGACTTTAAGCCAATTTAATACATTTACTATAGCTGGTGTTATATTTTGCTGAAGACCATCATCATCCTTTCCTGCAATGAAAATACTTGTATCATCTGCAAGGAGTGTGATTTTAGCATCTAAGTTGTTCATAAGGTATAGTGGGAGGTCATTTATATACAGTAAAAATAAGATTTCTCTTGTAAAGTGGTGATACCTCTGTACAAACTAATTATTATACTTAATCTTTATAATGATCTACTTTTATAAAAAGAGATTAAAAGCTCTTTAGTGCATCTGTATTCAACTCATGACCTCATTATCTCAGAAATTATCTGAAGGAATGAAAAGAATACCTTTACTGTAACCATTTTCGTACCAATAAAATTTGGATTAAAATATTAATCTTATTGTAATCGAATGTTGAATCTTGCTTATATTATTTTCCTTGTATTCTATTTAAGAATATATTTCGATGTAGATAGTCTCCTTTGAACTTCACAGATCTAATTTTATAGAATACGTTGTTTCTAAATGATGGTGGACGACCGTATTTTCTTAATTAGACCACCTCTTAATTAAAATGCATGAACAAATGCTTTAAGAAACAGTCAACCATGCCATTAATACCAGTAGATTCATAGTGGCACGTAGAAGTTACGTTTATCATTAGAAATTTACTCTTCCTGCCTTAAATAGCTTGCAAAATGTATTATTTGTGCTGTAATATGTCATTTATAGAAAAAGCTGTTCAGAGCGAAACTGCACAGAAGAAACTCGAATATGTTTTCAAAGAAATACGTATTAGCAATTGTTTGCACACAGACAAAGAGTAATACAATTTTGTAAGGCAAACGTCCTTCTATGCCCACGCCGTGGACAAGTGGTTAGACCGCTTGACTGTCACCAATGCCGCCCGATTTCGAACCCATATATGATACTTGTGGTGGTCAACACAGCGCAGCAGAAGGGTTTTCCTGAATTTCCGGTTTTCCCCTACATCATTCCACCAATTCCCCCATTGTCATATTTCCTTTTATTTACTTCACCCTCGTTCTGTCATCTACTACTCTCACTCTCACACCAGGCATCGGGATAGTGACCCATCTGATCCAGAGTTTCTGATCCTCATCCCGACGCCAAAAGGTGAGAGGGCTATTTAATAAAGAATGATCAGATATTTTTTTGACAACGTACCTTTACTCAGCCTCATAATTTTGATGGTCCTTCTCAAAATAGTCTCCCCTGAATGCGATGCACTTGTCCCAGGGTTTCTGCCAGTCTTCAAAGACATGCTGGAAACCATTTTTCGAGAAATCCATCAAAATCGCCTCCGCAGCCTTCACCACTGCTTCTGATGATGGATAATGCCTCCAAAAAAGGTGTTTCTTCAAGTTAGGGAATAGAAAAGAGTCACATGGGACTAAATCCAGACTATTGCGAGTATGAGGAATGCACTTCACGTTGTTTTTTGCAAGATATCCAGCAACAACATTGACAATTTGCGGCCGCGCCTTATCCAGCCTGCTTCATGGAAATGTAGCCTTTTGCGCCTGATATGAACTTGCAATGTTTTCGGGACATCCCTGTTGTATTGTCCAGTTACTGATATGTGTGCAGGTACAACTTGCTGATAAACCATTCCATGAATATCAAAGAATGAGATGACCATAACATTCCCAGAAGAAGCAACCAACTATTTTTTTCGGGGGGGGGGGGGGGTTGGTGCTGAAGGAGATTTCCACACTGAGATCTGCTCTCAGGATTAAAATAATGTAGAAAAGTTCCATCAGCAGTGATTACGTTTGAAAGAAGCTCCGGATCTTTCTCTAACATCAACATTAACTGTATGCAGTCCCGCATGCGAATGACCTTTTGTTCGGGAATCAACAGTCTTCTAACCCATGCGAGTAAAGCACGTCTTATGTGTAATGTTTCTGTCACCAACGTGTGGGTGGCAGCCAATGAAATGTTCAGAAAGTGATCTTAAGGTAATTCGTCGATCCTCTCTCACAATGGCAGCAGCAGTGTTGATGTTTCCTTCCGTAAGAGCAGTAACTGGAGCACTGGATCCACCTTTCTTTGAAATTGATTGTCTCCCCTCTTTAAACATTATAAACCACATTCGAGCTGTGCTCTAGGGAAGAACAGACTCTCCATAGCTCTCCTGTAACATTGTAAAGTCCTCAACGGAAGATTTGTCGAGAGTTTCAAAGCCGCATCTTGTTCCTCGCGTGTTACCTCCATTGCAGCGGTAGGCAATACTGCACATAATCTGGACTTGCGTGGTTCTCATAGACGGGAACCAGGAGTTCCAACAATGAAACTACTACGGCGTGTTTGTTTGACATAAAGCTAACAGAATATATAATGAGATTGAATTATGATCATTCTTTATTGAACAGCCCTCGTATAAGGGACAAAGGAAATAGAATCCCCTAAATACAACGATAATGGTAAAACTATGGAAGTTGAAAGAGAAGAAGAAGATGATGACGATGATGATGAGGAGGAGGAGGAGGAGGAAGAAGAACAAGAAGAAGAAGAAACATCGTCATAAAAATAGGCTTTCAGCTCCATATGGAGTAGAAGTTGTTATTTTTTCTTCCAAGTGGTGGAATTCATATCTAGCATTTGTAAAGCTATTAGTATTGCACCTACTATGATTAGAATATACCTAAGCAAATTTTAATGTACAGAGCTGCACACAAAACTAAAAGGTATATAACCTAAAATATAAAACCTCACTTTACACTGATACCTATACACAAATAGCAAACAAAAACCACATAGCTAATATACACGTATTTATTGTTGGCATTCAGAACAACGACGTAGTACACATTTATAAAATGCAAGCATTGTGAGTATTTGAGAAGGATCTTGGTAGCAAATGCTTCTTTTGTGTAAACAAATATAGCAGCTACTCTTAGGAGTGGTTTAAAAGCCACTGTCAACTCTTCTTTAACAATAATATGCAGAATTAAAAAAAGAGTTAAAAAAGAGTAGGCATTTTTAATATTGTCGCGAAGCCGTTATCTACGATAGCGCGGCTTTTGTACACAAAGAGCCGGCAAATAAAGATAGCGGAGATAAAGGACTTGCCGGCACAGATAGGAAATCACGTTTGGAAGGTTCTAGTGATATCTTGATTGACAGAGAAAAGTTGTTTTCTTATTTGTTCCAGAAACATCTTGAATTTATCAATGAGGATTCTACGAATCCACAAAGTTACAATACTTTTCTTAATGCCCGAGAGTTTAGCTGACATTAAGCAGATGCAATGATTTGTAACAAGAAGAGAAATTTATTTATGAAATGCTAAGATTTGGAAGAGCATAGGACCCTGCTCAATGACTTAGGAATATTTAATCTGACACGTGTTACAGAATCGTAAGTTAAGCATTTTAGACCTACAGTAAATTTACAAATATAGCCATGGATAAAACGTGGATAAAACGTAGGGGTTTTCGAAAGGTTCACTGATAAATTGTGAACGTTAGGTAGACGTTCTCCCTCTAATGATGGTAAATAATTAATTATGGCCTACATATACAACTTAACCAATATACTCTTAAAACAAATGAAGTTTGTTAATGAGTTCTCTTGTCACTTCGCAGCCACTGCATAAATAATTCTAGCTATTAAGTATTACTAAATTTTATGAATTGTTTTTGAAATTTTGGTATCTAAATCAATATATTAAAGAATAAAAAGTGATGGACTGTATACGTATTTAAATATATCTACTGCAACTTATTCCATGGTATGATTTACGGCAAACCCGCATACCAGTGTTAAATTGATTGGGTTCTAATTGGAGCTATGGGTTCTCTTATCCTCAGGTGTATGATTGTAGGAAATGGATTTTGGTGGTTGTTGGCTACTCAGTCGTATTAATAACACTTTGTTTGTTGCAGAATTATTTGGTTTAATTCCTACTAAGTTTGCATATCGACTTGGATCGGTGACCACCTGTTGGTAAAATTCCTAACATAAATTTAATTTTACTTGAAATCCTGCATTGCTTGTTTAAAGTTACTTCCGCACGGTTTCTATTTCTTCTTTATACGACGACTACTTTGCTCTAATAAACTTCTAATGCTACTTCCACTTACGATGGTTGCGCTATTCTTAACTTCCCTACATATCAGACTTATAAATCTTCGCTTATATTCTTAACGCGCATGAACACGTCCTTCCTGTCGTAGTATCACCTTCTAAGTAAATTTTTCTTACTTCACGATTCAGTTCGAACCTCATTCTGATCCCGTCTTTAACTGTATCACATGACCAAACTAGCTCACCCTTCTCAAATGTTACATTATTATTGGTTCCTCATTTATTTCGAATTTTCGCATTGCTTTGCAAAACTCATCTAACTCAGTGACATTCAGCCCATTCTGAGTTGGGTAACGTCTACCCTGAGTTATTTGTAACGGTATACATCGTTATCAAATCAGCGAAGTAAATCTCTTTAGCGTTCATGCTCAACTGCACTTTGAAATCCCTTTGTCCCAACACACTCCTGGCTGGAAATTTTCTATAGTTTTCAGACATTGAACTTTTATTAGCACAAAGAAAATAACGGCCCTCCCTTCCTGTCCCACCGAAATGTACAGATTTTTTTCAAGAATGGTTTCTTTTCCTTGCCTGGATGATAAATATATATTATTAAATTTATTATTATATACTCTTAATGTAATTCTTACTCTTAATATTTAATATTATTATTCCTTAGGTCAACTGCTATTTTAATCATTACTCTATCCATTCTAATTTCATATTATTATAACAAGATTTTTATATTAGTTTAGCAAAGCATTTTTATTAATTTATCTTCTTTTTTAATTATCTGATTTCGATTAATTCGCCGCCTCCGAATCGCTGCCTGATACTGCCAGAGTCAAAGAAGATGGTGAAAGTGAAACCCTTTGGGGGACAAATTCGCAGTCGCTGTTTGTGTACCTCTCTGGTGCTATAAGAAATCGTGGATTATGGTGGACTGAAGTGTGAGTAAATGAATGGACAGAGCGAAGGATCTCTGTTACATAGAACGCCATTGCACATATGCCATATAGTCATCACTTTCCACGAGCCTCTTCAGTTGCTAGCCCCGTCTACTGTTTAACTATTCAGAAATACACTTGATGTTCTCTATGCCACACTCTTCAGGGAAGCATACACTTAAAGCGCCAGATTTTCTGGTTGCTTAAACATAAGATAGATGATGGAATTGTCAGGCCCGTTCCATTTTTCTCCCCATGTCTCTCTCTCTTTTTTTTACTTTGCTACAGTTTCATGAGTATATTAAACGTAATATATAGCATCTGCTCTATGTGATACAAGACCACTGGCGGCGCCACAATCTATGATGGGCCGTAATATAAGAGGGTGTTGCAAGCGTCTTTTTTTAACGTCATCCATTTTGTATATCGTCGATGCTTTTTGAAGACTTCTTTAACGTTACACTAACTGAACACTTAGGAAAGTAGAGAGGTAATGAAACATGGTGCACAGTAATAGGACTTTTCTTCCTCCCTCCTTTCCTTCCTCCCTTTTTCACTTTACGTTCTTCAAACATCTAAAAGTTTATGCCATCACGGATGAGGAAACAAGATTAGCGTGAGTGAGAAAAAAGTAAATAAAAAACCTCGCTCCATACGTGCGCAAAAGCTTGCTTGAGGTATGTATAAATATTAATATCATCATGGGAGAAAGACTTGAGCTTTTAGTACCCCCCTACCCCTTCAGGAGCGCCGGTCGATGTTGGACATACTGACACAATAGAAATGTTGGAGAGCGAGTATCTCTTTGGTTGCAAACCGCTTTGTGATCCACTTGCTATAAAATGTTTGCTTGGACCAAAATTATATATACTCAAATATGAAGCGGTATCAGTATTTTACTAAAAACAATTTAATTAACTCAATAATTGTAAAATTAGTTTACTAATAACTGCATATTAACTTTAATATCGTAAATTTATTACTCTTACTTTATGAACTTATTTTCAAGAAATAAATTTCCCTGAGAAACTTTCTTGTATGGTGAACCAAACTTTAATGTATAAGGTTCAATCCCCAAATTTGTGCTACAACCTAAGCAAAGGTTAACTCTATACTTCGTGTTGAAGTCGGTAGAGAAAGTATTATATTGTACACAAATTTCCATGCCCAGAGTTTAGCGGGAGTACATGTTTTGAGACTCCGTAAATTATAAAAAATTATATAAAAAGATATGCATGCAGTAAGATAAAAGCGAAAATGTTTGAATGCCAAACTTGATATTACAGTTCAGCGTCTATCAAGGCTGCCACACGAAGTCAAAAACTAATCCTCCCATCCCATATTGCATAGAAAAGCTTTCCGAAATGTTAGATTCTCTGAAAAATGGCTCTTAATGATTTTTATTAAATTACCACATTTTAAGGTATATGAGGGGGGACCCAAAAGATACCGGACTCCGAGGGCGCTGCCACTCGTAGACGTAGTGCAGGGTTCTCACGCTAGATGATGTTAGTAGAGACCTAAATGAAACAGCTGTGCTGACGGCGTCAGTGTAGAGTTGAACGTGCAAGTGTGGTATTGTGTTTCTCTGACTGTTGGTGGATTACCTCTGCGAAGTCACTATGGCAACTTTAAAGGAACAAAGAATACGTGTGATATTTTGTTTCCTGCTTAAAAAAAAGAGCAACGGAGACACACCAAATGCTTCAGGAAGCTTTCCAAGAGGACGCTATGAGCCGCACACAGGTTTATGAGTGGTTTGGGCGCTTTAAACGTGGTGAGGTGTCTGTTGAAGACCAAGCTCGTTCTGGACGCCCTTCAACATCGTTAAATGAAGAGAACATTGAAAAGGTCCGCCAAAACATCAACGAGGATCGTCGACAAACGATCGACCAAATTTCAGCAGCGACAGGAATCAGTTGGAGCTCGTGCCAGCGGATTTTGCGGGAGAATTTGCACATCAGACGTGTTGGTGCTAAATTTGTTCCGCGCCTTCTCACACAGAAGCTTAAAACCATCCGCATGAATGTGTGTCAGGACTTGAAAACAGAAATTGCACGTGATCCAAACTTCTTGAACAAAGTCATTACAGGGGATGAGAGTTGGTGATACGGGTATGATCCAGAAACCAAGCAAGCGTCAAACCAGTGGAGGACTCCCAACTCTCCCAGACAAAAACGAGCAAGGCAAGTGAGGTCAAATGTGAAGACGATGATCATTGTCTTTTTTGATGTTCGTGGAATTGTGCATCGGGAATTCGCACCCCTTGGCCAAACTGTTAACCAGCACTTTTCCTTGGATGTTTTAAGACATCTGCAAGAGGATGTGAGGAGGAAACGCCCGGAACTTTGGCGATCAGGTGACTGGTTTCTGCATTACGACAACGCTCCAGCACACACGTCCTTACGAGTGACCCACTATTTGGCATCTCAGAGGGGGGTCTGTCGTTCCCCACGCTCCGTATTTGCTGGATCCAGTCCCGTGCGCCTTTTTCCTATTTCCACGAATAAAAAAAAACGCTAAAAGGGGAGCGTTGTGATGATGTGAAGGCGGTAGGAACAGCTTCGCAAAGGGCACTGGACAATATCAAACTTGAAGAGTTCCAAACATGCTTCCAACAGTGGGAAAAGAGACTTGACAATTGCATCGCATGTAATGGAGAGTATTTGGAGGGTGACGGAAGTAATGATGTAAAAATGTTTATCAATAAAAATTTTATGACAACAATCCGGATTCTTTTGTGTCCCCCCTCGTGTATCTTATAGTAAATGTTATGTAGGCATATTCTTGGAGCTCTGAAATGTTGTTTATTCTGAATTCCTTTTGCACTATTGGTAAACAGGTGACATATCTTTAAAGGACAAACTTTATGGCAACATTTTGTTCTAAGTTAACCAGTTTTTACATACTCTTGCATCTAGAGCGATCTGACATATGATCTGAATATGCCTTTGTAACAATAATGTATACAAGACTCAGAAAGAAAAGTCATGAGTGCAAAAATATTTTCTCTGTAACACTGACTGCTGGGATTCTTCATCACTGCTGATACATTAGCTGGGAAATCTAAGCCATTGTGCTCGGTATTGGCACCGAGACGTGTCACTTGGTCTCGGCGGCGTCCGCGAAGTCTACTGCGCATTTTGAAGTCCTCTCAAAACGGTGGATCCTGGCTTCTTTTTCTGCGGCTTTCTACGGCGCTGAATGGGTACATTCGGGACGAGGAATTTTATATGGGTAGGTCTTGTTTAAATGCCTCGGCTTATTCAGGGACTTCGGGAACGGAAGGAGCAAGGACTCATCTGTGCATTACTTGCTACAGAGGTCGAAGATCCAGGGTCGTCGGACGGGTAGGAAGCTCCGTAAGCCATGCAGAATACCTTCAAGATGACGATTTTTAGAAAGAAATAGCACGTGATGAGATAGTGAAACCTATAATAATAAATTTACAGGAGTCGAACGAAGTAGACAGTGACAATGACGAATTGTCTCTTAACGGAAGTGACATTCACAGCGATATGCATGAGCCACTGGCAGTTACATTGGAATAGAAAAACAGGTAATTTATAAACTATAGTTATAGTTATAGTATTTAAAAATATACATAATTTGCGAAAATGCTTATTACAAATTTGATTTTGGCAACTGCATCGTTGTAAAATTTTGTAAAATAATATTTGCCTACCCTTACGTCTGCGTCAAGGAGACCTGCATGTTGTATGTGTGTGCGACAGAGAGGGAAATATAAATGGAGTGGGGTAACAAGCTGGCAACGCTGAATATGATAGGGCATCTGATTTGCTGGACTTCAGAACTCTTCCTATTTGAAACACATAATAGGTGTGATGTTAGCGCTACACAAACGTGTTATTTAACAGTAACTGGTGTTGTCACATGTTACAATATTGTACATACATATGACTCAATAAAAAGAAAAATAAATTGGGTTTTAACCTCTTTCTACACAAATTTGGTGAAGTATTCCACTCAAAATAATAGTATCGAAACTGCATATGTGTATGTATGTTGATTATAGATAAAGTGACATTGTATAATATACTTATATAATGTTTGATGCTAACTGTATAATAAGATTAATATATAAAAGATAGTACACTGCTTAGTTTCTCTCATCCTTACCTAAGAACAGCTAATATTCGCTCATTCATCCAAATAAACATTTGCTTTAACATATGCAAATCCTTATAGCAATATCTGTAGAACTTTGTTAAGTGCTCTACAAATTCTAGGAATGTTGCGCAGAATTTGCTGCATATGTTTACAAGCCCATAGCATTTGCTTATACTTTTAGCTACCCAAGGAACTGGATTCAATTGGAGTAAACAACATTACAAGAGCTAAGACATAGGTAGCAAATTGAATACAGCCGCTGATTGCAAACTTTGCAGCTTATACTACCTTCTTGCCAGGGCCATTCATACAGGTGGTCCATCCTCGGGCATCGCTCCACCCTCTTAACATAAATTTAACTTTAGTGGTTGGCCGGACCTCCTCGGACAATGCGGTTATGCAGCTCCAGAGTAGCCTTAGCAGAATGTGGGCTCACCGCTACAGCAGCAAGTAGTAAGAGGTCGAATGGCTGCGTCCCAATGTGTCTCATTCTGCAAATAATCGACAAGTATTTTACAAGAACTTCTTATTTTATAAATTGTTCAAATTTGATAAATTAAGTTTTTGTACAGGCTCAGTTACCAGTTAGTTCAACATACTCCAAAATGTGTATTCTCGAAACCCAAAATATTTAAGAGTGAAAGTCATTCCACTAATATAAGGGTTTCATCGATTTGGTATAAAATAAATTGAAAGCTAAAAGAAAGATATATTTCTCTTTTCATACTGCATGCATGATGTTGAATGAAGAAAATAAACTTGAGAAATTTACTCAAAACTATAGTCTAAACCTTAATGTACAGAGAGCAAACAAAAGTATCCAAGATATTTTTAAATCATAATGCACAAGTTGGATATTTTAACTGTCTCTGCTACAACAAAACATACAAACCAGATATAAGAGAAGTAAATAATACAATTGGTAAATTTCAACAGTATTGTGGTATAATAGCCACAACTTTGATAAGAAAATCTCGACGAGGCTGTGAAACACAATATGGATTATAAAAAGCAGATTATACTGGAGCCAATCAGAACATGTAGCAATGAAGTACTGCATTAAAATTAAAAGTATCGTTAGATATTTTAACTGAAATAACAAATGAAAACACTTTTTTCACTAAACGAAAAAATAATAAAATGTAAAAGCTGTTGGAAAGAAACACGTATTTCCACAATACAATTAAAATATATACTTAAAGGCTAGAAGTATGGAAAGACTGTGAAATTATGGAGAAATCATTAATTTGGAACAGGTTTGTAATTGTAAACTGCCAAAGCTTCAACTTCGAAAAATATCAAGAAATTAATGATGATGATTGATGATTGATGACGATAACAATAAAGGCATCTTTTATCCCTCCAACTGTGTGGTGTGATACTGCGAACTACAGTCGTTTATATATACTTCTGAGACGCTTAGAAGTATGGGAGCCTAACATTTGAGCCATAATCGTGGGGGGGGGGGCAAGCTGTTCGGATTGGGTTGGCCCCAACCGTCCTGTCACTATCTCTCTCCCTGCCGAAGTTGTGTAGCACCTCTTTGTCTTACTCACACTAGACAGAGAGGTCCATTTGTAGTATTCCCCTTGCTCTGATTTTGCGTATACTTCGTCCAGTTAAGTTGTCGGGAGGACATTACGAAAGTTCACGCAACAAAGGCGTACCATCTAGGTTTGAAGGACAGTTTTAGTTCTGTAAAGACCTCATACCACATTTTCAGAGAAGCTGAAATTATTAAATTGCCTAACATATTTTTACACAATTCCGCATTTATGGTTTGCAAAATTCAAATAAAAATGCAGATGTGGAAATCTTCATTTCTCAGCAAAGTTATTTTAAGGCTATTAAAGCCTTTACCATTTCATTACAGTAGTAATGGTATTTACGAAAAATAAAATGAAAAAAATGTTAAAATGAAGCTTTTCGAAATTATATTTCGTTACAAATTCTTAGTTTCACCAGAGTATGATCCTTTCAATCACTAGCATCAGATTTATAATTTTATTAATTGTATTTTTAAATTGGTTGTTTATTGCACCATAATCAATGTTATCTCCTTTTTCATTTAAAATACTTTCTGAATATATTGCTGGTCTAAGAGACCATTTCTTGCACTTTAGATATCTGATGGTTTAGGTTTATTTGAAATTCAATTGAGAAAATCGTTAGTAGAAGTTCTTTCAATTAGAGTAGATATAAATCTGGAATTTTCTCCAAAGTTTTCTGAAAATTTTGTTAGGTTCTTACGTTTGAGGTTAGCATATTAGAATGTGGGCTGTTTGCATTATTAACTGCATTATTAAATGCACTATTTTTTGTTTGCCCTAAAATTTTTTATGATATTGATAGGGACACAAATATACCACGAATATATTTAAAAAATTATTTTGTACCACATTTGGATTTTATATCACATTTGTGACACTTTGCAGATGTGCAAAATTGCACATGAGAGTACAAGAATGTGAATGTTAGGTGGAAAAGACACAGTAAATTCACAGTAATGTTATTTATTTTCACTTACGCTAATAAATTATTGGTATGATTTGAAATAGAACTGGACATTTTTTCTGTTGTTCAGACAAATTCTCATCATGTATACCGTGTAACCAAAACATAATCAGTACATGAGGTTTACAAACTTCTATTTCTTTTGTTTTACATCTTATGAAATTCAGCAAAACAATTCTTTTCTTTATTTAGGCAGAGGTTTACATTACATTTCTGACAGCGAATGAAGGTGTAACCTTTACATTCCGGTTTCTTGCACGTGGTCCTTTTCTGTTTCCAAAAGGCCAGTTGAGCAGTGTCATCTCTTCTCACATCTTTAGTTGGTGCAGAGGGGCCACGGAATCTGTTTCTTACTTCTTCTACTGGATCACAACTTCTTGGTCTGTCCCTTTTTACACTTTGTGGACCTAGTTTACAAAGACTTTGTACCAAATCCAGTCTAAATGCCTTCCGTTGTAATGAAGTCTTCCTGTTTTATCACAAAGTTTTCTATGTAGCACCTAAGCATTTATGATAGTTATATCAAGCAAATGATAAAATAATTTATCTCATACGAATGTAGAGTCCACCAATATTGCTATGTGAAAGGTCAGCATTGCCCATGTGCCTATTATAAGCTGCCAATAGCTGGACAGTTTATTCTACATGTTTTTTTCTCTTTCTATTAAATCTTTTCACTTTTCATATTGGAATCTCCCCTATAAAGGTGGACAAGATAATTACATTACTGTTGTCTTAAACACCATAGCAGATTCATAATTAGTGGTATATTCTTGTGAATAGCCACGAGACTCCTTTTTCAAGTCCTTCTCATCTAGAAATTTGTAATTTTGTGCTCCATATCTTTGGATTGTGCCAATACTTTGGATGTAATTCTTCGGTAAAGAAATAATTGAAAAATTGTTAAGGAGTGCGTAGTTCTAAAATTTCTTCACTAAACTGTGGCTCAGTGAATGCAAAATCAGTTTGTGTGAAATCAAAAGTTTTCTGTTTCCACAAAAACCTCTCTTTCGGATTACTCTGTTTTGTTTTTTCTGCTTTTGATACTTTATCCCCAGTGGTCACAAATGCTGCTGTATCTGAAACTGCAGAGGATAAATTTTAAATTTTACTGGTTTCTTGTGCTGCTTCTGTTATTAAAACCTCTTCTTCCGAGTCAGGGCTTGAAATATGCTGTAAAGTCAATTTCTCGTAACGTACTCTAGGGTCATCATCAGAATCGCTAAATTCTAATCTATCTTCGCTGGAAGATGCACAAAACATCTCGTTCAACTCATCGTTGGATACACGTTTACGTCGGCCTTTGTCGTCAATAGTTATGTAGTCCATATTTCTGCTAACTTGTTCACCTAAATCCACAAAAATACCATTTGATAGGGGGAAATAATTCAAAATATAAGCGTAAACTGTAACGCAAGAAAAGAAGCTCTATGCGCACCTTTGCATATGCGCAAAGAGAGCAGTAAAATACTCCATATTTGTGAAAAATAAGTGATAACTGTTTTTAATTGCACTGAATTATTCTTTAATATATTCAAGATCAGGTCATAATTTTATATACAGGAATTTACCGTTTACTCTCTCTATATTATAATTCAAATATGTGGCTTTATGTGCTGAGTTGCACTTATTTACATCACTAACAAAAGAACAATGAATCATGATTCAAGTGCGCTCTGGTGGTTACTGACTGAACTAATTCAGTAGTAGGCAACCTGATAATTCTGAAATACACGCATCTAAGCTGTGTTGCAGCCAAGGTCATTAAAACAACTTTTTAAAGTCTGCTTTGCACATCCCCGTCTATGATTTTTTTCTGAAAGCGAGCATCAACACTTATTGCTTTACTGTAATACTTATCATTTATGGAACTTAGTCTCCTTATTTCTGAAATAGTTTAACCAAATCTCTCATGAGCCTCCTTTGTCTCTAGAATAATGTGGCAGGGTATGCTCATTCATATGTCTGCAGATACAATTAAAATACGTTGTGAGTTTATTTTAATAAACTGTTTATAACATTTTAATGAGAACAACTGATAATAATTTTATAACCTTATGAATATATGAGTTAACCTTTCTTTACTACTAGTAGGTAGAGATAAACTGATTTGAAAACTTTGGGAGCAGCTTATAGATGTACTTCAAAGGATTAGAGTAGAACCTGAAACAAATCGTGAAGAATATTGATTTAGCAACAATAAGGCAATACAATATGTGGCGGCGCAATAAGCTAAATTTGTAACTATCTTATATTTATCATACTACAATTTACTTGATACTGTAAAGGTAGAGAAAGATATTCCTTCCTATAGTTAAACAAATAGATCTATTTAACTAAAACTATAAAGCTATGAGAATACAAAAAGTGTCAAAGGTTTCAGTGTTAAAAACTGTTTAACCGCCTCGATTTTTACACAAAATGAATCAATGTATCATTGTATGCAAACTAGTGTAAGAACGCTTTGATTGTCATTGAAAGTGAGCTATATGTAACGATTTTTTTTGAAATGCTCATTTAATTATTTAGAATACAAAGTGTGAAACTCTTCTGATAGATAAAATATTTGAATCAATATTCATTTCTCTGCATATTATAGTACTCATTTTGTCGCTAAAAATAGTTCTATAGTCTTATGTCTAATGCCTTTATAACGAATTATCTTCTTTGCATTACATTTCTAGAGTGTTGCTACACCTCTAAAATGCACAATTATCCGACTACAGCATGCCTTAATTGTAAGAACATTCAATTCCTTCATATTCTATTACAATGCAATCATTGTCATTATTTTACCACGTTTAATTACGGTACAATGGGGTGTCGTTTTTCAGTACATTCTTAATAAAGCCACATATATTTCGGAGCTTGCCAAATATATGAAAGTATCATCATAGGATTTAGAATAAGGCAATCTAATTTAATTTGGTATCTTTAATATTCACTCCAAATTCATTAACTTATTAGCATTAACATTTCCTTTATTTTTAATTAAGTTGTTTACATTTGAAAGCGTCAGTCCAGTTCTCAGGAAAATTTTCAGACGGAGAGAAAATTTCACATTAGTTTTATTCGTGTTTGCCATTAATCACCTTCGTAGTGTGGTGGTATGTGTCTTCTCAATATTAAAAAAATTCTTGAGCTTGGAACTCCATTAGGATGAATTATCATTAGCGTGAGGTTTTGTCTTTGTCTTCACTTTTTATTATTCAGATATATTTTTTACTAATTTTTATTTAATTTAAATCAATCCAGAGAATTAACATTTTCTTTCAATAGCAAATAATTGTCGGTAATCTAGGTAAAAAATGATTTTGAAACCTTTTTATTGCACTAGCTAAAATAAGTAGAATGGAATTGGATCCTGAGGGGATACCTTTAGGTTTAGATAAGCTCAAGGGACTTGTGATCGTTAGGAACCTTTTCAGCCATCTCATTCATTCGTCCTCCGATGCTTTCTACCGAAAACTATGTTAAATTAAATTTTCTGTAAATAAAAATATTGGTGTAATGATAATGATGATGGTAATAAATTAACAGCTTTTAATTATTTGTTTGCATGCTTTACTCTAATTACAGTTCTGAAATAAATAGGTTTCCATGTTTTGGTACATTATTGGAGAGGTTGCTACCATCATCGAGAATATTTGTATATTCTTCTTTTTTCGAATCATTGGTGTTTGGAGCGTGTTTTACAAACAATAAGTCGTTCTGCCTAACCTATCCTGTTTATGTCACTCTTAAATGACATGTAGGCGTTATTACACCAACGATCATGTAGACTGTTATGCGTATTTATACTGGAAAATGGTTTATAAACGTCAGAATAGCGTAGGTATTTCTTGTTATTGAGTAGCGTTAAGCTCATAACAACTATGTAATTGTAAAAGGATGACACTTTCGCCCATTTAATGAAGCTTATTCACTATTGCAGTGACATTCAGATATGCAATGATTTTTTTTTTTTTTTTTTTTTTTTTTTTTTTTTGACAACGTACCTTTACTCATCCTCATAATTTTGATGGTCCTTCTCAAAATGGTCTCCCCTGAATGCTATGCACTTGTCCCAGCGTTTCTGCCAGTCTTCATACACATGCTGGAAACCATTTTTTGAGAGATCCTTCAAAATTGCCTCCGCAGCCTTCACCACAGCTTCTGATGATGGTTAATGCCTCCCACGAAGCCGTTTCTTCAAGTGAGGGAGTAGAAAAAGGTCACATGGAACTCAATCTGGACTATAGGGAGGGCGAGGGATGTACTTCATGTTGATTTTTGCAAGATATTCAGCAACAACATTGGCAATATACAGCCGCACATTATCGTGGTGCAGTATCCAGCCTGGTTCACGGAAATGTGGTCTTTTGCGCTTGATATGGACTTGCAGTGTTTTCAGGACATCCCTGTGGTATTGTCCAGTTACTGATGTGTGTGCAGGTGCAGCATGCTGATAAACTATTCCATGAATATCAAAGAATGAGATTACCATAAGTTTTACACCAGAAGCAACCACTTTTACTTTTTGGAGGGTTGGTGATGAAGGAGACTTCCACACTGAGCTTTACTGTTCGCTCTGTGGATCAAAAGATGTAGCCAAGTTTCATCAGCAGTGATTACGTTTGATAGAAACTCCGGATCTTCCTCTTACATTAAATTTAACTGCTTGTTCCCCCCATTGCAGCGGTAGGCGATACTAAAGATGTCTGAACTTGCCTGGTTCTCAAAGGCGGGAACCAGGAGTACCAACAATGAAGCTACTAGGCCGTGTTTGTTTCACATTAAGCTAACAGAATATAAGATTGAATTTTATTGTGAAAAATGATGCCCGTAAAAAATTATGATCATCCTTTTGTGGAACGGTACTCGTATTTTTGTGTTTTTTTTCTTTTCTTTATTTTTCCTTGTTTTGTCATTTCACCTTTTTCTCGATGTGGCTGCATAATAAAATACATACAACGTAGCTTCTCCTGTTTCTTCAGGTGTTTTCACCCATTGGGTAGTCGAGCGTAAGACTTCTGTTATTTTCCTTTGTACAACTTTCACTTAGATCACAACTGTCATTCTACTCTCACTCATAGAACCGCATTCCATGTTGCATCAGAAGCACACACACAACCCTCACTAGTTCGCGAGCGCGCGCGCCCGCTTATATGCCATTAGAAGTTTGCACAGGACATTCTGAAATATTCTGTATGCGGGTTAAGTGAAACTTCCATAAGATTGTGGTTATTCGATACAGTTTCTTGCATTTACGCTTGACTAGGTAGGTCTCCTACTACCGGCGCCGAAGTCCTTCTAAGCTTCGGCCATGCTACTGCGTCATTACATATGAAATAAAATGAAATGAAAAACCTGTAAATTACTTGAGGGTAAAGGCCCCCTGCCGCCCAGGGAGTAGCACTTGACAAGATCATTAGAGTCGCAACTCCAAACAGCCTTGTGCAGTTGCTGCGCTCTAATAATGTGTACTTTCTTATCCTTAGAACTGTCATTGTTTACTACACACACGTAACCATTGCTGTACAGATATATTTATGATACACTCACACTTGTAGTTTATAGCATCTGGGAAGCTACTTCTTATATGATTCATAATTTAAATGGACGGTTTATTTGTGTTACATGCTTATCGACCAAAACTTATCATAAATGTAATTATCAACCAAAGTGATTACTGAAAACGAGAATTAAAAAAATAATCGACTCATTCTTAATCTTACCCCTATAACTTTGAGGTATTTCAAGAGACCGTACAATATATGTCAATAATTTTAGATATCGAGTTTATGTCTATACAAAAAATAATGTATACTTCAGATAGATGGTGTGGCTATTTGTGCAGGAGACTCAAACTACGTTGGAACTGTCCACTTTTATTTGTTTGCATCACGTGTTATGGAAGTAGACTGGAAGGATTAAAGCATACATTTCTCAGATATTCTGCAATCCCTAATGTGTCCTAAGATTCCTTAGCAGGGACTTAGGTAGGAAGGATATCTCAGTGTATAATGTTTAGGAACAACGGTTTTATTAAGAAGTAAACGGGTGACATAGACTACTATTGAAAAATGGCGGTTTAGCAGATTAGTTTTAATGGTTTAATAAATATATTAAGAGCCGGCGTTGCTTGTACAAATTTTGCAACTGTAATATAAATTATGAAGTATTAGGTCGTTAGAAAACCGTTCGGTGATATCCTTTTAATCTTTTAAACCGACTTTAAATAAGCGTAAAATGTCACTCTAGTATACGGAGAGCTCTGTGAAGATGCTGTTGCTGCATTGACATAAGTTTCTTTGGAAGTAACAAATTTTACATATTATGTTTACTCTTTTCTTAAGATCAAATTAAAATCCTTACTTCATTAATGTTAATCTATTAAATCCATAACACATTAACTTTCAAACTACTAAAATATCAGACTTAAATTTTACAGGAGAACAAAGCATGCCTTCCATTTTTGCTGAATTTATTACATGCAATTATTTTAAAAACAATATTCTGCAGTGTCTTTTGAAATTAAAATGCAATTTAGGTATCTTCAATAGCTTCTGAAACGGGTCGTTTATAATAGATTGTGTTATTCGCAGAAAAAGCTGTTCAAAGATACAATTTGAGAAAACAAACCCACATATACTTACGTAAAAAGAAACCCATATATACTTACCTGCAAGGAAAAAAAAAAAACTGCATAGTTTTAGCATAAAGTTTCATACTTTAGAGTAGTACTAATTTGTACAGCAAAACTGTTCTAAAAAGTCTACCACTTTAGTTTCAGCTTAGCACTCCACTCCAAAGTGTTAAGAAATTACAATGCGCTGCATTTACACTTATAATGATATACAAGGGGCATCCAGAAATTAAGTTCTGTTTCATTTTATCTCCTCTGCAGCGCTGCGATCGCAGTTCCGCACATGAATGGTCGACGCTCTGTATCAAGGAGAAGAAACGTGCGCCATTGTGAGATCGTTGTTAGCCACGTGCGCTTTGTTGTGCTTGTTTACAATGTCAGTGTTGATTGAAAATCCCGCCGCTTGTGAAATCAGATCTGTGATTCGTTTTCTTTTAATGCTAGGAAAGTGGAACCAATTGAAATTTGTCGGCAAATTTGCGATGTCAAAAGGTGTTGTGTTTCTTCACGACAACGCACGACCACACACTGCAAATGTGACGAAAAACATCCTACAGGGATTTAGCTGAGACGTGTTTGATCACCCCGTACAGTCTTTTTTTTAATTTACGTCCGCCCCAACGTTAAGTTATATCGGACGGTTAATGAATTGGGTGCAATGATGCTCAAATGAGTCCACGGTCCCTGGAGCTTAGAGTTAACTGACATTCGTCTTGAAGGATAAGGGAAAACCCCGCCCGTACAGTCCTGACCTCACTCCTAGCGACTTTCATCTGTTTTTGCATCTCAAATCTTTCCTTGGCGGTCAACACTTCAACAATGACGAAGAGCTGAAAGAAAGTGTTTCCACCTGGTTGAAGATACAGGCGGCAATATTCTATGAAGAAGGTATACAAAAACTTGTGCCTCGCTATGACAAATGCCTACAAAATTTCGGCAGTAATGTGGAAAAGTAGTTTAAGGGTTTTAGAATTTTGTGCAATAAATAATTTTTCTGTATCTGTACACAATTTAATTTTATCACCAAACAGAACTTTCTTTCTGGACGTACCACGTATTTAAAGGTAATGCAGAAAGTAACTATTGATTTTGTCTAATTTTAACATTTAATCCCCCGTGATATTAGAAATTATTTGATTATTAAATTTCAGTTCAACTCTCAGATGAATTTAATCAAAGCGCACATCGCACAGGTTTCAAAAACCTGTTTATGTCATTCTACAATTGTGCTCTAAATGTGTAGGTATTCTAACGGTCTAATAAAATAATTCTACTTCCAATATTCGTTGGCCGATTTAAAAGTAGTGTAGACAAAAATTGGAATATCGCACATAACATCTACAATTCAGCTTCATAAATTTTCCTTTGCAAAGGAGCATAAAAGTTCACTGGTATATGTTAAATATATGTTCTAGGATGTGTACGCATCTGAAGGAGGAATTATCTTAATCGAATTGACAATGTTAAACCACATCTGTTGTAACTTCTCAAGAGGTAAGCAACTGCTCTGTGTGGACATTGGGAATCGACCAGGAAAGACACTTGAACGGAGATAGAATCCGAATAGACAAACTAACCGCTGTTCTCCAACCAAACCTCACCCCCTAGCCTTGACCAACTGGTCAGTTGAGGAAATGGACTGCGGGTAGTTGAGTAGTTGAGGGTGCGGGTGTAGGGAAGGAGAGGGGTTTGCTTCAGTCAGAGGGAAGAGGATTGAAGTCCGTGATGTAATTGGATTGTAAAGCTTCTCTGCCGTTGCTACGTTCCTATATTAAACGTTTGTTAAAGATGCCGCTGCCTCCGAGTCGAGGGTGAATTCAAACACTGTAGACTGGCCATCGGGTGTGATAGATAGACTCTTACGGGGATTGGCTCGTTTAGTGGCACTACGAGGTGCGAAGTGAAAACCTTTGACAGGCACTTTAGAGTTAGCGTTCAAACGGATATTGTTGACCTGAACAACTTCTCCTGATCAGCTCTCAGTTAACAGCTCCACAGGAGCTGTCCATGTCCCATTGGATACATTAACAGATGGGTGTACTGGTTTTTGAAAGTGGTTTTTTCGATTCAAATTCAGTAGAGCTTCAGCAATTAAATAATAAAATGTGAATAATAAGCTATGCTTTTCTAATTCAAATAAAAGTCCTCCTAAATTTATTTTTTATTTATTTCTTATCTTTATTCTACATACAATTTCACTGATTCATTGATATTTATAACATTTCTTTCACACAATAAAAATGACTTATTCACATCTAACATACCCTTCCTACCTGCTTGCCCCAAATCTCGGTCCCAATACACATAACCCCTGGTTTTCCGTATATTGATGACCCTCGTCTCCCTTGTATCCCTCGTTCTAGTTTTCCAGCCCTTAATTGTTATTTATTCTTCATCAATCTTAACAATTTCTCTCTAACTTTCCCCAGATATTCACCTATATTTCTTACATTCTTTACTCCTTTTACCAATAACATTTTCTTTATTATTAATACCTCCCCCATCTCTAAAACTGTCCAACTTTTCTTGCCAAATTTGTTCTCTCCATCTCTTTGTTTGTTTGCAATAAAGTATACTATGCCAATCTGTATCCCCTTCTCCACACATTGGGCATTTCCCTGTATCCTTTTCATATGTAATACTTTTCAAATTTCTAACTCTTGTCCTTGCCCATGCAAATCCTTCTCGCCCTAATTTGTTACACACATCTATGTACTTCTCGCTCCCCCACACTATCTTTATTTCCCTATATATCCTCAATGATCTTTTCTCCCTTACACTGGTAAATATAACTTGGCTATCTAAATCTTCCAGCCTTAATTCTACCTCTTTCCAAACGCCCCTATAATAATACTCCTCATTTCTGCAGATATGTCCGATACCTGTTCCATCAGTTCCCTTACTTTTTGCGCCCAAGACTCTTCCCATTTGCTTCTCATCTGCAAAAGAAAACATTCCTTGATAATATTGTTTTCCTCCAAATTAGCAACTCTGTATAGATATTTCAATGCCCTTGAGACAATGTTAACCCTTGTTGAATGTTTTCCCAACTCTAATTGTGCTGCTCCATTGGATGAAGCTACAGGTAAGCCCAAAACATATTTACAGAAAGATCTGTTAATAACATCTACCTCTTCCCATGCTTCATCCACTACCCATATCTCTGTCCCATGCAACACCTTGTTTTCCACTATGGCAGTATAGATCCTTTCCAGCCATTTGGCATTAATATCAGGTAATTTCCTTAAACATGCTCTTACAATACTAATGGCCATTTTCCCTTTTGCTAGAGCCATTTTTTTAGTTCAGTCAATTTACCATCACAGCTCAATCTTATCCCCAAATAATCAAATCTCTTTACGACATCTATTTCTCTTCCATTTATCTCCTATTTCTCATCTTTACGCAATCTATAACCTTTCTTAAAAACCATGATCTTCGTATTTTTTCCGTTAACTCTCAACCGCCATTTCCTAAATGTATATACCAAAGTGTATAAAAATTTCCACAAAACCAACTTTATTGGGATCTTTACGAAGTTGAATAAAATTAAACTGTAATGGAACAACTGTGACTGATCTGACAGAGAGATAGGATTCTGAGATCATGGGTTTGATTCTCAATGATCAATCTGTTCATGTGTTTATTTATGGTTTCCTTAAATCTATAGCTTCCTCTACTACTACAAATTTTCTATCATTTTCTGTCGTTTCATCTGTTTCAGGATTGTAGGACTAGGCGACGGTGGTTGGTACGTTCCGACGGGAAGATGGTATTTACGCTTTGAAAAGGTTTCTCTCAGGCAGTGTTAGAATTGTTAAAGAACTGTCTTCGTCAGCCAACTATGGTTCCTAGTACAATCCTTATCTCAGAGGTCATATTGGAAGTCAAAATGCTGGGTCTACTACTGTGCTGTACTGCTGTACTCCAGCTATTAAAAGTCCCTTCGCTTATTTGACTATTGCAACCTCTATACATACCTGCTTACGTAGCATCCTTTACGACAATATTCACTGATTTTAGCTGCATTAAAATGTTATTTGATTTATTTTCTCGCACAGCGTACACTTACAATAGTATAAACACTTAAAAGTGATAATTTTGTGCTTCATTGCAAGTCAGGAGTTTCTCTTTAGCCGGGATTATTTATCTTTTTCACTATGGTGCTGAAATATAACTGAGAGTGTATTTGTGTGAATTTAGTGCTTATAAATAAATACCAAGGTAACCCGAATTCAAAAATTGCACAATAATAAAATAATTGAACACCATTGCCAATGAGCAATTGCTTCGAAAGAAAATGTCCATTAGATTTGCTCTGTGAACGCCTCAACCTTCTGTCTACCAATTTTCACTACTGAGATAACCGGCAATATCGATATTATATCACCATAATGAAACTATTGATTTTTTTTGTGCAAATTACTTACTCCAACGTTAAGTCATATCGGACGGTCAATGAAATTGGTGAAAAGATGCTTAAATGAGTCCGGGATCCATGGAGCTTAGAGTTACCCGACATTCGTCTTGCAGGATATGGTAAAACCCCGGAAATGCCTTATCCAGGTAACTCACCCTGACCGAGATTCGAACTCGGGACCGGGATTTTCCATTATCCTAAAAGCTCTAAGCTCTATGGACACTGGGATAATTTGAGCGAGCATCATATCATCCATTCCATTCATCGTCCGATATGACTAACGTTGGAGGACGTAAATTACCAAAACAAAAGAATGACTCTTTGGAACAGGAGAATGTTATATCTGTCCTGCTAAGTTATTTATATTTCTAACAAATAAATTTAAAGTTGGAAAACGAAACAGTAGTAACAGTATAGGATCCAAAACATCAAATAAAGTGCTACTACATCTTATCTTAAATCACAAAAGTTTTATCAAAAGTATCTTTTTGTGGAGTACTGATTTGAATATTGCAGTACTTACATTTCTCTCTAGCGATTCAAAATCGTTGACGTGTTTTCTCTTGGTCTTGGACATACAAAGGGATCATAATTTAAAAGCTATTAGTCGTCCTGAAAGGACTCGAGTGTCGATTGTGTTCACTCTATTCCGTTTCATTATCAAGGAAATTATACAATAAGAGTATTTCTGCAAATGAGTAAGGCAGAAGAACAATCGTTTATAAGAATCGTTTAAATAAGAGTAATTAGAGGAAATCACGTGACTGAACGCATCCGATTTGGTTTTTCTTTCTGTGCAGTTGTCTTAGGGAATGCTTCATTTAAATCTTTCACTTTTAGTGATTAATGAAGAAGGATAATTAATATACTACAATTCATTCGTCATCCTTTTGAAAAATTAAAATGTTAGAGGTTTCATTAGCAGAATTTCTTTCAGCTGTCAGTTTCTTTTTGTCGCTACGTTCTGTGGACATCTGATTTTAATATCGAAATTTGGCAGGAAGCGGCTACTTAATTACTACTGTCGGGTGCACCCTTTTTTGACACTTCTCCCCCTTCCCTTAGCTGTGAAATCTTCATTTCCTTTTCCGAACGACTGAACGAAAAGAGGCTCCCAGTATTTCTAATTACAGTGAAAAGGGAAGAGGGAAATATATATATTTTTTATTCCACCGCTATCCTTTTCCTTTCTCTTACGGACATCGAAAATCTGTAGTAATATCTTTGTCTCCTTTATGTTCACCCCCCTCCTTTTTGCTTCATCTCTCGCGTTCGGCGTCCTCTCAATGTTTATTCTCCACACCCCCTCTCTTTCTGTGTCATTTGCAGTTTCCGAAGCAAAACCAAAGCTTTGTATTACAACGCCTTTGCCTGAACCTTGCCGGCCAGCTTCTGCTCTGGTAATTTAGCCCCTGGCGAAAATAACTTACGGATTGGTTTGGTTTTTCTGCCGTTCCTCTCCCCAACGGCTCGTTTTGCAGTAAGACCAAAGCAGCTAATTCCCTTCCTCTCCCCCTCTGCCTTTATTTCCAACGATCAGAATTTCATCTCCTCGTATATTTTTTATTTTATTTCTACCTCTTAGCGTAAAAATAAAAGGCGCAGAGAAATATCTATAGCATGTTTGTGAAACGACATTGGTGTGCGATTTTCTTTTAGTTTTTTCCCTCTGTCTTCCAATTCCCCTACCCACTCTACCGCTCTTATCCAAAAATATATATGCAGACTCGATCCGCAATTCAAGTGGAAAAAAATGTTTTTAACTTTAAGAGGCCTGAGGGAAAATAAGTTTTAGTTCGAAATTGGAAAGAGGAAAAAATAATGGGATATGAGGAGAAAATTAAGGAATAGAAGTTGGACCGTCGAGGGGAAAGGGGGGACTTGGAGAAATCGAGTTTAGATAAACGTCTTTAAATTTGAGGCTGATTGCACTTTAACGTATACGAATTACCGTAACATAATCCGCTATAAATGATAACCTAAGAAGATGATACTATGTTTGATTAAAAGATTACCTAAATTCTTACTGGACGAAATTGCAGCTTAATGTTTTAGAATCACACGTTAAATTCCGAGTTTTTATTACTGCATTGGTGCATATTCATGGGTCTATCTATAGATGGAACGATTTCCAATATTTTCTTAAGAGAGATTCAGCTATTATGAATACTGGATTTGAAGTTTTAGAGGCTTAGCTTCAGAAATCGTCTGTATTAGTAGTTTAAAAATGTTTATGACCCATGTTTGACTATGTGTAAATCTAAAGAATTTAACAATTTAAAATGTTTTGAATTATTATAATGCGTACTGTATATTTTTCTGCTATTTTCAAGTGTTAATGCTTCTATCTCAGTTATTTTTCATTTAAATTTGGACTTTCACTTAAAAAGACTAAGGTATAACTCATTACACTGCATCACCGATTTTTAATTACACTTTTAAACGCATTTACAGTTGCACTTAAGACTCCGCATAGCATATAGAGAATTCTAATTTAAGAAAAAACACCGAAACAGCCAGGGAATGGAACCCTAATTCCTCTGCGTTGAAAATCCAACATACCACTGGACCACTTAGAAGTATATACATTTCATTTCCTTGAGGTTATTTTATGTTAAATGCTGTTTGAGAAACTTAACATGTGCTTTTAAAGTGCCACTTAGACAAAAATAATACAGCACTATCTACCAATCGGACTGCCATAAATATCTTGAGAAACTGGTGAATTATTATTTTATTGCTTCTCGTCCTAACAGCTTGCTTTAATTTTACCAATTAGTTGCCAACTATCTTAATTTACAAACTAATTTTATTGCAATATTCATTATGTACAACTAAACAGCACGTGCAATATGATCAACAGATGACATATTATCATGTCTTTATTCTCATCTCTTAGAAAAAGATTCCTAAATTATGAAACTAATCACTTTGTGAAACCTGTGCATATGTATATAATTTTATCAACAATTTCCACACATGTCTGGAGTGACACTGTTAACTAATATATATATATATATATATATATATATATATATATATATAATCTTAGAAGTTTCCTAAGATGGAAATGCCATAGTTTGAATTTCTCTTGCAACAGACTGTTTCAACAATACACTTTACTTTTTACCTGTTTTAATGTTCAAAGTATGAAACTAATTATCACATTGTCATACTTTTTACATACGAGACATTATTTTTCTTGCTTTTAACATTTTAATAAAATGATTAATACAGTTGATATAACTATTGATTCAAACCTTGGCACTAGTATACAGGAAAAATCTCTAGTTAATAGATTTATTGAATTCAAGCACAAAAATTTCAATTATAAATGGACCACGACTTATATACAAGCAATAATAAAAGAATGAATCCCTATGTTTCCTTTAAGTGAAACTTAGGACCATCTGAACCGCGCATCTTCTAGGCCCGTAAGCAACGTGAGGATCAGAGATATCCTGATCAGAGAGATTCCTGGATGAGTGATCAGCCCATCGTCCCGAGGTAAAATACGAGAGAATAATTAGGAAAGATGATGGACGAATCGGTGGAATGCTGGTGGGGAAAACTGGAGGACCTGGAGAAAACCCACCCCAACGCCATGTTGTCTACCACAAATCTCACTTTGTGGTCACCTGGGATTGATCTCGGGCTGCCTTGGTGAGAGCCAAGTGGTCTAAGCACTCAGCTGTGACACGACCAAAATTGTAATAATACATCTTGGAAAATCAGTGTACATTTAAATACTAATCATTCAACATTATAATACTCTTGATCTTAAAACTAGAAGAGTCAAAAATTAATACAGCTATCTTTAAGAAGCAGTTGTGAATGTTGTGAAAATCATGGTACCGAAACATTCAATAGATTAAGTGAAGGTATGGATATAAGTGATATGTATAAATGTAATTTAAAAATTGTAAATTCGAAATAATTTGATAGTGAAACGTATAAAATCATGTATGTGCCAGTTTAAACTACACATGATATTCACAGAAAAGCCAGTAATAAAGCACCTGTGGGTATATTAGTTGTACATGAGGTCGTAGATTTAAAGCCGATTGCAGTTTCGAATGTCAATTTGTGGAGAAACAAGTTTGGAGTTAAAAATAATCTTATTTGTTACAGAGCAGATTTCACTGATTCTCTAATTTAAAGTGTTATCATTACAAATGACTTGTTGCTGAGTATGCGGTGGAAACCATTACCGATAATAGGATGATATGTGGTGATAGAAGTGATCAGGAGACCTACCCCGTAATGAAATGATCTGTTACACACCAATGTAAAATAACTAACGGCAGGAATTCCGGAGGGTTCGGCCCTAATAACGTATGTATTATGCATGACAGATTGCAGGACGGCCAGTTTCCAATATTCGAGGTAATTGCTAATTTGTCCTTGTAAAACTTGAACTGTGATTACGGGCTATCCATTTACCAGAGTTCTTTTTAAAGGGAAATGCAGCAAATCTACGGTGCCCCGTGAGCATTAGGCAACAACTCTAGCGATCCTGTGTGGCGGTATTCTTCTTCTTTAGCCGAAAGGCGCACTAAATTGCGATTTGGTTCTTATTAAGGGGGTTAATTTTCTATAAAGCTGCGTTAAATAGCATATTTATGGAATAATGCATGACCCTATCATTTTACTTCCCTTTCCATGGTTACTAAGTGGGTGCTTTTCAAAATACGCTATTTTGTTTAGCATGCTTTTAAAATCATGGTGTTTCAAATCATTGTGGGAAAAGTAAATTTATTGTACATACCTAAAACCACAATGTAAAGTCTTGCTTCTTGTGAAAAAGACAAGTCATAAAATGTTTCCAATAGATCTGTTTTCAATTTTAAAAGACGACTTAAAAGCCAATAGTTCGACAGGCTCAAAAAAGGAACATTCCCCTTAAAGCTATTTATATTCTTTGCTTTTATCTCGTATATAAAACATAAATATCTATATTCTAAAATAATAACGCTATATAGAAATCGTTATATAGAATTTAAACAAAGTAAATGTAGTTCCTATGGTCTTGCTTATTATTTGCACTTCGTTATTCATCGTTAAAACAACCGAAGAAATACATTAGTTATGATGTATTGAAGGCATACACTTCCTTATTTAGGGGGAAGCTATAACTCTAGTGTATTTTTATATAATGGGAATAGGTTTCCATAAAAAAAATTAAACTTTCCTTTTTGTTTATTTAATATGAAATTTCAAATGCATGCATCCTATATCACATTCTAAAACGTTTTGTATGACATTATACAAATTAAATAGTGAGCGTTTAGAAATTCTGGAAAATAATATAGCAAAATAGCAAATAAAGATGTTTGATAATTTATATTGCCCGTAATTTTTTAAAATATCGTCATTGGATTTTATTTGGAGTGCAGGTAAAGTGGTACCATTTGTTTCATAGTAACTAAAGTATTATGGCACCAAAAATCTAATCCTAGTTCTCTAGCAGTTGTAAGATTAGGTATTAATTTTGCTGATATTGACTCACACACACAAATTATGTATATGTTTTGTACAATAATCCCCTTAAGAGACTTTTTATTATTAATTAATTTCTACTTTTAGACACCTCTATTTGCTCATTTGAAACTATTTTATAAACTCAGCCCGATATTCAATTCTCCTAAAAGTAATATTCATTAAGTCATGCACCATAAATAACGTAATAAGCTCCTTTCAATAAAATTATAAGTGCTCTCATTTATTGATAAACAGGTGCAATAACTGAAGGACTATGAATAAATTGTTTTACTATCCTATAGACCTTTGTCCTAGCTGTCAACGACCAGTTAAACTCCAGACAGTTACCCATTTCCTCCTATAGATTTTTGCAGCAGCTTGCACGATTAAAGCCTTAATATTCTAATACTCCTTAAAACTGATAATGTAGCTCAAGGCATGTCAGTGAAATTATGTTGTAATAACCTTTTTAGATACATGAACTGGAAATACTATATAAGTATTTTTCAGAAGGTCAAATTGGGGCTAATTTTTGTGTTGAGATTTCATTTTGTTTTAAAAGTTACAGTGTTAGTTATATGTAATTTCGTTTGTGAGATTTTAGATGTAGGTCATCTAGGAAACCTAGTAAGGGCATAGTCATTATATGTCTAATCAAGAAATTCGTTTTCTCACGTCTGCCTTATAGTGCACATTTCATTTTATTTTGTATGATGATATATTTTCTTATTTATAATTGTATCCATGTTTCTCGTAGTCTCTTAGTTTCTGAAAGGCACATTTGTCTGAGCACTGGTTTACTTTGTCCAAAGTGTTGCATTGCATGCTGGACCATAAAAGTGCTTAAATGGGACCATGTATATAACTAGATTAAATACATTGAATTAAGATGGTTCTAATAGCTACACGGGTCACTAAGTTAATTAAAAATTATTGTTCTAAGTGTAAGCACCATTTATTTCTTATATAGTCATTTTATAATATTTCACTTACGTTGTATTATATTCCACATTTCAATATAAGTTAGTGTAAGTTGTAAGTTTAGTGGCAATGATTTATTTATGTTATATTTATTTCTGGGCTGTTCCTGACACATATAAAATTATTTTCATATATTGAAATATATGTGGCTCACTTTGCCTCTCCATTATTTTTATATGTTACATTTTAGGATAAATAAGAATATTTAAGATTTGTCGATTGTTTTGTAGTCAGTTTGTGTTACATTAATTCTAACGTGATGTTTACAGCAACGTCCACTAATTTTTACTTAGATAATATATCTTTCTTTAATTATTGCATTTCAATAAACTGAAGGACTCTTTATCATTGCTTTTAAATCTCCTAGAAAATTTCCTGATATAATATTAAAATATTCTTTGCCTGTGTTTATTCCTTCAGAGGTAGACGATTTATTGAATGAAATAATAAAAGAAATAACATGAAAGATAAACATTACTATGAAAATGTATAAAGTATGCTGTACTCTCACTGTAAATATAGCTGTACAGCTAACTAAGGGTTGAAAATAGCCTCAGATCGTGTAAAAGAAGAGTTAAGTTTTACTTTCATGACTAGCCACAGCAAAGCTTAATTCGGTGAAACTCATTGCTTGGATGTACATTCTGTGGGTCCTGTGGGAAAGAAGGGATAAGCCCACTTAAAATAAACGCAAATCGTATTTTTAATGCTTGGGAGACTATCGGAATTGTAGGGGAAAACCGGCATATTGTACTAAAATTGTGTCAATTACTTTTGTTTTTATATGTTTTAAGGAAAGCTGGTGTCAGTAAATGTAAAGAGAAAACATCAGCCGGATCAAAAGGGCGGTAAATATCAACTCCTTAAAAGAAGTTATTTCTACTGAGATGATAACTACAATAGTGACGATGATGACCTTTATGACGGCATTTTTGGGAGGGGAGGGGTAGAAATATTTTCGGTACAAAGAAATTGCATCAAACTCAAATGGGTTCGGGCTTATAAAGATAGTTAAAGATAGAGGTGAAAAAGAATAACATTTTATTTACAAATAAAGCATTTTGTTTACAAAGTATTTTGTTTACAAATTCAAATATGGATGTTGCCAGAAAGTAGGCTAGCAGCAAGGAATGTTGCAACTCACAATCTGTCCTGGTGATGGCTTGATTGCCACGCCGCTGTGAGTCCGGTCAGAATGGCTCCTTGGAGGCCAACCGGGACCCGGATACCATTACCGAACCCGGAGATGTGTAAAATAGGTTACGCGCCTCTGAGCCGCATTGCCACGGAAACTGCGCCCGGAGCCTATCGTAATAGAAGTGTCTCAAGGCGGATGGGGAGGGGGGCGATACGATGGAGAGACTTCCAAGAAAATCTTGACTCACATGTGATTTCCCTATGGGGAATGCGTCTGGGATTTCGACGGCATCTTCGAAGGCCATTTCACTAGATTCGGTCTGTAATTCTTGAAGATAACAGCGCAAATAGCATCTACTAAATATTCCCGAAGGTAATATCGATTTTGATGTAAATATGCACGTTTACAGACTTAAGTGAAAATTCAGAGCGGTGGTTATTTTAACAAATACGTATACGTAAACACTCAATAGCTGATCAACTAAAATGCCGAAAAATACTTTTAATTTTAAAAAGTAGCTCTTCCGTACTTTGGGCAGTTCTAGAAAAAAGAATACTATATATCACAAAGTGCTCGTTTAATGCGCAATCTGGCCCACCTGGGTAGCGTGGTGGTAGCATACCTGCCTCACGTTCAATAGGTCCCGAGTTCGAATCTCGGTCAGGGTGAGTTACCTGGAGAAGTTTTTCCGGGGTTTTCCCTTATCCTGAAAGGCGAATGTTGGGTAACTCTAAGCTCTATGGAACTCGGGCTCATTTGAGCATTATTTCATCCATTTCATTCACCGTCCGATATGACAACATTGGAGGACGTAAATTACAAGAAAAAATGCTCAATCATAGAGGTTACATTTAGCAACTTTCTTTTTAGATGTATGTGTATGTAAACCTAAACGCGCATGAGCATAAACACACATATATTTACACATGAGCCATTTTCTAGCAAGTGTTTCTATTTTTTTAATTTAGCTTATTGTAATATTCATTACAATGAAATACTTTTGAATATGTAGGCGGGATGCAATATTTCATAGAGAAAATAAAAAGGTGGGATAAAAAATAACGAAATCAGCTTAGAAATTACTCCAAGAAACTGAGTTTTTCACATCTTCCTTGGATTCACAAAGCTGGAGTAGCGAAGGAGGGACTTCAAATAACCCGAAACAAGTGTAAAATTCATTACTTAGGTTCAATTTAGCAAGCAGAGAAACCATGAAATTTAAATTTTACGTTTGAATTGCACTGAAGTATTTAGGGGTGCTCCGTACCAAATCTGAGGCATAGGTCCAACTCTCGGTACTGGTGTGGTTTTCTTCACTAAAATATTTCATTTGTTTTGCACTAAACTCCTAAAGTCCCTGAAACTCAAATTGAGGAGCTACTTGGGACAGACCGGGATCCTAACCCCATACCACCCTCCAGTATTACACCACATTCATTACGCTTTTAGTGGGCAGAGGTGGAGGGATGCGTGTGTGTGTCAGTAATGAGTAATAGTAAATACATTGATTAGTAGGTGTGATATTGCACATTTTTCTAACGCGGTATTACCAGAAGTTACGTACTTAAAATTGAGTCTCATTTTATATTCAGAGGATGATTATGCCAAGAAGTGGTCACTCCTATAGAAAGATCAAATCTGCGAAAAATGCCTTCGTTCCGTAATAACTGTGAATTTTTTTAGATATTTTTGCCGAGTATATATTTTTATTTTTATATCAATTGTTTGTGATAAAGGATGACTGATATTTCCCTTATAACATTAATAAATTTTGCGTCTGGTATTTTTTGCCTCCTAGGAAGCTTAAGTGATCATCATCATCATCATCATCATTGCTGTTGTTGGTGTTGATGTTGATGTTGTTGTTGATGTTGTTAACAAGATCGCCTAAATCATATAACCGTTGGAATTACTAGGAGACTAGGGTTGTGATTATGTGATAATAATTAAACTGTTTCCCGTTGTAAGTGAAATGCTGTTTAAGATTCATAGGAATTTCAATTAACATTTCTGTCTGAAAAATTTTAATGCATCATTATTGGTTAGCAACTTTTCTCTAATACTTAACCACAATGAGTAAAGAGTGATATTACATCACTTTTGGATGCGGAATCAAGAAAGCTCTACGTATGTGTGTGCATGAGTGTGTTTTTCAGAGCAAAGTTCATAAATGGGAATTCGTGAAGAATGTCACATGTTATGTTTACGTTCACCGTTTCTATGGATGCGACCGGAAGATTTCCAAGAAAATACTCTCCCTTGAAAACTACCCTTTACTTGGAACTTCCTAATTACATTTTGTTCTGAGAAGCAGCTCTAATGATTTTGATTCGAGTACTTCAGCATGCAAATTTTAATTAATTATCTTAAATAGAACTGAGTGCCTTAGACAGTTCTAACTTCTTTTTATAGGTATTGCGTTGTTTTTCTTTACCCACGTTATACAAAATTCCTTCCGAAAGAAACGCAGGCTACAGTCCTGTAGAAATTTCATTATTAACATCTTTCCTCATGCAAATATCACAAATACATGTAATTTTATTCAAAATATTAGAGCCAGTTTTCAGAAAACACAAATTTTCAAATAACTTTAATGTAGATAGTAGTTTGGTTTTGCCTATTTCGGAATAATTACAATGTAGGCATTTATGAAAAATTTTGTTTCAAAGTTAGGCTGCTTAAATACACAAACGCACGCACACTTACACATACACAGTCATATACAAAGGCCTTCTTCTTTAAAAATACTTTTTCATACAGGGAACTCAAGGCATGTACTTCTGGTGAAACCTTGACGTGGAGGTTGGTTTGGAGTACCATGCTGGTCTTATTTTCTAAATAAGAAAATCTAAAATTCCAGAACGGATTACTTGACCACAGTGGCAGCTCATGAGCATTTTCCTTGGTGGGGCCAGATATAATGAAAGTAAGAATAAAGTGGAACTAAATATTTTAAATTGGGCCACCTATAGTACATTGCCAAAACCACTGCAATAGCAGAAATGTATCAAAACACTATTAAACTCAAGTAACTAGTAAAAAAAATGTGCGAGGGTAGGTCAAAAAGAAATGCCTCCTATTTTTTGCCCCTTAAATAAGTAAGTTATGTGAAAACTTTGAATTTGGCGCAATTCCTCAAACCTTCTTCTCCAATTCCCTGCAGTAGTAACGTCCTAAGTCAACAGTTGGCAACACTGCATCCTCTTGCAAAATGGCTGACATCGACAATTCGTATAAGACAGCGTTCTGTGATTGAATTTTTGACTGCGGAAGGTGAAACGACAATTCGCATTCACGAAAGGCTAAAAAATGTGTTAGACGATGGATTCGTGGATGTAACGAAGCTGAAGGGCAAACACCATCGGCAGATGAAAAACGAAGCGGCAGGCCGGTGACTACAGTGACTCCATGCAACATTCAGCAAGTCGATGACATCATTCGTAGTGATCGCCGGGTAACAACAGGTGAATTGTGTCGCATTACCTCTCTCAGTAAAGGCAATGTGATGATGATTATTCAACAACTGGGTTACTCAAAAGTTTGTTTACGTTGCGTACCAAGAATGTTAACCGTCCAAAACAAAAAAAAAAAAAAAAAAAAAAAAACAAGGAAAACAATGGCCTCCGAAAACTTCAAGCGCTTCAATTTGGATGGAGAGGAGTATCTAGAAAAAGTTCTTACTGGAGACAAGATGTGGGTTCATTTTTTTTAACCTGAATCAAAGAGGCAGTCAATGGAATGGCATCACACAACGTCACCGAAGAAAAAAGAATTCAAACTCAGCATTCGGCAGGGAAGACTATGGCGAAAGTGCTTTGGGACACAGAGGGTGTGCTTATAATTAAGTTTTTTGGATCAGGGATGCACAATAAATTCTTTCCAATACGTCAGAACTATCAAAAAGCTGGAAGCACGTCTTCGACAAGTTCGCCCATCAAAAGCTATGGAGGATGCTCTTCTTTTGCATGACAATGCAAGACCACACACCAGCCGTCACACCACTACAGAAATTGAGAAATTGGGATGGCAAGTCTTAGCTCACCCCCCATACAGCCCTGACCTGGTACCATCAGACTTCCATCTGTTCGGGCCACTAAAGGAAGCTCATCGTGGGATTCATTTTGAAGATGAGGAGGCTGTGAAAACGTCCGTGCGTCAATGACTTAGGAAGCAAGACCGTGTGTTTTACCACACTGGAATACAGGTCCTAGTTAAAAGGTGAACCAAAACTGTGGAAAAGGACGGATATTAATTGAATAGTGACAAATTAGTCGAATTTGTTGTAGTTTTCAAGCTAAAAAATTGGGTTCAATTTTCTTGGCTATTAAAAGAGAAAAAATAGGGGGCATTACTTTTTGACTCACCCTCGTGTAATATAACTCACCAAGTGGCAGTGTTACTTGTACAAGACCTGAGCACATATAGTCTTCTGGGCGGAAAACATTTAAATTACCCTGTTAAAATTTTAACTTTTCGTAGGAAAGGGATTTTAATTTGATGGAAATTTTATCACAGAGTCAGTAGGGAAATTTTGTCTGAATGTAGTAGATGTCTTTGTTTTAATAGTTCCAAAAGTACTGAATATATGAGATCGTTGCAATCGTCCTTTCATTTGGTTTACCACTGTGTCACACACTTCCTTAGCATCTAAATTCATGTTCACTTCAGAAGAGTAATTCCGTCGCTTTGTTGAGGGAGGAGCAAAGTTATCTTCTACTGTTCTCAAGAATTTCAGACACAGCTGATTCAAAATACTATGAAGCACGATTTCTTACTAAACCACCTGCTACAGAAAGTTCTGATTTTTGCCTTCTTATGGCGTAAATGTGAAATTATTCGGTTAATGTCAGCCTAAACTTTTAGTTTAAAGTTTTGCTTCTACCTTCAATTAATGAAAGTGCATAGATAGGGTCAACATGAAAATCTCAAAATCAATTGCTACTCTAAAGAAACCAGAAACTAGAGCTATTTATTAGAAGTTTACTTACCATCCTTGGTCCTTCATCAAATGCAAAACATCTTTCAAAATTATAATATAAAATTAGCTCCAAAAATAACTTTAGTCTTAAGAACTTACTTAAAAAACCTTTAAGCAACACCATCGATAAACTAAAATTATCTGGAGTATACAAAATGCCGTGTAACAACTGTGAATCATACTATATTGGAAGAACTAAGAGAAGTCTTAAAACTTGTCAAACGGAACACTTGAGAAACATAAAACTTAAACAAATAGCAAAATCTGCAGTTGCCAATCACTTCTGGAAATGCAACCATGAAATTTGTCAAAGTATACAACTATTAAAACACGTACAAGCGTTAATGAACTAGATATTTGGGAAAAAATTTATATTGTAAATAGTGAAGAAGAAAACATTTTCAGTTTTGATATACCAGTATTGAATAGTGTTCTACAATTTATTAAACAAGTTGAAGAAGTCAACACAGACGTACCTCAACCTATTACTATGAATAATATAGATCAAGTTAAAATTAACCCAGATTTCAACCAATCTAGGTTACCCAGGAAGCAGATGGAAGAGAAAGTACTTCTACTTCAACAGATAACTGGTAATCAGGACATTGTTCCAGAAATTGAGATAGAAGAGGAAGTATATGTGCCACAACAATCCAACAGTTCAACTTCTTCACATCCAGAGATGAGGCAACTCTAACCAGTTAATAAAGTCTGTTTAGTTAACGCGTGTGCAGTTCGGCCGCCTCTTTTGATGGACCCTTATAATCGTTTTACAAAACCGGCCCTACTTTTCCCAGTCCTTTCTGCAAAGTTGCCACCTTTCTCGATACGTCATGGGTATCGTACGAGGTTTCGTCTAAATAAATAATCTTATGTCCATTACCACGAAACTGCGTTAGTTTTGATATATAACCAAGCTACAATTCTACTGTATTCCATAATAACCCTTATCTTATTCAAAGTGCGCTATTTGAAACCCAGCTCCTTTAGAAGGCCGCGCAAAGTGCAGTGCCCATGAGGAAAATCACAAATTTCTTGCAAATGTGCAACCAAATCATCTAAGGTGGGCGCTCTGACTTTTGCAGAGAATCTATAAATTTCTCGACAAATTAAATCGCATGTGAAATTATCCACTTTAGAGAAACGTTTCCTTTTGTTTGCAAACTTGATAGGCGTCTTTGTTATCCCTTTCGTCACAATTTTTCTTACTGTATTTGTGTTAATACCCAAAATTCATTAGGTTCATTGCATGACCACTTACCAAGATCATTTGTCAGCACATATTTATATGTGTTCTAAACAAGCGCTTGAATTTTCTTAGAAAGAGTTCCCGTTATAACTTTGTTTTTTGAGGCTTCTCCAGTAAAATAACTCGGCCCGGCTAACTCCAATTCATTCACACTGTTGCCTTCACTTTGATTATTTTCACTTGACTGAAAGTTATCTACTACTTCTTTTGCATTTACCACTGCATTTCCCTCCCACCGTCTCCACATCGTCACACACAACGAATTTCTGCACGTAATGAAACATATCAACTGGATGTTGGAACTTTGGCAACTGAGACTCCACGTGGAGTAAACATGCGACTGACATTTCCAGAAAATCAGGGTTGTTATTGGTCCTCAACGACAGGGTTCCATTTGTGAAGTGTGGAGACGGTCTTTAGCGGGTGGTAGGGTCAGTTTCCTTTCTGGAGCAACTGCACTCGCTTTGACTAGACAGACTTTACCACAGGTGACAACCAATCATCTTTGTCCAGCCCCAATGTTTCAGTCCCAAATGTTGGTATTGAAAATCAGGAGATCGTCAAGGGGAGGAGCCTTAATTTTTTGGAGGGTAAAGTTTGCGTCCGCCGACAGTAGTTGGAGCAGCATCCACTGAAGATGGTCTGAAGCAAAGACCGAAAGGCGCTTTTGGAAGAAATGGTGAACACCTGCCCGGTCTGAGTGAGTAATCTTACAAATTAAGCATGCCAGCTACTCATATTTATATTAAACATGAAAAATTCAATGCCACTGCCGGGATTTGAGCCACGGATCACCTGGTTTCCGTTTAGTCACTCTTAACCTAGCAACTTAAGAGCGACTGGATGGAAACCAGGATATCCGTGGTTGAAATCCCGGCCATGGCATTGAATTTTTCAATGTTGACTCTATCTATCAAAAACCTTAGCCTATATACGGCTAGCGTGGAGAAATGATTAATTTCCATCAACTAACTATAATAATGAAAGTGCATTTTCCGTAAACAATCCACTCTATTCATTTTAAAACTGCACCACTTTTTCTACCAAACAATCTTCCAACAAGAATCACTGGAATGATAAAACTTCATATAACGGGGCCGCAAGTAGCTGGCCCTAAGCGTTGATGCCTGCGATCTAGGTGGAGGGGAGAGAGGAAGGTATCGACACCTGGCTGGCAGAGTGTAGAGGGAAGAGGAGTGACCGCGAGCCCATGCAATCTGGCCCAACGTTCTGCCTCGCCACAAGGAGCCTGTTGCGATTGCATGTACAGTACGGCGAGTTCCAAGCTTTGGTAACAATTAAGAATCACGGTAGAAACGATTATTTGTGATAATTTTACAACTGAATAAAATATAGAATAAATACTTTCTTCAAATTAAAAGAAAAACACCTATAAGTTGCGTGATATTTCGGATATGCCCGGTCTCTCTGTCCCTTATGGCAGTCCGCCTTTGCTTGAACAAGAGAAAGTAAAGGAAGCTTTGATTGCAATATTTTCTGCAACGAAGTGGAATGATTAAACAAAGTAATTACTGTAGCATCTCTATATACACTGCTTAGACTGCATGGACTGTACATGTAACTCCGCTTATTCTTGAACAGAACTGTACATGCCGTCAAGTCTTCATCTCTCTGCTTCATCTTTGCACAGTTATTTCCCTATATTTGTTTTTTCAATATAGCGGTAGTTCAGGTTGCTGTAATATAAGGTTTCTGCTGCATTTTATTAGCCGTTAATATCGTAACTTTTCATAAAATTTCATAACATCCCCCTGCTGTGCGGAAAGGCTTTTTGTACCTATCGATTTAAAACAACATGCCTTGCCGCCTGTCGCCTTTGCTTTTTCGCTCGAGTAGCTCTACCAGAACAGTCCTGCTGAACGTTCATCCGCAATGATACAGATAATGATATAAGTTGTGAAGGCTTATCTGCTGTATGAACAATATTTCAAAAAAAAATTTGATGTGTTGCGCTTACATCACTTTTCATACTCTTGCACAAATCTTTCTTACAAATGGCATTCTTCCATGTATTTCACGATAATCGAAGTAGTAATTTGTAGAAATGGTTTAATTACATTAATAATATGAGATATTAAAATATTTAAGAGTTGGTTGCTATAAGATGGTTTGGATTTCCTTATACTTGCTTGAACAGGATGTGAAAAAACGCCTAAAGACTTTCCTTTGAGAGAAGTGTGAGTATGGGAAAATTAAAACAAATAATAAGGAATATCTCGAAAATGGTTAACCCTAAAAATAATTAATAGAAACTGTGCAGAATTTATGAGCAGAATTTATCGACATTTTAGGTTTAGTATAGATGCACAAGTCATTCATTGAAAACACTTCAATTGCACATGCAAGAAAATTCAAGATAAATAAATAAATTTTCACCGAGCACAGTGGCTCATTTGAGACCTACATTCCGGGTTTGATTCCCGTGGCGGGCCCACCTGGTCCATGCTTTTTATCGGGTTTTGTCCCGGGTCACCTGGTGATTCTTATAGGTTAACTACATCCCTGGAATTTCCTGTCCCTCCATTTCATCTCATGATTTCGTACAATCTCTCATCTGGTGGTCTCTTTCAGGGTAGAAGTGTCGGCGGGCGTCTCGGCGGTGCATGGCTGGATAATATGCTCCTGGTAAACACTTTCTCCGTCGGTAGGACGGTTTCCGCTTCCCGGGCCGACCTGGTGGGCCATTTGCTGACCACGGCGGGTGGGATGCCGGTTGGGCTAGCATGCCAGAGGAGTTTCCAACTAGTAAATCGTAGGGGCCCTGCCCTCTGCACTGTCATCGCTTCTCTCGCTTCATCCTTCCTTCCGGAGATGCTCCACTTGAGGCATAGGTACAATATATGAAGACTGGAGGCAGTGCCGAATCCCCTCAATACTAATCCAGTCCAAATTAAATTTAATTTGTTTCGTTTAATTTGCTATAAAATAACTTAAACAGTGATATTTTAATAAAACTCGTTAGAAACATTTTTGAGGCAACCAAAATGTAGAAAACATTTCCAGAGAAAAGTAGGAATGAGTTACCTCGTTCAAAATTTTTGTCATAGCTTTGGAAGACGCTGAAATTAAATTCAAACTTTGGTATTAAACCGACATTTTTATAAAAAAAATATGTATTGGGTTATCTCTAGAGTATATTTACAGTGAATGTTTGGCCTCATATTTTTGAGTGGAATGCAACACACTCTGCATCTACTATATAAGAGGTACAGAAATTGTAAACTGAATTTGAATCTTTAGAAACGTATAGTATCTAAAAATGCAATGCCGAACTAATACTCCATTGTTTATAAATTAAATGAAAAGGATATCTTTAGATATTTGAGCCCTAGCCAATAGAAATGGAGATTAAAGGAACAATGTTGATATAGAAGAAAGAAGCATCAATTTTGAATTTTTTAAATCCATGCTTGAAAACTATAGATTTAAGTTTGATTCCTATTGGTGGAAAAAACATCAGTAATATTCTATATTGGTTGATATATGCTCTATTCTAATTATCACTGTAAGTAATTAAATAATAATCGTATAACAAAAACCAAACTACCACATATATTATGTGAAGCGCAAGTCTTTTCTTCCTTTTCCCATGCAACATTTGATGCTTTTAGAACTTGTAAAAGTAACAACGGATGTTTGTTAAAATGATCTTAAGTCACCAAATTGATGTCTTTTATTTAAAGAGTGTAGATACTCACTCAAGTGTCTAAGGGATCTTCATCTCAACCATCCATCATGTTTCTATAAAGGTGATTGCAACGGAATGTTAAATCCTGATCACTGATATAGCAGTGTCATTACTACGGTTTCCTTTTTCGTTTTAAATTTTTGTGTACCAAAGTAAAATGAGCAGTGTGTTAGCTTCTGAAAATAGTTGCAGTATATATTATGTTCTAAAACAAGGGTAAAGTTATTAACAGAGCTAGATAGTTGAATATAAGGAATGTGATTAAAGTATTGTGACTTCGTGAGACCGTAGAATTAAAACTCCAATTTGCCGAAATTCTAAATGTTCTTTATTCCCGTAGAAATACACTGTTCAATTATCACGTAACAATATTACATCACATATACAACACAATCTTCCAAGATCGATGACAATAACAAACAGCGTTCTGATTACAACATCAGCTCTCGTTATAACAATCTTAACAGCTGTTTACTGCTTACGAACATTCTTGGCGAGTCGCCGCTCTCTTAAATACCTCACTGAGAGTTTCTGGACTATTCTAAAATAATCCAGAAACCAAATAGATTAGATTAGATTGATTTGCGTTCAGTAAGTTTACTTGTAGCCAGAAAAGGCTGTGAACATTGAACATGTCCAGAGGTATAATGTTTAATAGCATATATATGTACAAAAGTTAACATAAGACACATATTATAATATACAGGCAATATGAACAACAAAGCAGGGATAATTATACATGACACAAAATCAAACACTTTTTAATTCAGCTTTCACTTGGCTTATGCCAGTACGTATCAACCTTTTTGCAATGGATACAATTCTTGTTATTTCTTAAATACACACACACACACACACACACACACACACACACACACACACACACACACACACATATATATATATTAAAAATAAACTTTCAACATGCATAAAAGATTTATTGGTAATGATTTGTCATTGGAACAGTTAGATACTACCTATAGAGCTACAGAAGCATTATCAGAATAATTGGTCATTCAGATAATCTTGTACAGAATAAAAATATTTTGAGCAAAGGTACTCTCTAACAGCATTTCTAAAAGCACCGAAATTATCAATTTTTTCTTGAGCA
Source organism: Mantis religiosa (assembly GCA_030765055.1). NCBI lineage: Eukaryota > Metazoa > Arthropoda > Insecta > Mantodea > Mantidae > Mantis > Mantis religiosa. Next base: position 60,445,071 of record CM060951.1, on the reverse strand, counting down.
TTAGTTCATTAATTAAGAACATTAGCATAATCTCTATCAGTCAAGAAGTCACCAGAAATTTCCATTTATCTCAGTTTGTTTCGGCAGACGTTTATCTACGTGCTATTTTTATCTGCCAGCTCTTTGTTTTCACACTGCCCGCCTATCAGTTCCTTTGTGTAAACAAACCGCGCGATCTTAGATAACGGGTTGGCGACAGTATTCAGGTGCCCAAAATTATTTTTTTCTGGTTTTCCTTGACTGCCATCCAATAGTATTGGGCAAATTGCTCCATATGTTATTACACCCACTGAAAAGTGCCGGATTGATTTGACTGAAAATATTTAGCATGATTAGTTAGTTTTCTCCCTGACTCTTTTACAGTCATTGCGCCAGGGTAGACTTGTGATGCGGCTTTCATTAAGCTTCAAATTCATCTTCCTTTGTACATTAATCCCACAGATATAACGTAGTAATGAATAGCATGAATATTATGATGAATAGCATGAATAAAATTCATTACAGTTCTTCTAATTTATATACTTTTGTTACTCAATATTTTTCTCAAAATTGACGAAGTAATATCTCTTGAATTTTGTATATCTATCCCAAGTTTATCGCCCTGAACAAATCGTTCTGCACAGAGATCCAATTGTGTTACATACAATTATACTTAGGCGAAAGCTTCACATACTAAAAATATATTTCGCTACATTGTAGACCTACAATTATATTAGTTATCCAAAAATGAACATTACTTTTAAATAAATTTTTATAGTCGTGTGTGTGTATATTCATACGATCATTTAGGATTGCGAAATGAGTTTAACTGGTTTAAATGTATAGTTTTTAGCTATTTATTAATGATTGTCAAAAACAAGTATAAACAGAATAAACTATCGCGTGTATGCGTATGAGTATGTAAGCGTAACTTGGATCCACTTACAAATAATCTATAAATAGCCTACATGGATGGTTTCTTAACTAACTTCCCCAAGAGGAGGTAAGCGTTCTAAAGCTATGTAAAATTGAAATATAAAATCACTTTCATATCTTTTGAAAAGGTATGCAAAATAAGATAACAAGCATAATTTTTCAGACGGTTCTTATTTACCAAATTTCAGTGGGCGGAATGTCTAAGAATGGGAGTAGTTAACAGGAAGCGGTGTCAGTATGTGTAGCACAACACGTAGGCGAGATTGGGCCGTTTGTACTTCCAACCTGGCGACAAGATGAAGGACGAACCAGCTCCGAATGATGATGTGCACTAGCCGATGCCATACTAGATATTGTTATAGCCACTCGCGATATGAGAATCCTTAATATAACAAGTAACTCCCAGCAAAGAAAGGGTCCCTTGCACCCACAAGGCGCTAGGATCAAATCTTTTGTCCGCCTCGGTAGCGTGATGGTAGCATGTGTGCCTCACGTTCAAGACGTCCCGAGTTCAAATCTCGGTCAGGGTGAGTAACCTGGATAAGGTTTTTCACGGGTTTTTCCCTTATCCTGAAAGACGAATGTCGGGTAACTTTAAGCTCTATGGACCCCGGGCGCATTTCAGCATCATTTAACCCATTCCATTCATCGTCCGATATGACTTAACGTTTGAGGACGTAAATTACAACAATAAATCTTTATAAGAACACTAATTCCACCGTCCGGCCGTACCACACCAACTGCGGTCCCCTGGTCCGATCACTCTGAAACACATTAAAGGAAATAACGAGGCGAGAAGATTAATGCTACAAGAGGATCTACCCAGTAGTCACTTTTGGATACAAAGAAACCACCAGAGATATAGACTGACTAGCAGTACGAGGATCGTAAATTAAGGAATAAGTAACGATTGTGCACTGCTAAACCATTCCTTTCTTTAATAACGCTAGAGTAAGAAACGTATCAGTTCTCATGATATTTAATTGACCACAAAGGAGAAGCATTTAGAGTGAAGGCCGACAGAAAGGTAGATACATACTGGGAGAGCAATATGGAATGAGTCAGTAAAGGAGAGGAAGGGAAAGAGAAGGGAAGGATATCCGTAGTATCTCCATAGTATATATGGACGTCGTTTATCTCATTAATGCATTTCATTTAATTCGTTTATCTGCCACCACAGCGAAAACCAGCCCGCCTCGGTAGCGTAGATGGTAGCATGTCTGCCTCAAGTTCAAGAAGTCCCGAATTCGAATCTCGGTCAGGCTGAGTTACCTGGATTAGGTTTTTCCGGGGTTTTCCGTTATCCTAAAAGACGAATGTCGGGTAATTCTAAGCTCCATGGAGCCTGGGCCCATTTGAGCATTACTTCACCCATTCCATTCATCGTCGGATATGACTTAAAACAGTTGTAGGACGTAAATTACAACAACAAATTTACGAGGCAAAAACACATTCTTAAGAAACAACTATTCTAATATAATGGCAAAGACATATTATAATCTCTTTGATGATCGATTACCTCGTTGACAGCTAGGTCCGATGTTCAGTTTTTCTTCAATCATCTGAATATCAAGAAACAAACACACATGTACAATGTACAGACATATGTTTTATAATTCATAGTTAAAGTTGGCGTTTTCTTAGGTAACGGATAAAATGACATGAGACTAGCGAGATTTGATTTTTATCATGCTCCTGAAATTTTGAGCCCTTGTCACTGATGCCTGGGGCGTTAAACTTTTTTCTCTTGCTAATAAACATCAAGTTCTGCGCCGTGACGTAACGGGCTAAGGCAACATGCCTTGGTCCCTGGCCACGGAAAGCGGCCCGGGTTCGATCCCACCCATGTGGTGAGATTTTAGGTCCCGGGTAGGACCGGTGCCAACTCAGCATCGTGAGGAAAGTGAGGAGCTTACGCTAAGTAAGTGGCCCTGGTCACGGAAATCAACATTCCGGCTGGGGGATGCCGAGATGCTGACCACATCTCCTCCCCTTATCGGTTGGATGAACGTCCACAACTGCCGTGCGTAAGTGAGCGTGAGGCCGGCAGTCGGGTTGGTAGGCCTTGGCCCTCTAAGTGCTGTCGCGTCATGGGTTATTATTATATAAGAAAAATATCAAGTCACCTCTTATTTGGCTTTCCAAATAGAGTAAAATTTTAAAACAAAAAATACATTCTATTTTAGAACAGAAAGGTGGATAAAACTATGTTTAATATGAGGGCAAAAATATATTTTCTTCTCTTAGGCATTGAAAAATAGATGTTTGTATGAATTAGTAATTTATAATCATTTATTATTTTGTTTCCGAATTTTTCTATTTTTTATTAATTTGAATTATAACCAACGGTCCACGAGTATGGAACTTTATGCTTTATGTTTTATGCTTTATGCCTAAAGCGAACAAAGCTGCGGATTCTGTGCATGTTAGTATACAAGAGTTAACAAACCGGGGAGTTTTCGTTTTTCTAAAGAATTACTATAAGATATACTGAAATAATACATATTTTGGTATTGTTAATATAAACAAAAGAATAAATAAGGAGTGAACAATAAACTTCTGTACATTGTTTATAAATCCTGGAGTTTATCAAAGTAGTTATAGTTATCGTGTTTTGTTTCTATTATCTTTAGAGCGCGTAGTTAGAGAGAGCAGCTTTCCTTTAAGCCCAATATGGAGTGATTATCATTGAAACTTATCCATGGTGTAGTCCCATAAATAAAATAAGTTTTGGCCTGTAAAGTACAAAAGAGCTGTGATGCATAAAGTACGTGGTTTTACAAAGTAGGAGCTTCTTTCTGAAAGCATGGCTTGTATAAAAGTTGTTGGGTATAGGTTTGGGGCGGTGAGGTGTAAACCCCAGGCGATTTTGCACATTCTGTTCCGTTCACTCTCGCGAAATAATAAAATATTGTTAACATAACGTAACAGATGCAGCATCGTAATATCTCATTACAACAGAGCCTGGCGTGCAACAAAAGGAGATTGAAGTCATATTTCAACCTTTGTTTTCAATATTAAAATGAACTACGTCGTTCCACCGCGTCGGACATGCTTTTCATAATTTTGTATTCTTGAAGTTTCTTCGTTGTTAGCTGGCTTTCTGAGAGATGAAGAGCCTTCTGAGGTCTACGCTAACCTTACGCTTTCAATAAACAAAGTCACGAGCTGTTTGTGTTGCCCTGAACACCATCTTTATTGTTCTTCCATTTTTCTTAATTTGTTGAGCCGCTTTCCTTCCTTTCTCTCATTCTTTCTTCGTTTATTGTGTTTGTGATTGTTACAGTACACATATTTTTCTGTGTCCCATGTACTATTTTCTGTATAGTTTTTATTTGTTTTCTGGTAACCAATTTTGTTCATAATATTTTTGTACTGTACATTCCTTTCTTTGCCCTGTCGGGATTGCCACTGTACATACTCTACTAGGAGGTTTTCCCTTCTAAAACTTCTTAGTGATGGGAACCACACTACAATTGCTGCTAACCTTGAACTGAAAGCAGTGCTCATCTCCAAAGTGTAACCGCAGTATCAGGCATCGATTAGGAGGCAGCGAATTAATCTAAACCAGATAATTAAAAAGAAGATAAATTAATAAAAATGCTTTGCTAAACTAATATAAAAATCTTGTTATAATAATATTAAATTAGAATGGATAGAGTAATGATTAAAATAGCAGTTGACTTAAGGAATAAGAAGGGAGGAATATAATTTAATATAACATATGTACTAGCATCCAGGCAAGAAAGAGAAAACATTCTTTTAAAAATCTGTACAAGTCGGAGAGACAGGAAGGAAGGACCGTTGCCTTCTTTGTGCTAGGAAAATTTCAATGTCTAAGAACTATAGTATACGTTCGGCCAGGAATGTGTTGGGACAAAGGACTTTCAAAATACAGTTGAGCATGAACGCTAAAGAGATTTAATTCGCCGATTTGATAAAGATGTATACCGTTACAAACAACTCAGTGTAGGCGATCCCCAACTCAGGGTGGGCTGAACGTCAATGAGTTAAATGAGTTTTGCAAACCAATGCGAAAATTCGAAATAAATGAGAAACCAATAATAGTTTAAGATTTGAGAAGGGTGAGCTTGTTTGGTCATGTGATGAAGTTAGAGAGGGTGTCAGAATAAGGCTGGAACTGAATAGTGAAGTAAGAAAAATTTACTTAAAAGTGATACTATGACAGGAAGGACGTGTTCATGCGCGTTAAGAAGATGAGTGAAGGTTTGTAAGTCTGAAATGTGGGGAAGTTAAGAATAAGCCAACAGCGGTAGTGGAAGTCGCATTAGAAGTTTATTAGAGCAAAGTAGTCGCTGTATAAAGAAGAAATAGAAACCGCGTGGAATTTACTTTAAACAAGTAATCCAGGGTTTTAAGTAAAACTGAATATATGTTAGAAATTTTACTAACAGGTGGTCACCGATCCAAGTCGATAAGCAATCTTAGTAGGAATTAAACCAAATAATTCTGCAACAAACAAAGTGTAATTAATACTACTGAGTAGCCAACAATCACCAAAATCCATTTCCTACAACCATTCACCTTAGAACTCATAGCTCCAATTAGAACCCAATCAATTAACACTGGTATGTGGGTTTGCCGCAAAGGATACATTTCTGACATTTCAAATTGTCGCGAGCTTGTAACTCATGATCTGTAAGCACTCTGGAATTTTTCAATTTGAAACATTTAGCAGCTCTTGTGCAAAAATTCTTAAGACCTTTATTTGGAGAGCGTTCAAATTATACACCAAATTCTAGAATTGTTTCCTGTATTAGAACATTTTATATTTGCCTCTTAGGTTTAGCTTATATCAATTCCGTTGTCCTCAACTTATTATCCAGACATCTAACAGCTTCTCTATCTGGAATGGAATTTCAGAGAATTTATCCTGAAATAGTCCACAGACCTGACAAAATGACTCGATTTTCATGCATTTGTCGTACATGAAAGGATTCTTTATTTCTCGTTAGACATTTCATTAGATTAATAAGAATAATATAATGTATTTTATACACAACACATATTACACATAACAATGAGAACTATGATCTCTACATCTCGAAGTGAAGAAAGATACAGAACAGACTTGAATGGACCATTCATTCTAGTAGAAAAATACCGAAATTAATACGTTGAAAGCGAACTGCGCATATGATCGGACCTAGGGCCCGACTATAAACAGAAAGAATGGTATTTAAAATAATTTTAGAATCTTTCAAGAAGCGCCTATGGTCTAAATTTGTCCAACTGTAGTATTAAGAAAACTGATCTTAGTATGCGCCTGTCTCAGTTTTATCTTTAGAGAAGAGGAAAATTTTGAAGTGTATATTCTAAACCATGAATGCTATAATTATGGGTACAGGTAGTTTTATGTTTTGTAGTGTGTGTGGAATTCCATGCAATTGACAAAAAGGTAACACTTCTACATATTTTGTAAGATTTTCGATTGTTTTAATTGAAAATAATTTCTCTTAGCAAAACGACCATTCCAAATATTGCATTGGGGTACTTTTTAGTGAATCACATTTAGAAAACCGATTATTGAAATAGCCTTTGTAATAGGTTAGAATTGAGAGGATTCAATTATTTCTCTTACTTGACGTCACATATGAATTCAAACGTGCCCTATTCTTGAATAGTATTTAATTCTTCTAACCAATTATTTACTGGTATTTTGTAATTATTATTAAACAAGGAAAAGCCATAAGTATTTTCTTTTTATTTATTTCAACTTTTAGGATTTCTTGTAGTTTAGAAATATCAAATCTGTTTAATTTTATGCATTATTGTTAAAAATGAGGTGGACTTACTACCCTTAATTAAAGACTCTTAGTTGTGTCGTTATCAAATATGCTTCCTATCTTTCCTGTTTTGCTGCATCCCGCATATCTAAACTGTCCTATCCTAAAGCAGTAGTACGAGGATGTAAGTGGTGGAGCTGTCTTCACATCCGCATTGTCTATCCCCTGCATTTGTCTATGAACAAAGTTCGGGGGAAAGGAACGTCGTCAAGCAAACAACTCTTTGGGCAGACGAAGCGTAGAGGATCTTCTGCAGCAGATGAGAGGAAAACTTAGAAAGAAGCAGTGGACAACACTAGTGGGAAAAACAACTAGGTTGATATTTCCTGAAATAGTTGACTGAGACTACTAAATTCAGCAACCTTTCAACTGAAAATGCCTCTTGTCCAAAAGGAATGTAAGTGCATTATTTGTGAATTGGTGAATTCATGACTTCAGAATTTGAATTTATATACAACAGGTGTTCTAATTAGTAACAATGAATTCATATCAGAAAAAATGGAGATAATCAGGCAATAAATGTAGTAGTAGTAAAACTGCTTTTCGAAATTTAAGTTATATAGCAAATAAGGACATTGCAATTCTTAGGATATATACCATTTAATTACCGTATATATTTAATTTATGTCCTCCAAGGTTAAGTCATATCGGACGATGAATGAAATGGGTGAAACGATACTCAAATGAGCCCAGGGTCCTTGGAGGTTAGTTATCCGACATTCGTCCTTTAGGATAAGGGAAAACCCCGGAAAAACCTAATCCATGTAACTCACCATAACCGAGACCTCTTGAACGTGAGGCAGACATGCTACCATCTACGCTGCCAAGGCGGGCAATTGCCTTATATAAGTAATATACAATAGTAACAGTCTATCAATTATATGAAGCGACATATAAGAAAACCACATTATTTCGTTGCATTGGTATCATGTGGCATTAATAAAAAGTGACAAATCAAGGATACAAGCCGCAAATATGTAGTGTTTAGGAGAAGATATAAACTTCCTTGTTAAATGGTAAGATACAGATATACAGACATAAATATAAAGAACACTTTATTACGCGGCTAGTGATGAAGAAGCAGAATATCATGATAGTAATAATAATAATAGGAATAATAATAATAATAATAGATATAATAAAAATGTTTTAAAGTGCAAACCTTGCCTTTAGTGGAGATCTAGGAAATCCAATTATAAGATAGGTGAAGCAACAGTTGTACAAAATTATTAATATGATCCTGGAAGATAATCTTGATGATAATGAAGATGTCGATACTTGGTGTATGTTGTCAAGATGTTTGCATACCTCAATTAGTTCAGACATGCATGTTTCCAGAGCTTGTTCTTTGAACCTACATTACCATATCCCTTTTATGCACAGTTACTGAAACTTGAAACTATGTGCCAATGTTATATTTTGCATAGGTAAATAACTTTATAAATTGAAATATTGGTCTAAATTTGAAGCTAAACTAATATTTTAGAAACATTTAAGAGGCGCTACTTTTAACTCAACAATGCTCATTTTGCTGCTATGAACACATTTAGCATACATAACGTTTAAATTAGCAACTGGGATATAGGATAATTTAATTATTTATCCAAAAGAAAGGATTTCTAGAGAGATTGAAATGCAGAGCTCGAAATATTTCATTTGTTTCATTTTTTTAGGTATACAAAACATATGTGATTAATATCTGTTTCGCCAGCCCAGAATTAGCTAATATGATGGTATTTTCAATTATAAGCTTTGGTTTCCGCAAATGCTCCATTAGATAGAGACAATGCACCAATGTCAGCTCCACTTTAACACAGATAATGAAACATATCAGGGAGCGGAGCATTTAGCTATGGTAACAGCCAGTCATCACGTGCTCTGCTGTCAGTTTATTGTGATGTCCTCAAACTTCGTACAAATGATTAAACTTTCCCTCCTCCCTTTCCTCCCTTCCAATTCATCAGCGTAATTTTCGAGTTAATCCAATTTTCATTTATCGCGTTTTCTTCTAAGTTTAAATACTTAAATGTAAGAAGGTATTCACTGGGATTATTTGAACTCTGAAATAATAGCTCAAAGTTGTTGGTAGTATGTCTTATTAGGGGGCATACTAGCTGGTTATGGATTTCATCTTTGCAAACAACAATAGATCGAATACAATAAGCATGTTGTATTGAATTTCTTGTCTAACACTACTCCACCTGAAATTTTATTGGTTGAATTCTGTAACACTCTACATATGGTTTTAAAAGTTTTATCATTCCATTCAAAAAATGCTGTAAAATAATAAACATTTTATTAAAGATATAGATTTTGATTGATGCTGTGCATGTGTTATCTAATACGGTATAAATTACGAAAGAGAAGTAGCGATGAACAGTTAACTAGAAGGAATGTTTGCATTAAGTGATCCATTAGCTTCCAGCAGCTGGAAAGGGCAAATGGAATCGAAAACGTGGCCAGTCTTGCGGAGGTAGCCGCGATACAGAAAGACCGAGGGAAAGCCGGCTAATGAAAGCAATTAGCATTCAATCCTTGCCACGTCATCCTCACGAAAGGGTAGTTAGAGCATAAGATTACACTGTCGTCATCTTGCGCGACGATTAGTCCAGAAAAGCACGCGATTTTCTAATGGGTAGCGCTCACGAAAATGTGCTGGACACTTCTCCAAAAATGTGCGGTAGTCTTTGAGGAACACTAGGTGTGTTATGGAAAACCAAAGATTCCGGTTACCTAATGTCGTCACTTTACCAGCAACATTCATCTGTTTAAGTTGACTAGCAAATACCACATTACTACTCGTATATCAAGATAAAGTTTAGCATTTTCCTTAAATACAATGTTATAATAGGCTTAGAAAGTTTCCTTTGGAAATTTCTTTTCATAATCATTACTTGTTTTCATACATTCAGTTCTTCTCCATTTATGCCGTAAGCACACAAAGGAAGCGTGAAATAGTAATAAAAACTTATGTTGCTCTCACGTGGCTTCTCCCACTCACACGTGTACAAAAAATTCTTTAAAAATGCTTATTCTTATACCTACCTAGCTGTTGGAATTGAATCTTTTCATATTTTCTTGTAGATAAAAGAGGAATAGGGGAATGCAGTTTGCTTTAAGCGACAGCAAATCGTTGTAGACATAATAGTACTATGTGATGTATACACAATTGGCTTCACTTCACAATCAGCTAAAATATAAAGGATATATCCCTATTTAACAATTATAACTAGGTATTTAAGAATTCAAACGAACATAAAAAAGTATCTACAAAATATTAACTCCACCAAAAATGTATTTGCATACAATTGTATGCTTTAAAGAGACCTGCTTTTTGTATAGTAGCATTCTGTGTATCTCTTAGGTTTACCAGTTACGGAAAAGTCATCCATTCGCTCACTTTCTTCTCGGGCAGCCAGCAAGGTGAAAAGATGATTAGATATCAAAGATCCGGAAGTGTGCATCTCTCCCATCATCTGGATATTTATAAAATGTTATTACCACAGATGAAACACTGGATATAACACAACTATAAACAAAGACAAAACACTATCAAAATTAGCATCACTGAACAAAAGACTTTTCCGTAAATTAAATGCCAGGTTAGTAGATGGCGTGAGTATAGAAAATTGTGTCAAAGGAACGTAACTACTTAACTTGATTATCAAGCTGTATTGATATTTGCTTCTTAAATCGACGGATTTCCATTTTAAGGCTGGTTTCCAAGAGGAGCTGAACTGAAGTCCAGCATCACGACTAAGCGCGTTCCTTTCAGAGGAAATCGCCAAAGCTTCCTTAATTCCCCACTCCCAGTAACTGTTGCATTTAGCCAAGATTGTTGTCTCCCGAAAATTGGCTCTATGGTCGTTATCAAAATAATGCTCTGCCAGCCCAGACTTCTTGAATTAAACGAATGCTCCGTTCATGTTCGATTATTCCAGTAGCGATGCTCCTTCCGATTTGTCCTATACGGTGTCCCACATTCACAAGGAATGCGGTACACTCTCGGAACTTGGAAGTCCAGTTTGTCTTTCACTGGTCTCAACAGATGTTTAATCTTGGCAGGTGGCTTCTGGATGGTTCTGATTTATTTGGCGAGAATTCTGCTGATTCTGCCGAATAGATTGCCGGTGAATGGGATGCAGACTGTAGCTGTAATCTTATCTGACGCTTGTTGTATTACAGGTTTCCCTTTCCTAGCTTTGGTGATCGAGGCTTCAACGTCATATTCGGAGTAGCCGTTTTGACGGAAAGTGCGCTTCAGGTTTGTAATTCTTGTTTTATGTGGCTGGGATCAGATATAGACAAAGCTCTGTTGGCTGGTGTATTGAGAACTCCCAGTCGTTGAGACTTATGATGGAAACTATGAGCGTTCAGATAGAGATCGGTGTGTATAGGCTTGCGATATACAGCATGCACCAGTGTACCATTGCTGTTTTTTTGAAACAAGAATATCCAGGAATGGAAGAGTTCCATCCTTCTCCACTTCCATGGTAAACTGTATTTGAGGTCGAAGGCTGTTGAGATGCGCAAGAAACTAGGCAAAGTGTCTGATCCATATGGCCAAATTACAAAAGTGGCGTCCACGAATCTATCGAAATGAGAAGGTTTAAGTGGAGCTGTGGCAAGTATTTCATGTTCTAGGTGTTCCATATAGAAATTAGCTATAGCTGGTGACAAAGGGGAGCCCATATCTAGTCATCTTTTTACCTGGCTGACTGCCCGAGAAGAAAGTGAGTGTATTCGTCGCCAGGAAAGCTACAGGTATTATTTTAAGTCATCCATTAAACATATTTCAGATGTCTGTTTTGGTTGGCGCAGCAAACTATAACGGTGGCTTTCCTATGGAGTCATGAAGCAAGAAAAAATGCCTTCACACTTTACGACCATGTGAGGAAAGAGCATAGCGCATCCTTTGAAATGAAGGGAAAAGTAATGAAGTTAAACATGTACAGAAACATAGTTTGTTATTACATTGAATAAAATGAACTACGTTGCACTAGAATAAATCACGTACGACCACAAAAATATAATGTATGCTATTTTAATACATATTAAATGGCAACTAAAATTAATCTAAGGTAAAGAAAATGTATGATGTTACATTCATTGTGTACTGAAACAGCAGGTAAAATTTCTGCAGTGAAAATACTAGGAACATGTTCATTCAGTTAGGTATTCACGAGAATGTGTAAAAATGTCTAAATTATTTTTGTGGAATATAAATTATTATATCTTTCTTAAGTGAGTATCCTTTCTTGAAAAATGTAAAATTATATTTTATATTTATTATGAGAATAACTTTGGAAAATTATTTCTTTGATGATGTATTGCTTGCATGAAAATTACCTTAGAGGAGAGTGTTTTACACCCATAATCTAACATTAGAGAATGCTGTTTGGTAATAAGTATACTAGACCAACTGTTTGAAAACACAATTTCAGTAGTAAATTTTACTTTCTCTATCACATATTTTCACAATTTTTTGTTATCCAAAAATGTCATTTTGAAACTTCACGACAAGTACACCTTTTAACACCCCCTGAATCGAAAAATAAGGTTTTTAGGATAAGTATATCTGTGAGCGTATCTATGACCAGCATAACTCAAAACCGTAAAGTCATTTAAATACTAAACTTGGTATTTAATTTCAAAATCTTTCGGAAATGCAACACAAAGATTTTGAAGTAAATATCCAAATTAAACCAAACTTTACGGGGAAAATGGTACGAATATTTTGACTCTCTCGAAAATGGCTCTAAGCTTCTGATTAAAACATAACATCTTTAGAATATTTTCATGACATTTACACAAAAATATTGATTTTTTGGAATATTTATACATCGGTGGTGAACCACAAGGTTTGGAAAAAGTCGCACTACATAAAATGTGTTGGAAGCCCACGATTAATATAGTATTTCATTTGTGGATGTAACAATTTTCATGATATTCATTGTTATTTGTGTAATTTTCAAATACTTGTAATTTTTAAATAGGAAGACGTTTTAATTAATTGATGTAAATTATTCATTTCTTCACACTAGCCATACATAGGCTAAGGTTTTTGATAGAATCAACGTGAAAAATTCAATGCCACGGTCGGGATTCCTGGTTTCCTTCCAGTCGCTCTAACCCATTGATTTACCATGGCCAACTTGCCATCATGGCATTAAATTCCCCATTTGACTCGTATATTTCCCCACTAGGGATTCTCGCATTCGAGATACACCGTTTGTGGCGAATTATTATCTTAAGTACTGGAGTCCCAGTCTTAATCATTTAACTCTTATTATTTTAGTTAATTGATGGAAATTATTCATTTCTTCACACTAGCCGTATATAGGCTAAGGTATTTTATAAAGTCAACATGAAAAATTCAATGCCACGACCGGGATTTGAACCACGGATTTCCTGGTTTCCTTCCAGTCGCTCTAACCTATTGAGCTACCATGGTCAATTGCCATCTATAGGAAGACGGTGTTTATGTCCTGACAATGCAAATGGTATGCATTGTAAAATGGCAACCGGCGCTTCAACGTTTTAACTATTGTTTGAACCTTTTTATTCGCGTCTTCTAGTGTAACTCCAAGTAATATGCAGTAAATAAGTTATGCAAATATTTTTCTAGATTAACATGAAATAGTAGGATGAACATTTCTAGGAAAAACTTCTAAAAGGGTAGATGAAGATGTGTGACAGCGATATAGTTAATTTGCCATGGCTATATTAAACTCCCACGGTGTTAAGTAAGACTACTTATATAAAAAAAATATGAGATATGTATTGTTAAAATACATCAACAAGTAGAGTTACAATCCAGAAAGTGTTTAAAATCAAATCGCATACTTAAATGTTCTGAATAACAATCTGTATAAACATTAAAAAGAAAAGGCATGATATTTTGGGTAAAATGGGACAATTAAAACGGCATAGCTGTTTGTTTAGTTGTCAACTGCAAATGTCCATAAGGCTCTTCAAAGCTGAATAAACTATATGATGTAATTTGGTTATGCCACTATAATTCAGTTATAAATTACTTAAAAGCTACTTCCGTAATCATTTCGCGGTCAAACATGAGTAGGTAATAACAGTCAATAGACTTATGAATGTTTTGTTACTCCATCACACGTGCGTAACCTGTTGGGGTTATTGGATCATTACCACTGAATGCCTAATGTCAGGGCTGTCCAAATGCATCATTATGATGTATCATTTCAGTTGGTATTATGGATTCAGTGACAATTATGAATGCGGTAAAATAACTTTTCTTTTGAATTCATCTATTTCCAACGGTTTATAACGTAATCCATGAATAAAAGAACTGACTATTCTTTATTTGGCAACTGAAGGTTTTCAACTTTTGCTGACACCAACTGTAATTTCAATCAGTTTTAGGCTGGAAATTAATTGTTCTTTCACACTAGTCGTGTGTAGGCTAAAGTATGGAAAAAAAACCTACTATGCTATGGCACGTTGGGGGCTGCTTCGTGGCTCAGTGGTTAGACCGCTTGGCTCTCACCACCAAAGTGATATTTGTGGTGGGCAACACGGTGCTGGTGCGGGTTTTCTCCGGGATCTCCGGTTTCCCCCGCCATCTCATTCCACCGGTGATCCATCTTCATCTCATGTATCATCAGTGTCATCGCCTGCGTTGCCGTATGTAGTAAAAGCGGGTGTTAAACACTACACATTTCATTTCATTATGGCACGTTGGCCATAGTAGCTCAATGGTTAGAGCGGCTAGACGGCAGCCAGAAGATCCGTGGTTCAAATCTCGGCTATGGCATTGTATTTTTCAGTCTGACTCTATCTTTACATCCTGTTTCAGGTTACCTTTACTCTTAATTATTGATGTGCATTTTACATTGCAGTCTGCAGGTGCATTCACAACAGGCCATGTCGATACCGCCAACATAAGTTTTGTGGAAAGCAGTGAAACTTCCATAGGCTTTTTTGTGTGTAGTGTTTAAGACCCGCTTTTACGACTTATGGCACCGCAGCTGGTGACACTTATAATACATAAGGTAAAGATGCAGCACTGGTGGAATGAGATGGCGGGAGACACTGACGATCTGGAAAAAACTGCCTCAGCGCCGTGTTGTCCACCACAAATCTCACATTGCTGTCGCCTAGAATTGAACCCAGGCCACCTTGTTGACAGTCGAGTGGTCTACCTCTCAGCCATGCCGTGCCCAAAGGTTTTCTTAGCTACTACTATCACCACCTATTTCACTTATTTATTTCACACGATAAAATTCTGAAATTGGCTACTTTATTTTCCTTGCTATTCTGCTTAATTCACTCTTAACTTCCAGAAATATACACTCAGTTTAACTCAAGTTCATTAATCAGTGTAATAAAGATTTATTTTCTGTCATGGTGTAGGGACAATACCCTACCTTCTAATTTCCAAGATCAAGGTCCAAACCTGGTGGAGGGCAATGTGCTTTTTTCGGGCTAAAATTACATAAGGAAGAACCAAAGATTCCATGCCAGATATTTACAACACGAAAGGAACCGCAACCTTGATAAAGAAATTTCTACATAAAACTAAATGGTACTGATGCCAAATAGACAATCATACGCTCATAACTCCATCCTGGGTTGCAGAATAGTTAAATCAACTGTAATTTTTTTGACGTTATAGACACATAACCTCCACATATACAATTTGTGGTGCTAAAGTCCAGAAACAGTTAAATTATAATTTTCAAACAATCGGCAACTTGATTCAGCTATCTCATTTGTTAGCCTCCATTAGATTTAGCTATCAATTGTCACAGCTAGCCCTGATTCCCTAGGGAAAAATATTAAATAGTTCACCACTGTAGCAGCTGGAAGCAAATTCATACAAAACAGAGGCATTGGAGATGGTATCATAATTGTCGCACAGAGTATGATCTTTTTTAGGAAAGATTAAAAAGAAAGTGGTACATATATCAAAATGACCATCTTCCTGCTGTTCCCTTCTTTACACTGCATAACACTCATCTGCACGTGTTGAGTTTCCAAACCACATGGGTCCGGATTATAAGCTTTGCAAGTCTAACATTGCAACAGGTGGAGTTTATCGAGTTTAAACACTTTCGTTTGCCCAAGATTTGTTTGGTTGTTCACCACATTCGATCCAAATGCAAATTTAAACGCTAGGTACATACACAGCAGTCCAACTCATTGCATAATGGCACACGATGCTTCCACACTATGAACAAAATGGATAAAAATTGATCCGTTTTATCTTAGAAACGCTACTTGATAGTGTATAAATTAATTGCTGCATCACTTTAAAGTGGTAAAATTATGGAGTTAAATCATCATACTTATTAAATAAATTTAATTACATAACTTCATATTTTACTCATTGTATCACGTACACATTGGGAGAGATGGCAATGAATTATATCCAAAAATATCACCAGACATTCGTCTTTCAGGATAAGGGCAACCCCCTACAAAAATCAACGCCCTGCCATCCACGCTGCCGAGGCGGGCATGGTGATGGTGATGATGGAAAACATTCTTAAAGAAATGTTCTTTGTGCGCGACTATGTGAGTGCGTGCGCCTAACTCCAAAAAATAGTCGGTTGAATACCAAACTGATATTTTAAGTTCTTTGTCTCCCAAAGATGCAAGTATAAGATTTTAAAAAACTTCTCCCTCCCTAAACTATCCTTTACATAGATAATTTTTCAACTATTTGGATTTGAAAAGTGGCCGTAACAATTTTGATGGAAATGTTTTTAAATATGTTCATAACAATTGGAATGAATATCTTGAATTTTCTAGGAATAGTTTCTGAAGTCGTCTTCATTTGGATGAGGTTTACATAAATGATGAACCGTAAGGGATAATAAGAATCCTGCTGCACAAGCAGTGCAGATTTCATTGACATACATTATGATAGGTATCAAAAACCTTTTTAGTTAAAAGTTTTGAAAATTCTCCATATTCTTAGCTTATAGTTCCTTTTAATTTTACTTTTTATCTTTATTCATTTTTGTTTCTTGGTCATCCTAAGAAAACACATTTTAAAATTATCACATAATGACGAGCTCTTAAAGGAATTGACGATTGCTTAAACCTACTGCACTTCCCTATTTTCGCGTACCCACCTAAAAGGAAATGTGTAATAGAAGTACGTCTATACATATGTTTGTTTGGATCAACTTAGAGGTAAAAATAGGTTATCTTCTTATTTCTGTGGTAGAAGTACTTTTGCAAATGGGAGGCCCGGGTTCGATTCCTGCTACCGGCGTGGAGAGTTTCCTTCCGCTGAGAGACGTGATATGCGTACACTCTGACTCATAAAGTCCCTAGAAGCTGACAACTCAATATCAAGTGTTGTTTCGTGAGGGCGGCATTCACCTTCCGGGAGGGACTCTGTGCGCATACCATGTTCCACCCTCCAGACTATACCGCACTCTTGATACCCGACATGGAAAATGGAGGGAATGCAGAATTTGGGTGGTATCCCTTGGTCCGATATCAAGGGTAGTGTATTGGAGTTTAATTTATAAGGTATAAAAGTATATAAAGGTATGATTTTTAAAGAATGGTTTGTTGGATAATAAACGGGGAAAGTCGTGAGATTAAACATATCAGATTTTAATTTTGAATGCCTGCAGAGTCCATCGTAGAATCCACTTTTGTAAACTAATGGTCTTCCTAAATTTAAGCGTCACTGAGTTTAACAAGAGAGATTAGGCTAATAGTAATAACTACACAAAGACTTGTTCTCCCTCCACTAATATACAAGTAATGTCATATTATAATTATAATAATGATAATTATTATTATTATTATTAATCATCATCATTTACGTTATTATAGTTTAAATTTTTGTATATGGCAGGATGGATGATCTGCACCATCATCAATTCTAGCTTTTGCCAACAGCTAGCTGAGTGCATATGTACGAGGGCTGCTCAATAAAGAATGATCGTAGATCATAATTTTTCGCACTGAAGTTGAGTCTTATTATATTCTGTTAGCTTAATGTGAAACAAACACGCCGTAGTAGTTTCATTCTTGGTACTCCTGGTTCCTGCCAGTGAGAACCAGGCAAGTTCAGATATGTTCAGTATCACCTACCGCTAAAATGGAGGTAACATGCAGTTAAAGTTGATATTATGTAGAGGAAGATCTGGAATTTCTTTCAAACGTAATCACTGTTGATAAAACTTGGCTACTTCATTTTGATCCTGAGAGCAAACAGCAAAGCTCAATGTGGAAATCTCCTTCATTAACAACCCCTAAATAAAAGAAAAAGTGGTTGCTTCTGCTGGGAAAGTTATGGTCATCTCATTCTTTGATATTTATGGAATGGTTTATCAGCACGTTGTACCTGCACACACATCAGTAACTGGACAATACTACAGGGATATCCTGAAAACATTGCAAGTCCATATCACACGCAAAAGACCACATTTCCGTGAAGCAGGCTGGATGCTGCATCGCGATAATGCGCGGCTGCATATTGTCTATGTTGATGCTGAATATCTTGCAAAATTCAACATGAAGTGCATCCCTTACCCTCCTTATAGTCCGAAATTTAGCCCCATGTGACATTTTTCTATTCCCTAACTTGAAAAAACGCCTTCATGGGAGGCATTATCCATCATCAGAAGCAATGGTGAAGGGTGCATAGGTGATTTTGAAGTATCTCTCAAAAATGGTTTCCAGCATGTCTTTGAAGACTGGCAGAAACGCTGGAAAAAGTGCATCGCATTCAGGGGAGACTATTTTGAGAAGGACCATCAAAATTATGAGGATGAGTAAAAGGTACGTTCTCAAACAAAAATTTGTGATCATTATTGAACAGCCCTCGTATTTTGGCGTACAACAACAAAACAATATGATTATGCTGCAAAATGTCAAATAAAAATATCACGTCCATTGATTGTTTAACGATTGTTTCCGCATTCAAGTCAGTGTACATGGTGCCGGAATTTTTTTCATCTTTAATAATTTACAAGGTGATCAATTCTACTTGAAACACAGTTAAACATAATGCAAGGAAATTAGGAAACCATATCTACATCTTCGTATTCAATAGGAAATCAATGATGACAGTTCCACGTGTTAATTTTCTGCTGTTCATTCTATTACTGCAGATTTTGTCTTCTAAATGAGGTTACTTACAACGTAGTTTGTGAACAAAAACTAGTTTGTCGTCTAAAAATTCTAATGTGGTCTAACGTCATAGTAGCTTAAAGTTAGACATATATTTAGGAGAGTTACAACTCACCCCTCTCCAACCATCCAGCTACCCACTCCTTTATTCAGATTTTCGGTTTTGATTTATATTCGGAGACACAGGTAACCGCACATACACACGCAGACACACAAACACAAAACACAAACACGGACATCCAAATTATCAGTGAAATTTAGTTATAAAATGTATGTGTAGACTTCCTGTACTTACTGTAAATATAAATTTATCAGTTCTGAACATTATAAGTAGGACCCGAATTTTGATGAAAAGTCATTTTTTCTGAATAATCACAGACAATGCTTATTGGAAATTAAGTGCATTCTGGAACAAATACGTTAGATATATGTGGTTTGTATAAGTCATCAAAATGTATTATTCCACATTTTTATAATAGTCATTTTTTTAACAATTAGATGCATTTTCCGGTCATATTTTTTCTTTTTAACCAATTTATTGGGCGTTTTCATCTGTAGCCCGCTCTCGGGAGGCACGGGCTCGATTTCCGTGGACAATCTGACCCTGACCCATGGGCCTTTTTTAAATAATCTATGATTAAATGTTCATTTATATCATAATCTTTTATGAAATAGTAACTTGTTAAGTGTTGTATACATGTAATTAACATAGGTCATCATCCTAACAGTCCTGGTGAATTTATGACGCATCAAATCGAGAAATCGCTGATTACATCATGCAATACATGTGGAGTGCATCAGTCAGGACTTCTGGAGCTAGAAGTGTCGCAGTAATGAGAGTAGTTTGTGAGGTGTGTAAATTTTCTATGTTCTGGGATTGGAATGCCGAAACAAAAACAAGCAAATACGTCTCGTTAGAAACACTACGTTACAGAATTTGGCGAAAACTTATATTTTATAAAATTGAAAATGAGCTGAAGAATTTTTCATTTATTTATTATTTAGTAGCAATTATTGCAGTATTTACTAAGAAAGTTATTCGAACCATATATTCATTATTTGTGACAATTATTAATTTATTATTATGAAAGAAATTGTTAATTTTTGTTAGGTTCTTTTTTACATTTTGTGTGCTTTTTATATTTTAAGGGCATTTATATTTCATTTTTAGAGAATTATTAGGTCAACAATTTTCGAGCCCTAATTATAAGTATTTTGAAGTTGAAGAAAATAACAGAAATATCTAAAAGCTAATGAAAATATATTTGGCGTATTCTGTATACTTTAAGAGGTTCTACTGTATAAATCAGTAAAATTTTTTTAATTTTTACGTTTACCATTTATATAGAAGTCATTCATGAATGAAAAGGGCTTCAGTAGGCTATTTCCAGACATTTCAAGATATGTATTTGGTCATTTCAAAGTCTTAACAAGAGCTAATTAATAAATATATTTGAAGCTATTCTTGAGAAAATCAGAACCTTCAAATGTGCTTCTTGTAAAAGGTTCTTTACGTTGGGAGAATTATCTTGATAAATCTGACGTTTGAAATACTAAGTTTGTTATTTGATAAAGTTTTCATTATTGTTATGTTGCTCACGCACGCGCACTTTTACATATGTGGAATTTATTCTTAAAATGCTCTTTTGGATTCACGAAATCCCAAAATATATATTATCCAGTGAAATCTTTGTAGAAAGTTTTTGAGTAGAATCCAATACCTTCTCAACCTACTACGTAAGTTGTAGAGGAAGAAAAATCATACGATAACATTTACCTGACTTATTTTTAAACACACTATTATTAACATATTTTCTTCTTTATACCCCCTGGCCACGCCGTGGCTCAGTGGTTAGACCACTTGACTCTCACCAAGGCGGCCCGTGTTAGATCCCAGGAGGACAACACGGCGCTGGGGCGGGTTTTCTCCGTGACCTCCGGTTTCCCCCACCATCTCATTCCACCGGTGCTCCATCTTCATCTCATGTGCCATCAGTATCACCGCCTGCGGTGCCGTATGTAGTAGAAGCGGGCGTTAAACACTACACCTTACAATTTTATACTCCCTGGTAATCCAGATAAATATTTTCACGAAGATATACTTTACCTTTTTTCTTTCGAAGTATAATAGGAATTGGAAAAAAATAGGTTTAAGGGATAGTTAAAGATTTTAGCTTCTGTTTGCAGCTTTGAAATTCCTTTCTCTTGACATGAAATGAAAGAAAAAAATAATGTGGATACAATTTATTCTTTGAGAAAAGTAGACTTATTTTAAAACTAAAACAAATTGCAAGGGAGGGATATCTCCAAAAGTTTAATTCCACAACAAGACAATTTATATACATAGGTCTGTTTTAGCTTATCTATCTCATTTGAATACTAAAATTTTGTCTGTTATACCTGATCCATTATGCAAGTATCACTCAAAATAATATACCTAGAGGTATTCAAGACATACATTTAATTTCTTGAAAATGTCTTAACATCTATTTCATTTGAGCTGCCTTTGAGAGAATGATAATTTTCGAATATTTCTCCACACAAGCGTTAAGTATTCCCCTAGTCCTGAGGGAAATAGAAGGAAATAATAAATAAAGCACCTCTACAGTATTTAATTTGAGATAAACAGAAGAATGAGCTGTTGAGAATGTCATATGAATGTAACATATATTTTCCCCCTTTACTTCGGTGTTATTTATCTACTGCTAGACTAGAAGTACTAGTATCTTGTTTATTGAGATTACACTTAGTAATAAGGACTATAAATCTCGAGTACGAAGAGTATGAAGGATGAGTTCAACCGAACTTTCAGCGAGTGCAATAGATTGTCAAGAGCATCACGGAGCCAACCGACGACGACGACGATGATGTGTTCTTACGCCCTTCACATTATTTTTTACCCCTCGTTCGCTTTCCTATACGTTGCGAAGCCAGTGTTGAAAGCGTCTGGATGAAATATTTAAGTGGCAAGTCACCTCTTCCCAAACGATAACATATGTAGCGCCTGCATGGCCGGCGTCGTCTCTGGTAATAGCCATTGATAATGCATGATACTTTATAGCGGCCAAACTAACGCCCTGCAGTGGCGGATCTAAGGAATATTTTCACAGTCCTGATTTAGAGCAGGAGTCTCGACGACTGGCGGATTTGTCTCTCGTTTCTGTCCAGCTGTCCGAGTGACATATCTACTTTTTCTACTAAGTACATAGTAACTACAGAATGTATATGGCTCTATCGTAAGATGTTATATCCAGATTTTACCGGAAATAACTGTTTTGAGGCCAACTTAAATGTTAAGATAAAGTTTAGGAGGAAATTTATGTATCTGCAATAATTAATAACATTTGTTGATGGCATTGTCAACAGTCTTATCTATCAGTGGCACGGATATTCCATAATCTTGCCCAACAGTAGTTATTTTACGTACTCACTTGGGGCTGCCGTTTTTAAGCATTCTTATAAAACATTGGTCAAGGCCGAATTGGAAACCTGTTACCTAGGGATAGTAGGTTAGCGTCTTATCAACTGAGCCATCCAGAGCGACATGTGTATCTATACACCAAAATCAAAGGTCGAATAAATACGAAGGTTAGTATTTTGGCCCAGTACCTTTTAGAGATCGTCACGAAAATAATTAAAAAAATTCTACCAAAGACAATACCTTTTGCATGGAAGAATTTTCCAACTTTTCAATTGACTTAAATAGTACTAATTATTTTAATTGAAATGCTATATAAGAAACGTATTTATATGACACTAGATTATCTTAAAGTTCCGGAAAACGCCTGTCAGATCCTCTGCATTTGAAAGGAATCTTGAATGATTTTGCATAAACGGTAAATAATAAACAATAGACAACATACTTCAAATAAATCGAAACAGACTTTACAGAAATGATCCTGCTATATACTTCCTTATAGGTACAGTGGAAATAACAAAATGAAGTAGTGTGAGGTGATAGTCATTTCTCTTAAAAGCTAGTCGTTAAGTGAAGACTATGATATTATATTCTGTTTTAATGGCCAGAATCAAAAAGAACATTATGACTTCTCATTAGAAAAATGTCTAAGTATTGGAACACTCAAGCAAATAATAGGGGATATTTTGTAAATTGTTAATTTCAGAAAAAAATATACTTGACATAATCTGCTTGTTTTATCCTTTTTGTAGTAATATATGTTTATCCTTATGGTTTAAGGTTTGCAAAAGTGATCCAGAATGAATAGAACCTTTGATAACATTTCCAGAGAGTTCGCTCAAGGGGCTAGAGCGACTGGACGGAAACCAGGAGATCCGTTGTTCAAATCGCGGCCGTGGCATTGAATTTTTCAGTTGGCTCTAATTAATTAAAATCACCCATATACCGGAGTAATGTATTTAAAAGGATTAATTCTTTAAGGATTAATTCCTCAATATAAATTTACATTAAAATAATCAGCGATAAAAATCCTGGTAATTAAGTACATACAATAGTAAGTCGCAACAAATGGTTATCTCGAATATGAGAACCCTAAGTGGTGCACCGGGAAATACAATGAGTCATATGGAGAATTTAATGTCAGTACGACACGTTGGCCATGGTATCTCAAGGGGTTAGAGCGACTGGACGGAAACCAGGAGATCCGTGGTTCAAATCCCGGCCGTGGAATTGAATTTTTCAGTTGGCTCTAATTAATTAAGTTCAAGTTATAGTTTTGATTTTTCTTTCAAACAAACGATATTTTAACCAAACTCTTTAAGGCCATTTTAGAGAAAATTAAAATTTTCGAATAATATTTCATGCAAAGGTTAGTTTGGTTAAAGGATTTTACTTGAGATTCCTTGTCTCCATTCTCGCAAGGTCTTAATTTTAATACTAAGTTCTGTTAACCGTCTTTTGATTTCTCACTTATACTACACACTCAACAACACACCCTGGCACATACACATATGTTTTTGTAAAACTATTTCTACAGCCAGTGTCAACGTCCGTTTAGATTGAAGTCTAGAGATCAAAGTTTTGGATGGAGTACAGTACTACCAGAGAATGCGCTAGGTTTCGAACCCACCTATGAAGGTGTGAATTTTAAGTCCCCACTCGGCATTGTGAAGAATTTGAGGAGCTGCATTCATTAACAAATTCTAGTCAAGGAATGCCAACTTTCCGACTTGGAGAGCTGAGATACTTAGCACAACTCCTCCTGTATCGTATGAGTGATCGTCCATTTCTTCCATGCGAATGTGGGCATGAGGCCGGTAATCGAGTTGGCAGGCCCAGGCCCGTTGGCGCTGTTATGTCGAGGATTACTTACGTGTTTTACTACTTCTTGCTATAGTAATGAACAATTTACTTTAAAGTTTGAAATAATTAAAGATACGTTTTCTCAATGATCTCATCTTTTCTGCAATAGATAGATAATTGGAAGACCGAGGTATTGGAGACCACGTTGAAGATAATACATAACACGTAGTCGGCATTAAACTCTTGGTTTGAAGTTTGCTTTCCGGCTCTGTGACAACTCTGCTCTGAGACATAACATGCGATTTAACCCAAGCGATTATTTAGCAAATGAAATATAAACATAAAATGTATGAACTTCTAAATCACAATGAAAAAGACAAAAGTATCCAGTTTTCTAAACCTTTACTTTTCCACTTTTTATGGACTGTAGATCTTCCATAAATACTCCAGAGAAGCACATAGCTCTGTTAAGTCTCAATATTACCTATGCATTATACCGAACGTTGAATAAAACGTTTAATAGTATTTTAACATTATTATCATTAATTCTGTAGTGTTTCAGGCGTTGTGTTGTTGCAGTGCTAGATATTCGAAACATATTTCAGAGTAGAACATATACAGCAATGTAAAGTAAAATTCAATGCTATAGCCGGGATTTGAAACACGGATATTGCGGTTTCCCTTAACCTTTGAACTACTATGACCAACGTGTCAACGACACTAAATTCTTCAACTGACTCTGGTTAAGAGCAGCCGGATGAAGACCGAGAGATCCGTGGTTCAAATCTCAGCTATAGTATTGAATGTTTCAGTCTGCCTCTATCTTTCCACAATTGTCCTACAAATGAAGAACAATTAATTTTCATAACCAGGTATTTTTACGGTAGTTTTGAGATTTATAAAAATGTCACAATTTTGTTAACTTTGTTCCGAGTTAATTAGGTGGACTCATAAGAAAAGTTGGTTTTCTTATATTAGTGTTTTGATAACTTTATTGGGTTTCTTTGGTTTGGCAATGCTATTTACAGGATGTCATAGCCAGTGTTGCTTACATTGCGAGCATGTATCAGCCTTCAGTTGCAAACAAACAATCACAAAATAGAAATCAAAGTTTGAACTTAATCCTTCTAAAACACTAATGGAAACAAGAACATAAAACCGCTGCCGGAGCTCGAATAATATGTGAATTAGAAGGAGAAAGTGTCATTAGTGAGCGAGTGGCACATTGATGGTTCCAACGTTTCAACAATAGAGACGATAACACTAAAAGTTTACATCGTTCCAGAAGACGAATTTACTTTTTACCATTCTTATTGAATTAAGGAAATATTGCTACTATTAACACAATTTAAAAACTGCCTAGCTATTCGGGACAGTTCCTACAGTTCCCATAACAACAGAAGGAGCCTCATAATGGTAGTACTTCGTTCACAATGAAACAACTGCACTTGTATACAAAAGACAATCAATTTTTGGTAGCTCTCCTGTTTCATAGCACAGCACGTTAAATTCTCTGCTTCCATGGTCCATTTTCTACCTGGAGGAAATGTTGACAATATTCAAGCAGTGCAAGTGGGTGTCGCCGATTCTTCGCATTAAAATCCAGAGATGGTACCATTGTGGGATAATAAACCTCATGTGAACGATGGCTCAAACACCATCGAATCTAACTGTCTTTAATTTGAAAATTAGTTAATTGCTTGTCAGAATACATTTAAAATAATTCTTCTTCTTCACTTCATGGCATAGGCAGTCAAGTGCCTGTTCCGCCTTCGAAGTCCTCCAGCCATCGTTTCCTGGGTCTGCCCACCGATCTCTTACCTTTAGCATGATACTGTAATATTTGTTTTGTAAGTCTGTTATCTGGCATTCTTTCAACATGTTCCTTCCATTTTTGTTTGAGATCTTTTAACCTATCATTCATACTAAAAATGTCCAGCTCTTCTCTTATATTTTCATTTCTTATTAAGTCCCTCTTCGTGCATTCTTTCACACTTCTCAAGATTTTCATTTCTGAAGCCTGTATTTTACTCTGTTGCATTTTAGTTAACGTCCAAGTCTCACTTCCGTATGTCAGTATAGGTACAGCCATATCTTTGTAGAACTATTTAAATTATTGTTTTTCTTAAAAATCGGCATTACATATGAAGCAGTATCTATTTAACTTCGGAGTATAAGCCCCTGTGTGAGATACTTCGTATTACACACACAAACACACCTAAAGAACTGTTCTCTCCATAAACAGTGTTGAGAAATACTTGAGTTTACTACGTAGGAGAAAACATAATTCATCCAAAATATTGTCTCATATCTCTGGTTCATTCACTTATATCAACACAGACTTCATGTACTGACGTCAATAACGAAAGCCATAATGAGCAAAGCTATTTACTGTGGTATCTGACAAATGAAGCCCCATCTTCCAGCAAGAACCTTCCTCTACTCCTTGAGAATAATGCTAACAATTGGATTGATAGTTTACTACCCCATACTTTATATAGGGTGCGTAAATGCGCTTATACTCCCCAAAACATAATTGAACTGCCAAAAGTTAACATTATAAATAGTTGACCACGTTCTGACTGCCAAAAGACATTCAAACAACATTGTTTTAAATTACATGGAAAAATTAAAACATAGTGAAATAAAAATTATGAAATAAAGCTGTAAGTTAACATTTTATTTTTCAGTCTTTTAATATGCTGATATCTTAGAAAAAGCTTGTATTTTAATGACACTACCCTTTCCCCATGTTGGTCTCGTTCGATGGGGATAGTAACTTTAACATTCAGGGCCGCGCCGTTGCTCAGTGGTTAGACCGCTTGGCTCTCACCAAGGCGGCCCGGGTTCGATCCCAGGCGACCGCAAAGTGAGATTTGTGGTGGACAACGCGGCGCTGGGGCGGGTTTTCTCCGAGATCTCTGGTTTCCCCCGCCATCTCATTCCACCGGTGCTCCATCTCATGTATCATCAGTGTCATCGCCTGCGGTGCCGTATGTAGTAAAAGCGGGCGTTAAACACTAGACATTTCATTTAAACTTCATCTCCATATTGCTGATGTAAGTTTTCATATACTAGTATATGTTGCAATTATTATTTTAACAACTCATAGAAGTAATTCCTATGGCTTAGACCTCTGAATTATACGAGAGCTGTTCAATAAGGTATGATCATAGTTTTCTTACGGTCATAATTTTTCGCATTAAAATTCAATCTTATTATATTCTGTTAGCTTAATGTGAAACAAACACGCCGTAGTAGTTTCATTGTTGTTACTCCTGTTCCGCCTGTGAGAACTAGACAAGTTCAGACACATTCAGTATCGCCTACCGCTGCAATGGAAGTAACATGCAGTTAAAGTTGATGTTAGAGAAAGATCCGGAGTTTCTTTCAACCTTAATCATTGCTGATGAAACTTGGCTGCATCATTTTGATCCTGAGAGCAAACAGCAAAGCTCAGTGTGCAAATTTCCTTCATCACCTACCCCCCAAAAAGCAAAAGTGGTTGCTTCTGCTGGGAAAGTTATGGTAATCTCATTCGCTGATATTCATGGAATGGTTTATCAGCATGTTGTACCTGCACACACAACAGTAACTGAACAGTACTACAGGGACATTCTGAAAACACTGCAAGTCCATATCAGTCGCCAAAGACCACGTTTCCATGAAGCAGGCTGGATGCTGCACCACGATAATGCGCGGTCGCATATTGCCAATGTTGTTGCTGAATATCTTGGAAAAATCGACGTGAAGTGCATCCCTCACCCTCCCTATAGTCCGGATTTAGCCTCATGTGACCTTTTTCTATTCCCTAACTTGAAGAAACGCCTTCGCGGGAGGCGTTATCTATCATCAGAAGCAGTGGTGAAGGCTGCTGAGCCGATTTTGAAGGATCTCTCAGAAAATGGTGTCCAGCATGTCTTTGAAGACTGGCAGAAACGCTGGACATGTGCATCGCATTCAGGAAAGACTATTTTGTGAAGGACCATCAAAATTATGAGGATGAGTAAAGGTACGTTGTTAAAAAGAGTGTGATCATTCTTTATTGAACAGCCCTCGTATTTTATTGGTTTATTCCTTTGTTAGACACCAACCGTAACTTTTATGAAGATGGTATACAGTTAACTCTTTCATTTCAATTAGATTCTTCATTGTTTGGTTGTGTCCCGAAGATGATCTTTTCAGGCTATTTGCATATAGAACTGTTACCAGCTGGGCAGAATCAAGTGTGTTTATCCTAATGTGTTAACCTAACGGAAGGAATAACACTATAGCGATGCAAGGTAATGGAGGATATGCAAGGGGACGTCCTCAAACCGCTAAAAACTTGCTCATAAAAAAATAATATATGAACCTTTAATCCGCCACTGTTCCAACAACATCTTAGCATCTGCTACCGGTAATATTGAAGTAATGGAAAATTTAATGATCGCGGTACAAGTAGGGTCAACTCTCGAAAAAGCTGAAGCGTGTCTTATATTAACTTGAGAAAGCTCTTAGAAATTGACAACTATATTACCTTCCACGCAGAAGGGTAAAATATAGCTTCTTACTATACTCGAATTTAAATTTTATAACATAGCTAAGTTTATAAAAAGTATAGTAATAATTCAGCAAATGTAGGTACTACTTGTCGAATACAGAAATGGAATTCATTATGGATGCGATAGCTTCAAGAAACTATAAAGCATAAGCAAATGTCAAATTAAAATTTTATTGGAAATTCATTTGTACCTGTATTAGAATATGAGAAAAACACTTAAAATAGTTTTATATTAAATGTATATTCATAAGACCAGAATGTGGCAAAATTAACAAGTCCCGACTTTAAAACGAGTGCTATGTATGGAAATGTTTTGGTTTGAAAATTCTGTATTATTATTATTATTATTATTATTATTATTATTATTATTATTATTATTATTATTATTATTATTATTATTATTATTATTATTATTATTATTATGATGATGATGATGATGATGATGATGATGATGATGATGATGATGATGATGATGATGATGATGATGATGATGATGATGATGATGATGATGATGATGATGATGATGATGATGATGATGATGATGATGATTATCATTATGATGATCATTATTATCATTATTATCATTATCATTATGATGATCATTATTATCATTATCATTATCATGATTATGATCATTATCATCATTATCATCATCATGATTATGATCATTATCATCATTATCATCATCATGATGATTATGATTATTATTGTTATTGTTGTTATTGTTATGATGCTGGTTCTTGTTGTTGTTGCTGTTGTTGCTGCTGCTGTTGTTATTTTCTACTATAATATTCAAGCGTATGCATTAGTAATTCTGTTAATGATGTTAATAGCTTACCTTTAGTTTAGTTACACTGTATCTGAAAGTAATAGCTGTCTCGCGATCTGGTTCTGAAGAAGAGGGCATTCTATTGAAAAAGGCACTAATACCTATAATTAGCTGAGATTATTTCAATGTCTTAAAGATAGGTGCACCAAATAAACAGAGGCTACTGTCTGCAGAATGAGATGTACGATGAAACATGAACTGGAAACTCATGTGTATAGAATATATAGTGCGGTTCAATATAAACCTGAACCATTTCAGTAGGTTTTGAACACGTGCAACTTTGGGAGAATACATTACACTATTTACATCTCAGAGAAAACGTTTGAAGTGTCCTCCACCAGCATCTATACATGCTTGCACTCGTCTCACCATATTCTCAGAAGTTTTACGGAGAGTATCCTCGCCAATGTTATTTATTTCGGTTCGAATGGATTCCTTGAGAACAACAATTGTCCGTGGCCTATTCTTGTACAGTCTATTTTTTAGATACTTCCACAAGAAAAACTCCGGTGAGTTTAGGTCACGTGATCTGGGGGCCACAGATACTTTGAGATTATCAAAGGCACTGGTTCCAAGCTCCATGGTGTCATTCGATATATGGAACGTTGCTCCATCTTGTTGTAAATAACCTTCTCTCAATTCGATATCATCTCCGTAAAACTTCAGAGAATATGGTAAGACGAGTGCAAACATGTACAGATGCTGGTGGAGGACACTTCCAACATTTTCTCTGAGATCTAAATAGCGTAATGTAATCTCCTAATTGTGTATTATATTCTCTCAAAGTTGCACGTGTGTCTTATTATTGGTTCAATAGTTATGGCCTATTGAAATGGTCCAGGTTTATTTGGATCGCACTATATTAATAATACGCATTGTTTTCTGTGCAGTTACTTCATGGTAGATTGGTTAGTACCTATTTATTATGGTTGTTACCTACGGTTTTTAGTCTACTAATAACGCGCCTTAGTCTTTTTATTTTATTTTTTTATAACCTTCGCATATCTAATTTTCAATTCTGTGCATAATGTCTTGGATGCAACCGGAAGATCCCATTGTTTCTTTCTTGCAATGTAATGATGAAATTTCTCGCTTTCTACATTGCAAACTTCCCAAAGAAACAGAAAATACAAAAACCACATTACAGCCAATGCATAGAATATGCCGATATACCGCATAGTAGCTTTTGTTGATAAGGAAATATTTCAATATGTCTACCACGCTCATTTCCACCTCTTACTTTGTTCTAGCGCTCCATTACGTTGTCTTACCCCTCTCCTGTTTCCTTCTTTTCTGATTGGTACCACGCTGAGGTCACAGTTTAATGGCATTTGCCAGATTTTTGACATAAACCGAGTGCGAGACTAACTCATTCAGGTGCTTATATGAACCGTCATTGCGAAGCATGTCTTCCAGCCACTAAAGTGAAATGTCCCCTTTCGCCACTCATCTATCCTGACCATGGTCTATAAGAGTCAGACTTGAACTCAAACAAATAAGACTGTGGAGCACGATTGTAAGGATCGGTGTCATTATTAAATAAAGAAGCATATTATTTGAAACCGAAAGCTTGACACGCGAGGCACTCGACTTTACATAATA
The DNA here is from genome assembly GCA_030765055.1 of Mantis religiosa. Taxonomy (NCBI): domain Eukaryota; kingdom Metazoa; phylum Arthropoda; class Insecta; order Mantodea; family Mantidae; genus Mantis; species Mantis religiosa. Next base: position 60,414,022 of record CM060951.1, on the reverse strand, counting down.
TCTAATTAAATCGTAATTTAAATATTAACAAAACAATTTTAAGAAAATTGTATGTATTAGACGTCAAATATAGCTCAATTTAGCAGTTCATAATAATGTCCAAATTCTATTCCTAATCCTCACATTTGCAAGAAGGTATTGTCTAGATGTGATATTTAAAAATCAAAATAATAAGTCCATTAGTCCTTCCTTGTTTGATTATATTCATGTAACAATTTGAATGTTTTAATCAATAATACTAGAATAACATATTTTTTCTAGTGAGACTGGGAAGTACCAAGAATCTACATAAAACTGCATCACAGATAGCAGAGTACATATTAATAAAGATCTGACGAGTAAAATCCACAAAATTTCTCAGCTTACTTTGATTTGTTTTGCACAACTTCATCAGAACTAATATTTCCCCTGTTTATTTTCTATGCATTTCGTGTCACTTTAAGATAAAAATTTGCAGAATTAGTTTCATTTCAGATTACGCTGAAGGAGGCGGTAGAGATACCAAAACGATATATTGAAAAGGCTGGAAAGTTAGTTCTTATATGCCTGGAAAATTACATCATCTATTAATAACACTACTACAAATAATTGGTGCTAATATGTAGCAGAACACTGGCGAATTAAATATTCGATTTTTTTCCTTGTGCTTGTTTTGGAGCTCTTTTAAGCGCCCCTTAAAATCATAAAGAATTGAGCAATTCAAATGTCTTGAAAATGATGAAGAAAGATTTAAATGTTATGTAATGAAGCATAATAATTTTAGTATTTCAAAACAAACATTTAAAGGAGTGGATACAGAAATATTATGATTTTATATTTATATATGTAGTGCCTATTTCAATTATCAATGTACTACTCTCATATACACTACATAGTTATTTAATTAACGTTGCTTTGAGCATTAACATATTTAAAATTTGTAACAGAATTATGTATTGATACCACATAAATAAAAAAATTATTTACTTTGAATATACAGCAAAATATCATTTAAATAAAATGTCATTTAAATGACAATATATTGTCTTAACGCATAAACATATAACAGAAGGATATAATTTAAACAGTTATATGTTTTATGTGTATGATAGTACACATGTCCAATATTAATCTTAATGTTAAAATTTTCATAGGTAGGTGAACTTGCTTCAAGGTGGCTAGGGATCAAACGATATCTGAGTTTGAATTTGTTATATTCTTGTAAAATGTTATGAAGCAAAGAAGGATAAGAAGTAATGTAAATGTGCCGGGCAAAATTATATAAATAACCGATGAGAATAAGTAAGTAATCATTTATTAATATTTAAAACAATAAAATGGTGAATTAAGAGCAAACATATGCTAGTAAGCCTTAAGATTGTGGAGGGCTGTAAGCCAATTTCCACATCGTTATTGCTTCAATTCGTTCGACGTCAAAAGTACACTAATTTCGTTAACAAAGCACAGAGTTGTCTTAGTTCACTGGTTGTATTTGTACAGCAATTTCTTACTTTTCAGAAACAATAAGTGTGAGAAAATGTCATAGTTCTACGACTATAATGGAAAGGATAATCTTAAAGAGGTAACGGACAGAATTATATAAAAAATATACAACATGTTGCCAACATATAACACAGAGTATTGTCGAATATTCCATTTAACTAGGGCCTTTATAAAAAGAGATTTACAATACACAATGTCCAGACTTGAAAGATTACGATATCGTTTTTCATATTTCTTTACAGAAACACATTTAAATGCTATTCATGTATTTTGAGGTTGTGAATGAGCGTTTCTTACTGAATTTGAAATAATTCCATAGGCAGAGTTATATCTGAGAAACCGTTGTGAGTAACCTAAAACAAAAAGAATCATTACTTGTTGTGATGTACAATGACTTACACAAGCATTTTTGTTAATTCGTGTCGATATAGCATATTTTTACATTTTCTGTCCCAGTTCACGGTTCAAATGGTGGATACCACATAGTTGGTAGCAAAAATAGTATCGAATTGATCAGTTTTAGGATATTGGTAAATTTCTTCACCTCCTTATTCTTATTCTTCGTGTTCTTCCACAAGTAATAGACCTGTAGACCTGTTCCGTCCTCAAACATACCACTTTGTGAGATCAATCTGATTCATCTGAGGGAAATCAGCAGTAATCAACAGCCACCTGACTGCGTTTCGAGTGTCTACCTTGTTGATTAATAATTCTATAAGGGAGGGTTGTTTCTCCACTCTCCTCACCAGCCATATACTGTTCTTCAGTTCTGCCTTGGTAACCGTTGGAGTCTTCATCTGTCAACCAAATGCTATTATGTGTTTCAAATGGGAAGAGCTCTCGCCTGTACCGAATCTGATGCATTAGAGCCTTCACCGTTGCCACCTCATTATCCCCCACTCTTATTATATTTCCCTCTCTCTCTCTCTCATACTGGCGAGCGTTCGTGGCGCTAGACGTAAGGGAACACAAACTAAATTTTCCAAAGTTTTATAATAATGCAGTTGTTGAAATCGCAATTGCAATATGAAAATTTGTATATTACACAAATGTTTTAAATATTTGGTTTAAAGTTAATTATAGTTTATGAATTACTTATTTTTCTAATCCACCGAAAATACCAGTAGTGCAAATTTATGATGATTAGTTCCAAAATCTCTTTACGTGCTATTTCTTTCCAAAAGTCGTTTTCTTCTAGTTTATCTGATGTCTCACGCAGTTTTCCCAGTCTTGTTGCGTTCCTTGTCAATTTCTTCGTGAATAAGTTGTTCAATGTCTGTCAGTTTAAAAATATTCTTTCTGTTTGCAACATAATTTGAACCCATATTAACTCAATTGGCTTGTTCTGGCAGTAGTAAGGGGGAAGGTGGATCGTGACTCATTGCTCCAGCTCATACACTTTTTCATGTAACAGTAACTGAATAATGCAGCTTCGAACTCTCTAGAATAAACAGTGGTTACGAGCCATTCGTAAACAAATGTGACCAGAAGCGTTCTGCCAGACTAGCAAGAAGTGTATCGTTTCCTATAATCAAATTTAACAAACATCTTGTCTTATTCAAAGTACATATTTGTTTTACCACGTCATGTCAAATGTTTACATTTCAGTTCTAAGTAATTTCAAATATACGTTCACGCATACATGCCTACCAATAATGATATTCATTACAGTGCTTACGTCGCAATGCATTGTTATAATATTGTGACTTTGTGGGTTCTTGAAATTAAAAGTCCAATTGCACAAACTCAAAATGTTCTTTATTTCCACCGAATTACAGTTGGAACACTTGCCGATTGCATAGAATTACTTAGCGCACACAATTACAATCCACCAGTTAGTCTGTCACAGGTCCATCCCACGCTCACAATTACGTACAACTCCTCCGATACACGTACACCGTTTTCCGGTCCGTTCCTCACTCGGCGCTCCTCAAGGCTGCTCGCCAAGAACTGAACTGACTCGCCAACTGCAGGCCTTATATAGGGAAGATCGCCGTTTTGGAAGGTTCGCGGTGCGAATAATTATCCCGAGGTTTCCAGACGTCTGGTGGGAGGGGAAAGAGACGGTACAGGGCTCGTGCCCCTCTCCTAATCATCCTTTCAGTTAGTGACACGAGACAAATGGGTAGGCGTGGCCTTAATGCTTCCCGTTTGGCCCTACTTCCGGCCGGTTCTATCTGGAGTTCCGACGTTCGGGTGACAATATAATGGTATCTATTTATTTGTATTAGGAAAACTATTCGAGCTGAAAATATGCGGTTTTCATAGTTATGTTAGATAAATTACTCTCTACCTTCCATATGGATCAGTTTTGGCATAATCTGAATTTTTGTCTTAGTGCGAATAGTAGTTCATACAGATTGATTAGTTTGGCGCTCCCCACACACCACTTAGCGGCAATGCAATACGACAGCACCCCAGGACTCCGATTGGTTGCTCACCTAGTAGCTGTCAAGGACAAACACCTTCCCATTTGAAATACACAATGGAGTACCAATCCAGGCACTTCCTTGAGGATGAAGAACCGGGTGGGTAGTGTCACAACTTTCTAATGTAGGGTATTTTAATAGCTAATATATAGTGTTCAAATTTGGAATTGCAATTTTTTAATTTTTGTTTTCAATGCAAAAGTTGGTAGCGCACTAGTTCAACTACATAATATAGAAAATTAATAAATTTATTTAAAAAAATAAAGGTAATATATAGAAGCCGGCAGAATTCAAACGAAATGTCTAAAGAGGACTGTAAAGGTTTCGATTGGGCACTACACTGCAGTGCAGAACTGAGGCATATGACGTAAACATGAGGCACAAAAACTTGGTCCGTGAGAAATCTTTAATCAAGCGTAGGCTGATATTGTTACATCAATTCCTATCTAAACCATAACCCACCGCCACCCCCACCACATTTCTCTGCCACATCGTTCTCCCCCTTTAAACTTCAGTAATTTTTAATTAGCGTTATCGGTGAGGGCCTTCCTGGCTAAATTATGTTTTCCGCTCTCATCCCCACGCCTCGCATACTCCTGCTCATCTTTATCTTTTTTCGGCTAGCGGCTGCAGGGAGAGAGAGAGTGAGAGAGAGAGAGAGAGAGAGAGAGAGAGAGAGAGAGAGAGAGAGAGAGAGAGTGGAGACCGGAAAGCCTTTTTTTAACCGAAAAAGATAGTAAGCGTCGGAAAACCAAGAGAGAGGGGGTCGGGTAAGAGATGAGGTTAAAGCGAGCGAAATTTTAATTATTCCTTATCGAAAAGTAATCTTCGTTTCAATTATTTATAGTTATTTTAATCGCTTCTCTACGTAGATGAAAAATAAACGTGAAGGAACGACCAAGTAGTAATTTTTAATTTTTTTCTTTTAGTTACTTTTTCTCCCCGGTTGTCTTCGTCGTCACCCTTCTTGCCTTCTTCGAGGAGCTGAGATGGCTGGTAAAGGGGTGGAATGGACTGGAAGCAGTGGCGTTGCTCCTCTCACTGCAAGTCCTTCATCTCCCTTAAGATCACTTCCCACGACTATACCTTCTCATATATTGAAGCTGTAATGTGTGTCAGATAATTATTCAATGCAGGGTTGAAAAAGAAAATGACTCAGGTAGTGTAATCGGTGGCCCGGATTTGGAAGGTTGTGGGTTCTATTCCTGTCGCCAAACTTACCGACACATGGGGTTTCTCAGGTATTTTCCCTGGTCATAGACGATTATTGGAAAGGATACTTGCGTTCCACTTTACTTCCGGTTCACCTCACTTCTTATTTCATTTTCCTTTTCGTCCAGGTTAGTTCTTTCAAGGTTCTAAGTGACAGTAGGTGTTTCGGCGTTGTCAGGGAATTCCCTCTGAAAATTCTTGTCCTTGAAATCGGAGTAGGTCTTCGGGTCCCGGGGCCTCCAGGAGAGGGTGAGAGGATTCGGAGCATAAACCGCCAATGAAGAGTTTCAATCAGTAGTTTTAGGCACTAAGTCGCCTCTCCTCGTGTCCGGTCATCCTTAGTATACTTTCATTTCAACACTGCATGAGGACGCTCTCAAGGATAAAATCACAAATGGCTTCATAATTTGAGGCGGTAAGTCCCATCTCCAAAGTTTTCATATTACCATACATAGACTCTTTGTAAAATAATGCTTATGCTTCAAAACATTGAACTGCTGAAAACGAAATATTTCTTCTTCTTTATCTTATCCCTAGTAGTACCACTTACAGCGGTGTTATGGGATTCTTGTGCCTCTCGTCTCCCTTAAGGTCGGACCTGAGGAACCGAAGCTTTGGAACTAATAGAGAACTAGGATGGGTGATCAGCCCAATGCCTGGTGTGAGGGTGAAGGAAGTGGATGAGTGTTTGACGACGAGATGAATGATAGGAAAGATGATGATGGAGAAATTGTTTATAGGCTGGCGAGGAAAACCGGAGTACCCGGAGAGAGCCCAGAGCCAAGTTCTCCACCACAAAACTCATTTTTGGTCGCCGGGGATCGAATCCGGGCCGCCTTGGTGAGAGCCAAGTGGTCTAAACGCTCAACAGGGCGTGGCCTAGGAACTAAATACATAGCCAAATAATACTATTTAAGAAGACTGCTACAGTACTCAAGCGAGGGCCGCTGTAGAATTATTGCGCAAGCCGAGCTTAACATTGTTTTTAGTTGCAAGCAAAAACTAATTTTGCACTGTGTCCCAGGCTTCTCAATGTTGATGGAAGAGAACATAGCGTAAGAGTCGCCCAAATGTACGAGGGTTGTTCAATAAAGAATTATCACATTTTATTTTTGACAACGTACCTTTACTCATCCTCATAGTTTTGATGGTCCTTCTCAAAATAGTCTGCCCTGAATGCGATGCTCTTGTCCCAGCGTTTCTGCCAATCTTCAAAGACATGCTGGAAACCATTTTTTGAGAGATCCTTCAAAATCGCCTCCGCAGCCTTCACCATTGCTTCTGATGATGGATAATGCCTCCCACGAAGGGGTTTCTTCAAGTTAGGAAATATAAAAAAGTCACATGGGGCTAAATCTGGACTATAGGGAGGGTGAGGGATGCACTTCCCGTTGATGTTTGCAAGATATTCAGCAACAGCATTGGCCATATGCAGCCGTGCATTATCGTGGTGCAGCATCCAGCCTGCTTTACGGAAATGTGGTCATGTGCGCCTGATCTGGACATGTGATGTTTTCAGGACATCCCTGTAGTATTGCCCAGTTACTGATGTGTGTGCTGATAAACCATTCCATGAATATCAAAGAATGAGATGACCATAACTTTCACACCAGAAGCAACCACTTTTGCTGTCTTGGGGGTTGGTGATGAAGGAGATTTCCGCACTATGCTGTATGCTCTCAGAATCAAAATGGTGTAGCCAAGTTTCATCAGCAGTGATTACGTTTGAAAGAGACTCTGGATCTTCCTCTAACATCAACTTTAACTGCATGTTACCTCCATTACAGCGGTAGGCAATACTGAACATGTCTGAACTTGCCTGGTTCTCACAGGCGAGAACCAGGAAAACCAACAATGAAGCTACTACTGCGTGTTTGTTTCACATTAAGCTAACAGAATATCATAAGATCGAATTTTAGTGCGAAAAATTGTGACCGTAAAATAATTTTGATCGTTCTTTATTGTACAGCCCTCGTAATAGTACCTGTCATTTAAAGCTTTGCTCAACTGCTTTTGGTAACCGCCAGCGGTCCAATTACAGACTACAATCCTCTTACTCTGATTGATTCCTGCAATCATCTATAAATTCAGCGTTGTATACTTTATTCAATACATCTAGTGGGCTAAGCAGCTTTTACATTTTGCACGAAAACGCGATGCCAAAGTTTTACTGGAAACATATGTTTTCAGAACCCTGAATAGAAAACAAACTTTAGAAGAAAGTCCGCATATCTGTGTATCCATGTGTCTGGGTATGTGAACAGCATAACTCCATAGTTTGAGGTCCGTATCCTCCAAAGTTGTGATGAAAAGATTTTCCAGAAAATCTCAAGCATAAACTACATTTTACGTGGATAATTTTTGTTTTAAATGGTTCTAACGATTTTGATTAAAGTCATATCATAAAACTATTTTCACGACTAAAGAAATGTGTATAATGAGCTTTTAGGATATACCTTATGATGTTCTCTTCATTCTTACTGCATTTCTTATATTTGGTTAGGCATAGACCTAAACTTCTACACAAAAGTGGGAGATATGGTAAAGTATTTGTTAAATACTCTTTTTGTGGAGTTAACAGATTCCGAGACATTCCTTGTTACTCGTTTGAATTTCCAAAACTTATACATTTCTCAAAAAGAAAGTAGTTGTTCGTTTTTATGACTGTTATTGCAGAGAGAATGCAATTTCAAGCCATTTAAATAGCAACTAACTCTTATAAAATATGAATGTCGCTTAAACACATCGCATTCTCCTGTTCCCAAGGAAATATTTAATAATATTATTTCTACAAATATCTATTTCTAGTAACATGTAAAAACTGTTTGTGGAAGAATAGATGGAGAAACTCTATGAATGTAACGTATTAGATGTTTTTTTATCTCTTGACAATGTAATGAGAATGAAATTTCAAAGCCAATACAAAGCGCCGATTTTTAAAACAAATGGGTATTACTTGAACTTACTGTATCCGCTTATTCCCTTGTGTTTGTAATATTTGCAGTTCAGAATGAGGTGCCACCGTAGCCAAGTGGTCAGATCTCTCGCCTCTCACATACGAGGTCCGGATTCGATCCCGGAAACCGTGTATGAGATTTGTAGTGGACAAAGAGGAGTCTGTACGGTTTATCGCTGAACTCATCAGTTTCTCCATCATTTATTCCACCAATTGCTATATATTAATTTTAATTTTTCATTCCGGCATCCTCACTCTCATACAGGGCTTCAGGCTGATCACCCAACCTGGCTACTCTCTCTGATCCAGAGTTCTTCTGCTCCTCGTCCGGCATCTAATCCCAACCATCTACACGTAAGTCCTGAGGGGATAAGTACTGGGAGGCCAAATGGAGAAAAATGAGCTTTTCAAAAACGCTATTAACTTCTAAAATCCGTATTTAATTGATTTTAATAAATACATACACAATGTTCATATAAACGTGTTATGTTCCTAAAATCGAAAAAAACCTCAGCTAGTACGAGAGCTAAATTTGAATTTAAAAACATCCAACATTGGGTTCTTTATAACAATCTGTTAAATAAAAAAAGGTACCGTTGGTATCATGAGAGAAAACCCTTGATTAGTGGAACACTTTAAACAGAAATTATATAATTAAATCCAGAACAAAGGCATTTATATGTCTTACACAATTTTCGTCGAATTTTGGTATGTGATTATTATATTGCATTACCATCGTGTGATAAAAAAGAAAATGGAGGGTCTTACTGCTTAGGCCTTTCACAGCTGCATTTCCCTGAGTTTCGGTGGAATGTGGTCTGCAGAGCTACCGACTACTCAGGTAATCAGTACTTAGCTCCGACTTCTGTAGCTCTTTACGCTGATGACACAGTACTATATTATTCTCATGTTAATCTCCAGCGCGCACCACAAGTAGTACAGCTCTCTTTATATCACCTAACTCATTGGTTCAGCACTTGGCGAATCTCTTTGAACCCTCAAAAAACCGAGGCTTCGCTGATATACTCCGCTTCCTCCGTTGTGTCTCTATAGGAACAATGTCTCACGGCTCCCCATTACAACTCCCGTTAAATTCCTTGGAGTTCTTTTGGACTCTCGACTGACCTGGCGTGCTCACGTCGATCGTCTTATATCACAGGCCTCCGGGCGTCTTTCAAAACTCTTACCTCTGTTACATCGCCGTTCCAGTCTCGGCCTACAGTCTTCATTGTTACTCTACAAATTACTCGTTCGTCCGCTTATTACATAGGCCTGCCAGGTGTGGGGGGGGGGGCGGCCGCACACACATGTCATCTGCGCATCGCTTCATGCGCATCGCTACCAACGCTCCATGGTTCATTCATACTCAGCAGCTCCATCACGAACTAGGACTCCTACCTCTTCACGACTACATACGCAGGATCATCCGCAGTTTCTTTTCGACGCTGCAAGAAGTTCCAGGAGCTGTGCATTCTAGCTGTGATTCTAGTGCTTGATGTGTGTCTTACATCTTCAATATTGACTTAATTCCTCAGAGCGTATTATTGGAGTTCTAACTTAATGTAGTTAGAGGGCGTCCCGTTAGCCTACATCTGAGTGTTATTATTCTTCAATTTATTGTTCTCTAACCTTATTTTCACTCTGATCTGTAAAACATTGTACTGCTGATCGATCAATAAAAAGTTATTAAAAGAAGATAATCATTAGACAATGGTCTTAGTTGCTTTGTCACCTTCTATTATTGTTTACAATTTGTCTTGTTCTTTTGGGTAGCTATGCTATAGAATAACCAATCCACATTTATCCAGTAACTGACGGGGCCTATGAAAAATCTCGTCAGTTTGGACGTTCCTGGATTTGGCACCAGTGACCTCCCTAATTGAATACATACATTTACCACCTTAGTCACCACCTCTCAAGAAAACAGCAGTTCTTAATTGGATCTATAGAACATGCCTATCATGTGTATATAAAATATTGAAATATTTTGAGACTCGTGTTTGTTTCTATGGAACTCGATTAACCGAGTAAATATTATATGTTGCTCCCTTGTTTACTTCGCATAGTCTAAATAGTGATAGTGATAAACAGTTGGTGCAACTTAGATTAAGTAAGTGAAATAAAGTCAACTTTATATAGCGATAATATAATACATTTTCATACATAAATCAAACAAAATATGACTAAATTTTTCATAATATAATATGGCGAGAACATGTGTTTTGACAATGATGGTCATAAATGTAAGAACAATTTCGAACTTTACTTTCAACTTCTACTCACACACAATTTTAAACACTTCAGATGTAACTTTCAAAATTAATGAATAAGTACATTTATACTTCTGGTTAAATTATACGTGATGTGTAAATATGAGCTGAAGGTCAGGAGTATGGAAACCGAGAATCAAGAAAACCTTGCACATTTTGCTAGACCTTTAACAACTCTTAACAATGTAGTAAGTCCCGAATCCACAATTTGTTAACTTTGCCTTCAACCCTGGCGTTTGTATTTGGAGATTTTAATGTGATACAATGATCTAAAGATACGGTAATGGAGATAACAGTTTCAGGTAACGTTTTTTCTTAGACTAGAAAATCAAAATTACGTGCATTTTAGTATTAAATTGAATAGGCAAAGGCTACATTTTTTTTAAAGATTTAATCATAAATCACCAAATCTTGTAATAGTCTCCTCTTTTGGGAGGAGACATCTAGGGATGAGTCATCAGCCTGTTCCCTGGGATGAGTGTGAGGGAAGTAGATGAACGGAACGAGGGTGAAGTAGTTAAAAGGAAAGATGATAATGGAGAAATTGGTGGACTTATGGCGGAGGAACCTGAAGGTTCTGGAGAAAATGCGCCCCTTGTCCACCACAATTTCACTTTGCGGGCACCTGGGATTGAATCCGGGCCACATTGGTGAGGATCAACTGGTCTATAGGTTCTTAATTTGATTTATTTCTTCTTTACCTGAACCACATTTCAATAAATTTGCTTTCCTTCTAATGATGATAGATCGATGCTGTAAGGGAAATAGAAATCCCATAACATTTTGAGTGAAATTAAGTTATTTTAAGAGTCATTATTTCTTATCCACAATATACTAGTTTGCTCTTCTTTATTTATTGGATGTAATGCATATAATTACTTCAAAGTTACATTTTTTCACTGGTATTAATCATCAATCTGAGTATATTTGTTTGCGCGCAAATTGTAGCTCAAGCAAAATAAGACCCGAAGCTTTCCTGTCGACGAATACGCTTTCTTCTCGGGCAGCCAGCCAGGTGAAAAGATGATTAGATATCAACGTTTCGGGAGTGTGCATCTCTCCCATCATCAGGATATTTATAAAATGTTATAACCACAAATGAAATACTGGATATAACATAACTATAAACAAAGACAAAACACTATGAAAATTCGCATTACTGAAAGAAAGACTGTTTTCAGTAAATTAAATGCCAGGTCAGGAGATGGTGTGAGTATAGAAAATTGTGTCAAAGAAACGTAACTACTTAACTTGATTATCAAGATGTATTGATCTTTGCTACTTAATTCGACGGATTTCCTCCAAGAGGAGCTGAACTGAAATCCAGCATCACGATTAAGCGTGCTCAGAGGTAATCGCCAAAGCCTCCTTAATTGTCTGCTTCCTGTAAGTGTTGTATTTTGCCAAGATGGTCGTCTCCCGAAAATTGGCTCTGTGGTCGTTATCAAAACAATGCTCTGCCAGCCCAGACTTCTGAGGTTGCATTAAACGAATGCTCCGTTCATGTTCGATTATTTTACTAGCGATGATCCTTCCAGTTTGTCCTACACACGGTGTCCCACATTCAGAGGGAATGCGGTACACTCCCGGAACTTGGAAGTCCAGTTTGTCTCTCACTGGTCTCAACATATCTAATCATCTCAAGCTATCTAATCATATTTTCATCTGGCTGGCTGCCCGAGAAGAAAGTGAGTGTAGCTCAGAGATTCAGTGCATAGATCTTCATATATCTAAATGTTATTATATCCAGCAATGTAGTACAGATAGGTGACGCATCGCAGGTGGACATTTAGAGATCCAATGAGGTCATCACAAGCCAGGAGCAAGGATGAAGTTATAGAACCAGAGGAAGGTCACATAAGCTCGGAAGATCATAGGCATTCCTGGCTCGAAGATCTGTCCAACTGCTAGAACTGCTTAGAGATAGCAATAAACAACCCGTCGACGAAACATACCTGTAGTTCACAGGAAGTATTCTTTTGTTTGAGCAAATATCCGCGCCATGTGTTCTGCACTATCACATGTCAAAAACCAAAAAGCATTCCTGAAATATGAGATATAAATAAAATGAAAAGGAAGTTAAAGAAAGGTAACGGTCATTTGTCAACCCACCATGGAGAACCCACCATGAAAACTCCCAAAATCAGAGTAGGAAATCAAATCTGAGACTTTACTGAAGGGACAACGCGCGATAATCTGTTTTCACATAACTTGATTTTGCTTGAACTATCGTTTGTAAAAGAAGCGTGAGGTTTTATCATTTTGATAACCTAAAACTATTATTTGAGATTTAGAGCGCTGAAATAATTTACCAATTTCAGCCTTGAGCAATTTATGATTGTGTTAGAAATATTTTGAAACGGAACTTTCAAATACAGTCGGCCACTACTTAATCACAAATTGTTTCTAGTACATACCTAAAATGGGAACATTTATAAAGTAAATCTCTTTCGGGAGTGTAATACTTATGTAATTTCGAATTTTTCAAAAATATTATAGCTCTTGCAAAAACTATACATCTTAAGTTTTCATTTATTATATCTGAGTTTGATAGCTTCAAAAAAGTCTCTGAAACATTTTTTCTTCGACTCGTTTTGTGTAAAACTTGATTGTATACTTCCTAAATTGTGTGTTAGCACATTTAAGGCTAATTAACCGTGTTTGGCAACAGTTTTGTTGCTTTAACTACGTGGACATATTGCGACGAATCTGTCAGAAGCTATCTCAAGGGTCGAATATGGTTGACAAGGTATCTTCTTGGATCTCATCCCTATACCGTGCCATCTTGCTCCGTTATTTCCGACAAAGACGTACATTATGCATAGCGGATGCATTTCAGCTATCAAATGCATCGAACAGATGCCATCAGAATTTTGTACAGCTTGCCCACTTTCATTATTCGTGGATAGCTGGTAGAGCATTCCCTATTACCACCTACCATTCATTTGTATTAAATTTACACCCTACGAGTTAAGTCATGTCGAACGATATATGAAATGGGTGAAACGATGCTCAAATGAGTCCAGTGTCCGTAGAGTTTCCTCTTTCAGAATAAGGTAAAACCCTGGAAAAATCTCATCAAAATAACTCACCCTGACCGAAATTCGAACTCGAGACCTCTTTAACGTGAGGTAGAAACGCTACCATCTAGCCATCGAAGTGGGCATATTCATATATTGTGTGAGACATAAGATGATACTTTTTTGGCACGTCGATTAACTACCTTGGCGATCGAAAAGGCTAATAACCCAGTCAGATATATCAATGGATTTGAACCCAAGACTTCAGATGTAGCAAGACACATATGTCCACCAGAGTCATCCCTCTGGCATAGCAATTCTGACGAACTTCAGACTGTAGACATCAAGTCATTTGTTACTTATAAATGAACAGTTGTTCCAAATATTGTTTTCTCTCACTAAATTATTTCTCATTGAGAATTACAGTGCCAATCCTCATTTTATGGGGCTTTTATTGATTTATGGAAAAGTTATAAAATAGTTTTAGAAGACTGTATGATTGTCTAGGTCTGCAAAAGTTGTTTTCGGGAAGCAAGCAACCTGGCTTACGTTGTACTCTGCTTCCCTGCCATAGAACGCGCCCTTGGTTGCGGAGTTTAGGTCACCGGGGATCACTCAAAATGGTGAGAAATTTGAGGAACTGCTGTAGGTAGCAAATTGTGGTCAAGAATGACAACTTTCCTCTGCCTTGCTTATGTGTGTGTGTGTGTGTGTGTGTGTGTGTGTGTGTGTGTGTGTGTGTGTGTGTGTGTGTGTGTGTGTGTGTGTGTGTCTGCGTGTGTGTTTGTGTGTAAGGCTAACAGGCAGGTGGCAGGTTCAGGCCGATTCGGGTTGTTACGTTGTGGAATATTATTTTTATTAATATGTAATATGAAAGGCGGTAGAGACAAAATGTTACAACTACAGAGCAATTAGTCTGTTGTGCTCAGTGTATAAGCTATATGCTAAAATAGTTGCAAGAAGAATAAGTACAATAGCGAACGCACAGCCTCATGAGGCCCAAAATGGATTTTGAAAAGGAAGATCATGCATGAAGGAAGATCAAGCCTTCGATTCTGTTTTAAGGGATAAACTTTGGACAGCGGTGGAAAATTGTGGAATACCAGCACATTTAATAGGGACTGTACAATGTATGTATAAAACACTACAATAGCAATAATAAAGAATGGAAGGAAAACAGAATGAAGCAGTGGACATAAATAAAGGAGTACGACAAGGATTCCCACTATCGCCTATACTCTTTAATATCTATATTGACAATATGGTACAAAAATGGCAGAAAAGTGTAAAACAAAATATACTGATTGGAAACTTCATTTTATATGCAGTATTTTTGCTGATGATCAAGTGATAATATCGCACTCAGAAGATGACACGCAAAGAGCAGTATATAGTTTAAACAACATAGCGGAAACATATAACCTTTGAATCTCAGTACACAAAAGTAAAGTAATGGCTTTTAGAGCAAAGAACAACATAAGAGCAAAACTAGTTATAAACAATAAAATAATCGAACAGAGTAATAGTTTTAACTATCTAGGCTACACAATAGTAGTTGCAAATAATAACAAGGATATGGTGGTGAAATTAAACAGATTCAATCAAATGTGTGGGACTATAATAAGAACGCTGAACAGGAAAACATGAAAGGAAACACAGATGAAATTTTATGAGATAATGGCAGTTCTAACGTTAACATACGGTTCCGAAATATGGACACTGGCAAACAACCAACGAAAACAGCTAGAATCGGCAGAGATGAGATTTTTGAGAAGCGTGGCAGGTTTTAAAAGAAGACCACGTAAAAACAAGAGAGAGAGAGAGAGAGAGAGAGAGAGAGAGAGAGAGAGAGAGAGAGAGAGAGAGAGAGAGAGAGAGAGAGAGAGAGAGAGAGAGAGAGAGAGAGAGAGAGAGAGAAGAGCTTGGGATTTTTAATTTAAACAATAAAATAATAAAGCACAAAAATGAATGGAAAGATCATAATTTAAGAATGGACGCGGAGCGACTTCCAAGAAGAGTTTTAGAATATATACCGAAGGGAAAGAGAAATGTGGGACTCCCAGCTCTACGCTAGAAGGATCAGTTGGCTCTTGAAGAGAACGGAACGGGTCAAAGGGTCCAATCCTTGAAGATGATGATGATGATTAATATGTTAAAAGTATATATGAGAAAATAACCCCAAGAGACACATAGATCCAATGCAGCAATGAGATATTTCAGTTTGATAATTTATTAATATTCGTTTTGTTGAAAACTCTTTAAAGTAAAACTGTTTGGTATAACGTTTTATAAAGTTTGTCTTTTGATAAATACATCCAAAGCTTTCTGCTTCTGTTTTATATTGATTCTTTTAGTACATGTCACACTAATATTGTTTGTGGTGCCTGGAAACATACTGTTGCTTTTCGTTACCTGTAGCTTTTCTTTATTTAATGTTGCCAGAAACTCCTTAACTTCCCTTCGATGAGGGAAACCTCACTGCTTTTAAATGCAATTCTGAGCGTCATGCATTAGTCTGTGAACTACTCTCAGACCTAAGTGAGTGGTGAAAGAGTGGAATACGGAAACAATTCAACTGAAAGGTTAGAAAAGCTTTCTATGCAACCGTTCACATTTGTTTGGTATCAAACTTTTGATACTGAAACATTAACCTATGAACGCCGATAGATTTTTCATTTAGGGGCGGAGAAAAGTGGGAGAAGTAAAGCAAATTTTTTATAATATTAGAAGCAGATAAGGGCTGCGGCTCAGTGGTACTATTTCCTTAACATAAAACCAACTACGGACAATTCTTTTCAGTCGAGTTTACATAATACAGAAGAGTGTTCAGAACTGCTCTCTACATATTGCCATACAGGCTTCAAGTTCCCTTGAGGTAGGGACAATCAGTTATTCAGTCATAATTTTCTATCAAGACGGGTCTTCATTTACAACACTTTGTCTCCCCTTTTGAATAGCAGTATTTGAATATTATATATATATCTGGTACTATGTTTAAAAATAAGTTTTACCAGTATGCCATTAATTTTCTATATATCTATTGGAAATAATTTATTGATATCCAGACTTTCAGGTCTAATCTTCATACTGCTGTATCTCCTTCATTACTCCTAAGATAGTTGCATTTCACAAACCATTCCTTTTATACACTACAATTTTAGTGTTTTATTAATTTTATAGATTAGCCGTTCACTTGTAGCACTTAAGCCCAATATCACCAACAGATGTTAAAATCAACGTTAACAAATGTAACGTAACAATGTCACAGCGCTAACAAAGCTGTTAAATTTCTTGCATTTCACCAACCTGTTTTCTGAAAATGTTAACACACACTTGTTAATGCCAAGAGACTTGTAAATATTACAGATATAGAAGAATATGGAGAGTCATATTATTTTCTGAACGTACTGCGATTCGCTTTTGTTTTCAATTTCGTCTGCACACGGCTGAAAGAATGCGGGCAAACAAAATCGTGAGAGAAACCGTAGGATAAATTTCTCATCGATGGAGAAATAATTGTTGATTGAATTGGTAGAGGAAATGTGAGGATATCGTGGAAAATAAGTGTTACAGGCGTGGTGAATGTAAAAACAAATATCTCACGTGGGGAAAAGATAGGAAACGAATTTAGTTCAAATGCATGTGTCACTACTAGAAGCACGAAACAACATCGTCAGTATTATGTAAATATAGAACGAGGTGCGAAGTACAGAAGTGACAAGTGACTTAAAAGTTTCAAGACGGCAGGTTGACAGTGTATTATCCACATAATTCAGTGAATTATAAAATCGCTAAGTTATTAATACTTGAAGCAAAGGCGAGATCGGAATATTCCTTTCGATGCATGTTCTAACGTCAGTATTACCTAAATTTAAAACACGGTGCAAAGAAGGACAAAAGTGACGAGTGACTTGAACGTTTCAAGACGGGGGGTGGACATAGTATTATCCACATAATTCAGTGAATTATAAAATCGCGAAGTTGTTAATACTTGAAACAAAGGCGAGATCGACATATTCCTTTCGATGCTTGTTCTAACCTCTCTTGTACTTCCGCAGTAACCTTCATAGCAACATGTTTGGACAGTCTATTACCTATGTAGAACATTTTATTTTGATATCTCCACAAAATCATAGACCGTACTCAATTACGAATGCCTTTTAGACGGTCTTGAATATAGAAAACCGACATCAAAAGCTACGTTAAAGCCCGCCATCTTGACTATTGTGACTTTGTGGGTTCTTGAAATGAAAAGTCCAATTACACCACTCAACAATGTTTTTTATTTCCACCGACTTACAGTTTAACACTTGCCAATTACACAGAATTTCGTGCTGCACACAATTACAATTTACCAGTTCGTCCGTTACAATTTCACTGCACTAGTAATTACGTAAGCTCCGGTACACCTTCACAGTTACGTACAGTCTTCCGTTGCACAATCTTCTCGTACATTAACACGTCACTGACTAACTCTTACACCAAGAACTGAATGTCTCCTCACTCACTAACTGACAAAACTAACTCTACTCCGTCCGTCTGTAACCCTCTTTATATAGGAATATCGCCGGTTTCTAGTGACCAGGGGAATGTTCCAGATTCCGTAATTTCGAGAAACAGGTGTAGAGAAACAGACGACACAGTCATGTTTTTCCCCTGACCACAGCCTGTCACCACTATAGGACAAACGAGGCGAGGGCGTGGCTAACCGAACCTTTCCTGTCTCCCGCTCCCAGCTGCTTCACAGGGTGTTCCAGCGCTCGCGTTACACTGCTCCCTCCTCAAAGCTGTTCGCCCCGAACAGCCCCATCGTAGCGTGCGAGGCGGTCCAGGTGTACCACCAGCATCTGCCCGGAGTCTGAGCCAGAAGTAGCGCTGCCGTAGTTTGTGAATCATTCGGTTCGCTCCCAGGTGTCCCCCTGAAGTACCGGCGTGCACTTCCTCCAAGACTTCCGGGACCTTGCTCCGGGGAAGTACCAACTGTTCTCTCTGCGCCTTCCCATCGGGTGACTCCCATACCCGGAATAGCACGCCCACTCTGGTCTTCAACGAGTCCCATTGGGCCCAGTACGACTTGTAGGTGGCGCTCCTCGGTGCGATGTCCTCCCAGGTTGGCCTCGTCCCTGCCTCCACTTCCCTCAAGAGTGGCCCCAAGTCTGCGTCCGCCAGCTGCTCCCTCCTCAGGCCTGCGCTATCCCAGCCTTCAGCAGGCACTGCCACAACTACTCGGACTGCTGCGGCACGCTCCTTCTCTTCCACTCTGGTGCACTGACCGCACTCTACTGAACAGGGTCTTCGGGACATGGCGTCTGCGTTATCGTGACTCTTCCCTCTACGATGTTCCGAGGTGAAGTCGTACTCCTGCAGCCTCTGGACCCAACGTGCTGTCTGGCCTTCCAGGTTCTGCGATAGGACACCTCCAATGTAATGGTCACTAGCGTCGGTGTCCACAATGAAGGCGCCACCCGGTTGTGGGAAACCCAAAGCTGGAGCACTGCACAGGGTCTCCTTCGGGTGCTGGAAAGCGTCTTCGGCGTCCTCCGTCCACACATAAGGCCGGTTTTCCTCCGTCAGGCGGGTGAGGGGTTTTGCGACGTTGTCGGCCTTTTCCTCTAAATCGTTAAGGCAGTCGTCTACTTGACCCTTCCGCTTGCCCAGATTCGTGACGTCATCCCTCACGCCGGCCAACCGTTCCTCAAACTTGGCGGCGAGAGCCTCGTTCGCCACCTTCATTTCGGTAGCCAGACGGTCATTCGCTGCTCTCATTTCCGTGGTTAACTCGGCCTTAATTTGTTGCATCTTCTCGGTGATGTTGTCCCTAGCCGTCCTGATTAGTTTCAGTTCCGCGGCCAGGTTATTTCTAGTCTCCAGCTTCTCTGTTAATTCGGCCTGCATTTCTTCCATCTTCCTGGTGATGTTGTCTTTAGCCGTCTTCATTTCTTCCAGTTCCGCTAAAATCTTTTCTAATGCTGCCTCCATCGTTGTAATGTTCGGTGATGTTGTTTTCCCGCTTCCTGACACCAGTGTGACTTTGTGGGTTCTTGAAATGAAAAGTCCAATTACACCACTCAACAATGTTCTTTATTTCCACCGACTTACAGTTTAACACTTGCCAATTACACAGAATTTCGTGCTGCACACAATTACAATTTACCAGTTCGTCCGTTACAATTTCACTGCACTAGTAATTACGTAAGCTCCGGTACACCTTCACAGTTACGTACAGTCTTCCGTTGCACAATCTTCTCGTACATTAACACGTCACTGACTAACTCTTACACCAAGAACTGACTGTCTCCTCACTCACTAACTGACAAAACCAACTCTACTCCGTCCGTCTGTAACCCTCTTTATATAGGAATATCGCCGGTTTCTAGTGACCAGGGGAATGTTCCAGATTCCGTAATTTCGAGAAACAGGTGTAGAGAAACAGACGACACAGTCATGTTTTTCCCCTGACCACAGCCTGTCACCACTATAGGACAAACGAGGCGAGGGCGTGGCTAACCGAACCTTTCCTGTCTCCCGCTCCCAGCTGCTTCACAGGGTGTTCCAGCGCTCGCGTTACACTATTTACAATAATTGTTAAGGAGTTGACAACATAAATGTGGCTTGTTAGTTTAACACGAGATTTAACACGACTGTTAAGCTAACTCTTGTTGGTGAGGTACAACGTTTGTTATACCTATTGCTAAACTCATGTAAAATCTCAACATCTGTTGGTAAAATCAGTCACTAATGAATTAAGTTTTAGCAGACAATCCTCTTGTGGATGTCGAAAACCAATGTGTAGGAATTGCTAATTTTTAAAATAGGAACAGAGCGTCACAGAAGCCTTTTTTATCCTATATGCGTCAACATGAAATCCCTTGTTAATATAACCGGTTGTGAAAACTATTTATAGCGTTGCCAGACGTGAACAAAATCACTAGTCACAGTTCCTAGACGTATCTTAAGTTCGATATCACATTTCGTATTAAAACCTACTGGATGGTACAAAAATGCCGAGATCTCATCTTGTTCAGTACAAATAATATAGTAGCGCAAGTGTATGTGAGGTTAGTATCATTGTGTACTAGCACCCATTAGTTAAGTAAACCTGTGAAGTGAGTTACCTTTCACTTTGACTGGAAAATATTTTATAAGGTTAGATTTTATTAACGTTCACGCAGATTTTATAGTCTAGTGCATCAGGAACACCATGTTCCTGGCCTTAAATTGCTTAGTTTGGCACTAGTTTTCATTTAACAGGTTGTTTTCAAATATTTCTTCGCACATAATTTTCACAGATTATAACCTAGGCACTTCATAGTCATACACATAAACCCGTTGGGTACTCTTAATGTACAGTGAAGTAAAACTGTTTTTGAGTTTGCAGATTTCTGTTACAAAATTTTATAGCTAAATTGTCTGCTAAATACTTTTATAAAAACCCGAAAGGTATTGCGGCATGTATGCAGGATTATATCACGAAGGGAGAAATTTGTGCACTGCAACTTACTGGGGCTACCAATTCCAGGAGGAAGAGATAATTTGAAGATATTACTGTAGTCACAAATCGCAGACAGACGTCTGAAATATATAACAGTTCTATACTTTAAGTTCCGTCCTACTGATGGAGTTGTCCAGAGAATGCGACGAACGATTTTTCAAACCAACAATCGGAAATATCTATGCCATTTGTCCGGTACTGCTATTCACTGAGAAACCTAGAAAGACATCTGAGACCTGAGAAGATAGCCCAATGAAAGGAAAGTTATGAAATGAAATCGTGCAGTTGTGCAGCTGCCCTATAAACGAAAAACACCCAAATAGATGGAATGGTAGAGGGAATCGAACCAGAGAACGCCCAAATGTGGCCAGCTTCTTCAAACGTTAGCATTGAGCCATATCACTAGGTGATTTTGGACAGTAATGAAATGACATACTCTTTTATTATAACTTCAAAAGTTTGAATCTCGCTTTTAAAAATGACACCTATATATTCATAACATGTTTACAAAGGGGAGTAGGTCTGGGAAGAGATAGTTACCAATTACAAAATAAGTAAAATTGTACACATACCTTTAAATTGGATTAAAACAGAAATAAAACCAACTTGTAATGTTGAATAAGAATCGAATAAATGATATGTAATAAACTAGCTTTATAATTTTAGATATAAAAGCTTCCCGTCTGATTACACTGGAGAACAATGAAAATGTTTCGGGCTTTAAAATAGTGAATTAACATGTATTTCCACCTGCTTAATTAAAAAATCACCATTAAAATGATAAATTAGCTCTTGTTTTGAAGATAAAGTGACATTTTATTTTTAGAGTGAAGATTTTATATTTGGGGGAATTTTTTGGAGAGTTGGCACACCTGTCAAATAAAAATACACAATCAGAGAGAAATTTTGGAAATTAAGTGATGCAAAAGTTAAGGCAGGCATTTTTGTCGGACCACGAATAAGAGAACTTGTAAAGGATCCTGCATTTGACCAAATTTTGGAGGGGAAGAAAAAAAGGAAGCTTGAGAAGCCTTCAAGGGTGTGGTTCATGGATTTTTAGGCACTAAAAGAGATGAAAACTACAATCATTTGGTGACAGTGCTCCTGCAAAAATATCGTAACCTTGGATGCAACATGTCCCTTAAGATCCATTTTCTCCACTCCCTCCTAGTTGTGTAGCTGTTAGTGATGAACATGGCGAGAGATTCCATCAGGACATTTCTGTTAGGGAACAAAGATATCAGGACCGTTGGAATGAAGTAATTCTTGCGGATTACTATTGGTGTTTGTATAGGGATTCTGCGGAACTCCATCACAAGAGGTAAGCTAAAAGACGACGAAGTGAATAGGCCACCACATGATTCTCTTCAGACACGACTATCTGTGAAGTATTTTTCCAGCAATTTAGAACTCTTAGCATGTAATTACCAGTTAAAAAAATAAAGTGCACTTTCATTGTTGTTAGCATGCATGTAACTAAAGTGTATACTTTCCTCTCAATCCGTTAATATGTAATACTTCCACCTTGTGTATATCATAGAAACTAGAGCTAATAAAAAATTTTCATTGTCACTTTTGTTTTTCTCAACGCATAATTAGTATGAATTGCCTCATGAAGTGCTCGAAACATTCAACAATTATTTTTTGTTGCCCAATGTTATTAAAGAAAAATAAATATATTAGCGTATTTTGTGTTTCGTTGCTTTTGTTTGTGATAATTATAGGAATTGTAGCAATAAGGTTTAATTAACATCGTTTTATATAACTTTAGATTATAAAGAGAACATTTTATAATTTTAATAAGAGTTTGACATCTAAAGACAGGCGCTACGCCACTGGCAGCAACAGAAATGGGGAGGAATAGAAACGAAAACCTTGATTGCGAAGAAGAGGGAGGAGAGAAAAAAAAATGGCATGAAATTTATCGCCCAAGGCGATAGCAAGTAAGATAGAAAGAAAACGTTGCTCTTAAAAAAGAAGGAATGGGGAGGGAGGGAAAGGTAGAGCGAAGTGTGTCTTCTCTGTCCCATTTCAATCTTCCCCTAGCCATGTTTTTCATTTTGTAATGAAGCCCGAGAGCAGACATATTGGTTGTAGAAGAATAAAGCGTGTTTTCTTCGGTCCATTGCCTTATATTCTGCTGTCGAAGTGACAACACTGCAAATTGCTGCCTGCTTCTTCGTCTTCTAGAAACACGCACGCCTTTTTGTGGCGTTCTTCTGCTGTACCAACTTTCTTGGTTCATTAACCGGAGATGTCACTGAAAGTACAATAATCACTTAGCCATCTTATCTTTTGCCACAACTTGATTAAATTTGCTTTATGATCCGATACGTACATACGTAGATGGCAGTTTCTCCAGTGTTGATCCCAAAATTAATTTAAGAATTCAGTTAATATTTTTCGAAATTTCAAAACTGGTCATGTTTCATGTTTTTCAGCTTCTCAATGACATATCCAGGTTGGACTTTACTGAAAAGGAGTGAATAGTTTCTTCAGTTAGAATTACGAGTTACGAGAGTTACGAACAACTTTTGAGTTGAGGAAATGACAGTTGTAAGTCAGTGTAGCGAAGGCAGTTAAATATCTGTTACCTGGAACTAAGTAATATTCAGAAGTCCGTGACGTTCTGAAAAGAGAATGGAAGCAGAATTCCTAATACTTAGCAAGTCTTAATGTAATAGTAGCATTTCAGATGCAAACGGGATAGATATTTTAAAACTTAAACTTAAACCTCAGAAGTTATCTGTGCTGAATTTAAGAAAACTATATCTAGGTGCTTAAATTCTCGGTAACTCACTTCAGAAAAAACATGTATTAGCCTCTATTAAATTTATCACGTAACTTAATTGACGTTATTTATTGTTACCCCACAACGAATACACCCAGAAAAAGATTCCTTAGTTCACAACTGAAACAACCGGCAGCATATATTAGCACCTAATGGTGCTGGACACCATTATATAAGCAAACTGTAACTAGACCACGAACAAAATGCAGCTGGAGGCGTAGCTTACCACCACTGGAGCCCTCTAGCTTTCTCCCTCCATCGTTACTTTTATTTTAGGTTGCCTCTCCTGCATCTCGCGGGCTGCACTAGTTATCTGTTTAACTCGCTTTCCCGTTCACTGTTACATTAATTCTTTGCATTTTCTGCCGAATCACTACTTTGTTCTTCAGAATTTAAAGAAACTATGATTCTATCTATTTTTGATCGGTTGTGACGTCAAGTCCGAGGTAATTATTTTCTGTTAATTTTGAAAATCAAAACAGCATTAAAATACATGCATTTCGAGTGGTTTGCGCTCTGTTGCATGCAGGAAGAGAGGGGTGGGAGTCACGTGGTGCTTCGATGGCGTAGAAGGGGAGAAGGCTCTCGTCGCGCATGCGCACACCGACCGCAGCTTGTTTGTGGTCCACCTTGTAGTATCTTTTTGTCAGCAATTGTTTCCGGAATCTTAATCGCTGCTACGGCCTTAAATTTTAGGAAACATTTGGATAAATTTTATTAAAATTCGTAGAAGAGCTTCTATAAGATATATACAAACACATTAAAGGTACAAGAAAGAAGTGTGAAAAAAAGTCAAGAATGCAGTTTACGTGTTTACTCACTAAGGCTTAATAAGAATAATAGCAACAACAACGATGATGGTGACGATGACGATGACGACGACGACGACGACGACGACGATGATGATGATGATGATGATGATGATGATGCTGATGATAAATTCTTGTTTCATCCATGCCGCATTCTCATAAAAATGAAATGGACCCCAATTCATTTCAACAAGATAAAATACAAATAAAACATCCGTTTTTTATCATCTCATTGTTCTTCGTTTACTCCATGTGCTAGAAAATAAGATGCTTGTTTGATGGAACACATAAGTAATTAAATAATAAGATGACTAAATGATTATTTATCAGCCACTACACTTTTGCAGTACTCCTTGTGGAATTTTAAGAAGAAAATCTGAGAACATATTTCTGAAAGGAGAAAGACAAAAAAACTTGGATCTATTATTCTACTTATAGTTTTAGCTACTTTAACTTTAAAGGAACCTTATATTTTAGGAGATTCTGATAATTTTTCATTTGCTAACCTTTTAGTTACGCCAGTTCGCATTCAGACTGAATGATATTTCATTTTTGCTTATGCTATTTTACGATCTATTCCTAATAAATTAGGAGGGGTTATTTTGCTCTAGTTATATCAATTTAAATTCTACATTTCATACCTCTTACAATTACTAATTCTCGGGGATTTAAATAGTATCCGATTAACCAATTCATATTTTGATCAGTAGTTGTAATTGTAATCTTTTTAACATGAATTGGTGTTCGTCCAATAGAAGATCCTTATATTTTAACAGGTCAAATTTTAACAATTTTATAATAATCTTATTATATTTCAAATCCTTTAATTATTAAAACCTGAGATAATATTATTTATCAATAAATCAGTTATAAACTTAATGAATAAGCTTATGTCTTGAACTTTAAACTTTTAGCTTTAAAGACCGAGATTGTCACAAAAATAGCTATATCTCCAATGAATAATAGGTATGTGAGGAGATATATCAGAGTATTGTCTCTTGTCTTTTACGGAAACGTAAAATAATTAATTTCAATAAAACTATTTAAAAATTTTGATTTCCATCGCAGGAATCTCTATTCCACAGAATTTTTACACAAGTGTGATCAAAATAGGGCGTACAGATACTTTGTTGTGGAGCGGCAAGAAAAGAACCTTTCATTTGTTATCAACCACAGAATATTTAGGATCTTAGGATAATTCAAATGACCTATTTACAGGTAGGAAATCTTGCTGTTCTTACAGAAAGTGACTTTCAAAATGTGTTCATAGATGCCAGTCGTACAGTGTAACAAATGAGTAATATTTATACCTTTTTACAATACAACAGGAAGCTTATTTTAAAAATGTGATAAATTTTATACGGATGACATTTCTCCAAATTCTCCAAGGTAATTTGAAGAATACTACTCCTCAGTGCACTTCATGTTAAGTACTTTTAGATGAAAATTTGAGTTACAATGTGAATAGGTTTAATCGATAGTCATGGTTGCCATGTGATGGTTTTGAAATTTTGTCTTTGTACAACTGGAGAAACATGAATAATGATTTGAGAAATGAATAAGCAGTGGGAAATGTAAAAGATTAAGAAATATCTGCCTTAATTTCTTAAACGTTTTAGAGAAAACAGGGGCGTAGTTTTGGAAATTAACACCGGTGAAATTAGTATTAAACCTGTGGCATTCTATTTGTAGCTAATGGAAGACTTAAGTAAAATACCAGAGAGAAGTTAATATAAATGAACATTTCGTTTATTTCTTTTAAAAGAAAATACACAATTCCATATCAGACCTCTAAATTCTTAAATACGAAAGTAGAACTGCCCAATATTAGTTCTGAGTAGATTTTAATAAATAGGTATAAGTGCATTAAACAAGTGAAGTCTAATTAGTAACGTAATTTACATTAGGGAAGAAGATAAAGCAGATACAAGCAAACTGGGATAATAAAGAAAAAGAAAGAGAGAGAGAGAGAGAGAGAGAGAGAGAGAGAGAGAGAGAGAGAGAGAGAAACTCGCTTATGTTTATAAACAAAGTTAATACATAACTTCACCTTCAGAAACTGTCACATATGACAATAATATAAATTACAAATGTCTCTAATAATCCCTAAGAAGTGAACACCGCTGTATATGTGAAATATTCCGTAACCTCGATTTTCTCAAAAATATATTTACTGAATTTTCTGGAAAGAGCCTTTTAAGTTTTGTTCGCTATGAATGACTTTTGCATAGATAATTTGTAAACAGCAAAATCTTAAAACACAAGCAATTTAATTACATTAAAGTGTAATTTAGACTATATAAACTTTCAATAATTAACGATTGCCGAAACATTCCTTATTGTTGCTATAAAATTGCAAATTTTTATACTTTTCTTATATGGGAATCCCTTTTCTTAATGGGCAAGCAAAAGGAATTTAAGTCCAGGGCATAGCAATGAGCTTTTTAGACTGCACTATTTCTACCGTACCTCTATTTCTATTGTATCTGCAAGGAAAGATATAGTAAACCATTACTATAAATGTGTAACTCAATTTAGTTCAAGAATAAGTAATATCAACTTTTATATGTATATACGTGCACTTGTTGAAGTATTAGAAAAACCATGTGAATGTAAACTAATCAGTTTTTTCCTTTTATCTCTCTTTCTAGGCTTTATTGTTATTTTGTTTTAATGTGACGCTGTGTTAGGGCGACTTCCATTTTAGGAGAAGAAAATGTGTTAAAATATTTATCAAGGATATATTGGCAAATATTCTCCTTCAGTTTATTTAATTCGTTTCTTGTGGTATATTTCTTAAAAATATAACCTTATGACAACGATCGTATATCAAAATGAGTTTGCAGATAAAGATTGAACATAAAATGTAATATTTATGACTGCAAATTAACCTATAAAGACCTACACTTCAGGCCTGATATACCTGAATGACTGAAACGTGTTTAATATTAACACGTAACGAGCGGGTCGAAGAACCAGCGAGAGAGAAAACGTCCTGGTTAGTGCTGCCCTCTAGCGGCGTTTATGAGAAACTGCACGGCCTCAGTTATTGCCTTGCTCATCTGCAACCAGCGAAACAAAGTGGAAGAATACTACTTGAAGGGGAAGACAATCACAAACACGAAAGGAAAGGAGATAAAGTCAGGGGAATAAGAACAAGACAACAAAGGGAGATAATACAAGACATAAACAGTCGCAGTGGGGAAAAGAATTGGAAAATGTGAATCTTGTCAAATTGAGTCAATATAAAAGTGCTGTTTTAGTTGAGATTTCCTCTGGTTTTATTCTCAGTTGGGTCGTGGATGTACATTCTTCAGTTGTGTTAACGCTGGTAATGTGTGAGCAGTAGATAAAACAAAAAAGGAAAATTGTCTGATATTTTTGCACTAAGCGTGTTAGCAGTAAAGGTAATTTTTCTGCCTTATTTCTAAATTCTTATATATAACTGACTTCCAGAAGGTCATAATACATTTCTTATTTCTTAGTTTGGAGGTATAGTAATTTTAAATAATTTTGTTATAATTTAATATTTTTAGTTAAATTATTTTATCAAAAACGAGTACAACTAACGTAATCTGTAAATGTGATGCTGAAAAATTATGCCCTTTGGGACAGCAATTGTTATATTGAAGGAACTTTAATCAAAATAAATAACTTATTACGTTAGATAAAATCACTATCTTAGTATTTGCACTTAACACAACACATGTTTCTTGTTTGTGAAGCAGAAGCAGCACCAGCCTTAGAAAAATAATAAAATAAACAAAGTAAAAATGAAGTTACATCTAGAATGTCTTCCAATTACGTTTCAACATTTTCCGGAATATCACTTGGCCACAATCTGCCCTTCACGGTGAATATTTTCGTTATTTTTCGATTACTCGACTGTAGGTTTTGATTATTTCCGTAGGTTTAAGATATTTTACGTCAAATTTATATGTATATGTATACCTATAACTTCACAAGTCTTCATTCTGAAGTAACCTTTTCTTGTAGCTAAATATTTTTGAGGTAAACTAGTATTTGAATGGAAGTTTCAAGTATTTATAATTTCCTCAATTGAGAACTGGCTATTCTTTTGGTTGCGGTCAGGCAAAGTGCATAGAATTTCATAGTTAGCCTTTATTTCTTTTACTAGTTGTGTTCTACAAGGAAATGCGTAAATCTCTGGTGAAGGTTTACCTGTTTACAAGATATAGATAAAACAGGAAGCATTTCAGGAATACTTCCAGAGAAGGCAATACATCCGAATTTTATTTCGGTGGTTTTACACCTGTACTTCAAGAAGCGAATATTTATAGATTAACATCATCGTAACTTCACGACCCTAGGCTCCTTCAAATATCTTTTTGTGTGTCTTCTGAAATTTCTATTTACCTCTGCGATTTTCTCTGTTAAGTTATTCCTATATTTTGTTATAATGTCAATTATACTGCCCTCTTCCAATTCATTTATTACTACCCTTATTTTACGACATACCAATGTATATTATCCTACTGGGCTCAGAAACTAGACATTTACTGCTGCTTTATTAGACATTCTGCAACATTCACTGCCATATAATAATTTTGAATCATACCTATTTTATTTTTATTGCTTTCATAGCTCTTCTATAGTTTATATATTACTAAACATACCTCCATAGGATTTCTTGTTTGAGTAAAAGCTTACGACCTTAAGGATACCACATGCAACTTATTCTACCAGAAGCTGGCATCCCTATTTGCACTAATTTTAATATTTTCTCCGATGCTGAAAAATACGTAGTGTGAAATTACTGATTCCATAATATTCTGTGGAAAATAATGCTCCCTTATAGCGCCGAAACGTTAGTTTTATGAAAAAAATATAAAAACGAAGTTGAAAGTGTAGAAATTTAGGATTTATGAGTAGCGTATTTGGAGTATACAGAAACGATATAATGAGAAGTCGTGCATCCTACAAGAAAGGAACAAAATATAAAAAAGTATTTATTTTAAGAGACAGTTGAATATCAATAGTTGAATATACTGAGAAATTACCGAAGGAAGGTTTTGGTTATCCTAAAGGGAAGACAAAATTTAGGTGGGCTGAAGGCCGATGGAACACCTCATGTTGCGGTTTTAACTCCCAGTTCTTGGAAATGCAAAGATAAAGATGGTGATATTAATTAATTTAACACAGCTATATTTTAGTTAGTTGATGGAAATTAATCATTTCTTCATACTAGCCGTATATAGGCTAGGACGGAAACCAGGAGATCCGTGGTTCAAATCCCGGCCGTTGCATTGAATTGTTCATGTTGACTCTATCAAAAACCTTAGCCTATATACGGCTAGTATAAAGAAATGATTAATTTCCATGAATTAACTAAAATAATAAGAGTTAAATGATGAAGCCTAGGACTCAGTGCTTACGATAATAAGTCGGCACAAACAGTGTATCTCAAATGCGAGAGCCCCAAGTGGTTTACCGGAAATATAAGAGTCAAATGGAGAATTTAATATTATGACGGCAAGTTGGCCATGGTACCTCAATGGATAAGTGCAACTGGAAACCAGGAGATACGTGGTTCAAATCCCGGACATGGCATTGAATGTTTCATGTTGACTCTTTTGCTATTTGTTAACAATTATTTAGATTGACCATTAGGCAGTTAAAAGTAGAACGAGAAAACAACATTTAAGTACTTATATTAAATGCTGAATTTTGTCGTCTTGTACTCATGAGAGAGACAATTGAGTAAATTACTATTAACAAGGGAAGTAAAATAAATTAACTGTAACTTCCGACAACGAATATTTCAGAAATAATGAATACAAAGAAAAAATATAATTACTTAAATGGTATGAGTTCCGTAATATTTTCTTAGTAAGAATGTTTTTCACTTGTTATGGTTCACCATTGATTAAATGTACATAAGAATAAGTAATTTATTAATAATACATCGTATTTCCATGCTATATATCAGAAAGATAATTAAAATATGTTTAACTAAACCAAAAATATATTTTTTTTTCCGTTTACAGGTTTTACTTCAGGGAAGATTACCGAAAAAAATTTCCGATTGCATGTTGTTAGTCAGTCATAAACCCACACACAATGAATTTCTCTAAAAGTGTTTTTGCTAAATTAATAGGAAATGATATTTACGGTGAAATTTAGGTATCGAACGTTCTGAAGGAATGCAGTACTTTCTATATTTTTATTTAATAGACAATATATTCTCACTGTTAATGATTAAAATTGTTATATTTTGGGTTTAGTTTCTTTAAATATTAAATGGTTAATCCTCTTTGAAATGATGCAGGTGCATCTATGGCTACATACAAATAATTGAAAAAGGATTTTGGGAACTTTCCGTAAAACGTATCGTTTAAAATATGACCATAATTCACCTACTTCATGGCAATCCTTAGACTAAATAAAGGCTGCTCATAAACGAAAGTCCCCTGAAAGCCGAATCTTGTACATAGGTTCAGTATTTACTTGCAATAGTACGAGTAACTTTATCAAAAATCTCTCTCCACGCATTACATGGGAGAATTTTCTAAATTTGTGACTTTCTCAAAAAAATGGCTCTTACGATTTTCATTGAAATGCTACAAGCTTAAATCTTTTATGTGAAAATAAAATAAGTACTTCGAAATTTTACGTAATAGCATTTTTTCAGAATTTTTTCACCTTGTATAACCGTTAAACCATAAGATATAGGCAAAGAAATATTTGTTTCCATAAAAATCTTTATGATGCAGTTTATTTCAAATATAATCTTTGTGGTATTATATGTTGCATCTGAGATGTATCCGTTATTTTTGGTTTGAATTTTCCATAATTTATAATCTACTTTAATGGGTTGCTGCTATTCTGTTGTTTATTGTGATGTCACGAAACGAATTTTGAATTTCTAGGCTAGCATATACATAGCGATGTGGGTTTTGAATTTCTGGCTATCTATTCGGTTTCTTAAAACCTTCTTTTATCCTCAAAGAAATGTTTCATGAAATTGTTTTTGTAAGGTTTTGTGTCGTTTAAAAAAGACATCGATGAAAACTGACAAACAATGGAGAACGGCATTCGATTTTTTTTTAAATTACTCCTTCAGCTTAAATAAAGGATTCAATAACTGGCTTCGCATATTCACTGCACAGTTAAGGGTTTGTAGTTTCATACTATATATTTATTATTTTTAGTATCAATGAATTTAAAGTCAAATTTAAATTGTGCATTTAAATCTCCCTGTACAATTTACATAAGGCACCTGAATTAACCTGAAGCTCCATTTTCTCAATTCTTATTTTTCAGCACTCTTACTGGATTTTGGGCCACGGTTTGAATTATGAGCACGAAATTTTCATAACTACTTCAAAACTGAATTTAAAATCTTTGTGCATTAGTTAAAAGTATATAAATAATTTACTTAGTGTTGATCAGTTTCATTGATGTACATTGAGAGATTTGAAAGTAAAGTTCCCTTATACTGACTCAAATTAAGAAAAATTGGAGGTATACAATGAATTGTAGGATACTATGTAAATGTGACTTATTTTGAAAGAAAACTATATTTCAACAACAGTTTAATATAGCTCATTAAAATTTTGTGTGCAGTATAAGTATAATCTACTAAGTGAACGGTAAAAAGCTCCGCGCAATTAGAGATAAACTATAGAGCTTGGAGTTTCACAGATTCACTGTTTTAACGTGAAGAAGATCGAAAAATAAGTTTGCCTAGGAATAGAGTCAACATGAAAATAAACGAGCGTATATGCAGAAAGCCATGTGATTGTAAAACGTAGCTGTGAACCATTTTGAAAGAATCTATTTCGAAAGTAGGGATACATGTTGAGAAACAGACGCAGTAATTTCGAATTAATACATTATTACTTCATCCTCGAGCGAATAAACAGAATTCCCTCCAAAGTTGAGTTTCGAAGCGAGATTACCCCTGCCGCTGCAAGTTAAGGAGTTGGACTGTAGCGAAATGTGCAGGGAGTGGGTTTAGGTCAAATCAGGAGGGTAGCGACTGACCACACACTAGTAACTAAAGCACTAACATAAACCTTCAGACACAGGCGCGCGAGGTATGGTAGTGTAGTGGCCAGAATTCGAGAGGAAAGGCTAGTTTGGTGCGGGGATGGTGCAAACTTTGTCTACGAGGCTCTAAAGGCCGATATGGTGCGTGATTCCCACTGATTTTCAATGGCGTTAAATTTATTCACTTTGCCTATATAAAGTTTATACTCGTAGGAGGAGGAACCCAAGTCCATATAATAGGAGAAAGGGTCGGAGAAACACAGCAACAGCAAGAGGGTGGACTGCAGAGGAGGGTTAAATTTCTAGAAAAGGAGTAGTGGTAGTTTCGAGGAAAGAGGGCGGAGAATAGATGGCGTGTCCGTTGTTAGGATTTCTCTTGTAAGGGCAAGGAGGGTGGGGTGATGGTTTGGTTCCTCGGCGACGTCGTCGTCCTCGCTGAGACTCCCAGTGGGAGGAGGTAACCACGGTCCACAAACTTTGAATGTATTTGTCTTCATGCCCGAAGAGAGTGCTGCGTTCTTTTAAAACCAGTAGGAACAATATACAGTCCGGTCACTGAAGCCTGACCTGGTTCGCTTTGGTTCAGGAAAGGCGACTGTTTAACTGCATATGCTACTCTCTCAACAGTCTCACTCAGAAATGACGTCATCAGTCCCAAGCTAACAATTTTCTCATTGTGCAGCCATACCTTAATAATATAATGAATGCTTTTTACTATAACTCCAGCTGTCATTTTTTGTTTAAAAATGGATCATATCATTTTATAAATTGAATAGTACATTCGAGTTCAAGGAAAGCTACTATGCTTTGGTTTTCTATAGTGTTCTATAGTGTTTCAGCTTATATTATTTTTAGAAGATGCTTATCATTTTATCATTGGGCGAGCCAATCTCTTAGTGGCTTATATTCACTCATACGCACTAGCTTATGAACGTAAGTTTGGTAGAGTTGCGAAAAAGAAGGAATAAGGAAATATTTTACCTAAGTAGTTGTAACTTTAATTAAAGGATTTTATAATATTGGAATTTGCTACTAATTTGAGGATGTTAACATTGAATTCTTATATGATGTAAATTTTAATTGATATTTAATTTTTATATTAAAATTTGAGCTGAATTGAGAAGTTTTACATACTAATCAAGGTTTCGCTGGTGATCGGTCGTGTCAGGTTTATGAGGGTCGAGCTTTCGGCCATTGTAGACTTCATGGCCTTCTACCATGGTATTATTTTTGTATAAATGTGTTTCTTGTTTCTGACCTCGGGACTGTGCTCATAAATTCAGAATCTTAGGGAACTTTATATCCGAGAGACTAAACTCCTGGTTAAGGAAGGGATAAAGACTTATATTTTTATATCAGCCTGTATGACATGATAGTGTAAAATAAATAATACTTAGACCATATCCACAAATATTTAGTTAGGCATATCTGAAAGGGGCACTCCTTCACCTAGTGTTGGGTATACCTTCCTCATTTTCTCCATCGGTACCTCGTTATCTACCTGTCTTCCTGTTTAATACGTTTAAGTTGGCACCTTTACTTCTGAGGAGGATCGGTGCAGCCTTCTTCAGCCTTCTTCAGCCTTCTTCTGAAGAACTTTACATACAAGTTGTACATAACATGTTTCAGTTAGTTAACTGTCAGTGGCGCCTAAATCTTTCCTTGCAACATAAACCAATGCACAATACATCAACGCGATTCCATGCACTCCAGTTTACACGTTTAGAATGGATATTTGTATTTTGGAGATGAAAATTAGTTTATAAAACCATCTACCATTTTCAGAGTACTTCGTTTTTATCTACAGTAAACTGTAATAAATGGGTTCATAATTCCAAAGTTAACTGGAAATAAGACCCAACTATTAAAGATTCCTTAGATACCTAAAGGAAGGCGCACGTGTTTCCATTATATTAATTTGTCATTTTGAAATTAGTCTTGTTAAGATAATTATATGACAAATTATATTGCAATTTTTGGATAATTTAATTGCAGCCGCACTAGAACTATCTAGTAAATGCGAAGAAAATTAAAAGCTAAGAGAACCTGAAATCGAGAAAGGAAAGCCCTGTGGCAATATAAAATATGTTCAGCGGAATTTAGGATTAGAAGCTGTGAAGTGCATAATAAATGCATGTGTAGAATGAAGTGAGCCTCTTATATCTGAGAGTTTTGTCATGTTGAGTAAATTGCAAAAACTATAGTCATTTGCCATCTTTTCTTTTTAAACTGTTATGTTGAAACCGTATAACTTCATCAGCCACTTCAGAATGTGTACCATTTAATTCTGTAAGACTAATGAATCCCGAAAACAACCTATCCCAGTAAAAAATAAAGGGTTTTTAAGAATACTTAACAAAGTTTCGCATATGCATTCCTCATAATTAGACAATAACAAGAGTCTATTACAACAAGTATTCTCAAATATTTGGTTTCTGAGTTATGACCTTCAAAGACAAAATCCTGTAGAGCAAGGAACTAGCATTAATAATTTTTAACATCACAAGTAATTGAAAGGAAAATTTTGCAAATATTAATAGTTTGGTAACTGGAACAATAATAAAACTAATAATCAATATAGAACTTGTACTCTAAAAATTTTCAAACACAAATTAATAGCAAAATTATAATTTATATCATAACTTTTTCAAAGAAGTTTCAAAATTTACATAAATATATTATTTTTGTAATACAAAAATTAGAGGAACTTAATGGAGCATAGGCCTGCCATTGATAATATTATGGTACTTTTGTCAGTAAAGTAAGCTGTATAGAGTAACTTCGTGAATTTTTCACAAGTTAAAGACAACTTAGAAGATCTTTTCATTAAATTGTCTACTTAATTAATGTCTGCTCCATTTTAAATGAAAATATTAAAGTTTAAAAATATTTTATCTGCATTACCTTATATAAATAAAATGATTACTTTAAAAACTTACAAATTCCAGTAGATCACTTCAGCTTTAAAATTCATATATTTGCTACGAGCTGTCAATATCTCTAACTTCTTCCGAAATAAGGTTGTCTGTTGCAAAGACAAACTATAAATTTAAAATTATCTGGTATATTGCATTTCCATGTTTTACTATTCCTATTTTTATTTGTTTTCTATAGAAGTTATTGGAAATTCAAAGCAATAAGTTAGTTAGTTACTAACACTCCCCACATGGCAACCTTGGCCTTCGGGGTAACCTCACCCCACCAAGTGATGACCGGACCCATTTCTCAGGTGGAGGCACCCAGAGGGCGGTGTCCATTACCTCCGATGATAGGGTGATAGTGAGGATGGCGGCGGGATGAGAGGACCTACAGTTTTTACCGTGGACTCCGAACCACGTTGGGCATAGGGGATACTTCACGTGTGCTAGACAGAGGTGAAGGCGTGGATAGGGCCGACTTAAAATCGCCAACCCCAGAGCCGGGAATCGAACTCGGGACCCTTAGAACGGGAGCCGCGAACGAAACCACCGCGCCCCCGGCGCCCATTCAAAGCAATAATAATGGATATATAAGAAATAGTTCATAACTAAAGAAAAAAGTATTAAAATAAATTTTATCTTTAGGAAACCTACATTAGATGTACAGAAACGTTTTGTCTTTATATTATGGTTTATACGTAATACAAAATTTACGAAATTTCTTCCGGATGAAGACGGCCTCATAGGCTATTCCAAGAAAATTCAAGATAAACATTTCGTTTGCAATAAAATATTATGTATTGGAATGAATATCGCTGGAAACGTGGAAGTAAATGGTTGTTTGGGGGTGAGGGGATTTTCTTAAACGTATGCATTAAAGAAAAAAATAACTTAAATGAGACGTATATATATGTATATATATAAAGAGATTGCTTTAAAGTATAAACGCAAGAATAAAGCCGCCTGGTCCTCTCAGTGATTATAAAATCGCCAATGATTTCAAAATTGGAGATTCGATCATTTTAATCTTTAGAAACTCCACAGTTTAAATCGACCATTTCGTGTAATCTTTACTCGTATAATAAACTTATACAGATACTTATACCCATATCCAACATGTTGGTTACTGGAGATACATAGCCAGATTAATCAGATGATATCCCAAGTCCCTTTCCTATCCCCACATTGTTTGCTAAGTACATTTGCAGCACTAAAATATACTTTTTGTATTTCAGTTGAAAACCTCTTCTGTTATTTTTTATCACGAATGTCATTCATTCAATAGCATGTTTTCTTATATTATAGAAAAATGTTATATTAAGTTACCTTCTTGAATATTTTGAATTCCTCATTCTTTCTCAGGAATACACTCTTCTTCTTGCTGTATTCCATAAAATATTTACTGTGTTGTTTAAAAGTCTATACGTTTTTAATGTAAGTTTTTTATCTAAATTGTATATAAATCGGCAACATTTGCTCACCATATCTTCAAAATCAAAATTCTTCAATCTTCAAAATTATTTTCTTACGCTTACATCGCAATAAAACCATAGTTTATTGAAGCGATATTCCCATAACGAGAACCAATTTACTCATTAACTAATACTCTAATTTATCTTATTGATTGACATTCAGATGTCCAACGCTAGTTAAATAATGCAAGTAATTTTTTAGGAAATGTAGGTATGTCTATCCATTCGAGTGCGGAGGAAACATATAGGGACCCATTAGGTGATCATTAATGATTACAGCCCACGTTTTACACAGAACTTCTGTTTATGTCTGTCTTGAACTTCAAGAGGATTTTCATAGACCCTGACATGAGTATTACAAAAACTGAAGATACGTTTGCGAGTAAACCCGGTCTCATCAGTGAACAAGCTGTATGCTAAGAAATTCATGAACAAAGCAAAATTCTTAGCATGCGATGGCAGGACGTTGTTCTTAAATCAAAGTGCGTCTCGTTTAATATTTGCACTTGCCAAATGTGGTACAGGTACAGACCACGTACAGGTACAGATTTTCATACTAAATTCTCCATATTATCTTTTGACAATGACACCCTTACTTCTGTGCATCTTGTTTTGTCTGATGTGTTTGGGTTCAACTCATAAAGAACCCTTCTTTATGGTCAGTGTTTTGTACTTCTCTTGGTTTCACAAAATACGAAAATTTCTTGTCAAATGACACTTTTTCTGTAGTGTTGGTAAATTCGTCAGAATGTTCGTTAACAAGTAAGTAACTGCCTGTCTGGGAATTTTTGTATAGAACTCAGGTCTTGAGGTGCATTCACATATGTAACGCCTGATCAGTCTTCTGTCGACTGTGCTCTGCAGCACACATCCATTCAGAAAGCAATCAATTAACGTACAGCATAATTCATTTAATTATTAATGGTTTCATTAAAGGCCATATCCTTTAATACCCCTAACAAAGTATTTGAGACCCATGCTTTTTTCCATTTCTCGGGGTTTGATTCTCCGAAACGTATGACATCAATATACATCCGGCATATTGTTAATGTTTGTGTGAACAATTAGGTTATTACTGGCTGTTTTTTAAATTCAATCACACCTAAATTTTAGTGGCAGAAATGAGGAGTCTAGTGTTTTCTGTGTGCTAAATAAACAAGTGCTCATGTTTGCACAATTTTGAGATATTCATTACTTTCAGAACATTTTGATGAGCCCTTAATATTTGCCGCAGTTCAAGAAAATATTCTAAGAATTACTGATATAAAAGTCTCGCTAAACAACCATACAATTTTAAATTTTACTACATTAATGAGGATTGGGAACATATGTATGTATGTGTACGCACTGAACGTTAGAAGCAATTTCACCGATTTGTCTTAAAAATATACAGAGCTTGCAAACAAGTGAGAGATGAACCATGATTATTTATCAACATAAATAAAAACTGGAAAAGTATGAAAGTTGTTCGTGGTGACTGGAGAGCGGATCACAATATACCAATTTGAAATCTTTAATTAAGGGTTCTACTGGAGAAGAAGTTGTCTGGCCTGCTCATCGTACACTGCATGCAATCTTCAGGAAAATGAGAGGCTCTGATATAATGAGGGAAGTAACCCAGAGCAGCCTTACAAACGTATCTTAAATTAAACAGACTTATTAAATATATAGTAATGGTTATACCAAAACCTTCTACCGGTGAAGAGACATAGGCTGTACTGTAGAAAGTCAAATATCTAAATATCGAATATCCGATGGCCGCGCCGTGGCTCAGTGGTTAGACCGCTTTGGCTCTCACCAAGGCGGCCCGGGTTCGATTCCAGGGGACCGCAAAGTGAGATTTTTGGTGGACAACACGGCGCTGTGGCGGGTTTTCTCCGGGATCTTCGGTTTCCCCCGCCATTTCATTCCACCGGTGCTCCATCTTCATCTCATGTATCATCAGTGTCATCGCCTGCGGTGTCGTATGTAGTAAAAGCGGGCGTTAAACACTACACATTTTCGTATATCCGATTGGTTCTAAAGTGAGACAGCTGACATCTAATGTGAGATGTTTAGTTTAATGACAGGTTATAAACTGTTGCTGTCTTAAATTGGTTCGACGCTCTACACAACCTTCTATGACAAGAGCTATTAAATACGAAAGGAGTTACGGGTTTTGCCTGAATCCAATTCCTAATCTTATACAAATGCTTCTACTTTTATAGTAATACCAGAATTGTATTAAAAATAAAGATGTGAAGCTTTTTAGAACTTAAAAAGAGTGCGAGAATTTAGAATTTAGCATCCCTAAAATGGGGTAGTTGCAAAATTATATTGTGAAACTGGGCAGGATGGTACAAAAAAGAGCAGTCGCAAAAGTTCATCTATCGAAATTGAAGAGAGGTCTCTGTTGGCAGAGGTCGAAGGAGATCCCTTTCTGATGGCCACTTAGTGCAAAGCTATGTCTTTATTCCTGGATAGTACACGGACGGGTAACAACTGCTGTTAAGACGCCTGAATTTGGCGAAAATGTACACCAATTAAGGAAATAAGTTTTCTCCACAGGTTGTCATTTATTGAATAGTATAAGAACTTTTATTAGTCTTAAGTAATTTTCTCATAAGTTACGGAAGTCATAGACACACAGAAGTATCTAATAGTTGTAAAGATTATTCCCCAGTGCACCATCATAGCTCAGCGTCACCCAGGAGGAGGATAACAAGCGACTCTAGGGCTTCTGCAGCAACTTCTATGGGGACCACAGAGTAGTTCTATTACAGCGCATGCATACGTGCCATCTATTCACATATGCCAGAAGACAGCCAGATCTGAAAAATGACAAAGGAGAGAAATGAGAAAAAAGAAAGGAATACGTGGAGTAGAGAATGCATTCACCTAGTGATAAGGGGAATTCTCACTCGGAGATTCTTTTATTATTTAATGTCCTGCAACGTTCTCACATGAGGTTACTAATGAAATTGATGAAGCAATACTAAAAAATAAGCCCAGAATTCGTAGAACTTCAATTTTTGAGGATAACGGGAAACCGCGGGAAAAACCTGATCTAGACAATTCACCTTAACGGAGATGCGAACTCAGGACCTGTTGAACGTGGGATAGATACCCTGCCACATATGCTACAAAGACGCACTCACTAGGTGATCGCATATTACCTTGCTGTCACATCCGGGTTAAGCTGTTTCCCATTTGATCATTGCACATTATTCCTTTTTGTTTCTTTAAAGCAATTTATATATGTGTATTACTAATTTAAATACAGAAATTTTACAATTATTATTATTTTCATTATGTATAATAGTGGTATCTAAGAGGCATATTTAAGCTCATGGGCAGCTACATCACTCCACCATTTGATAAAAATAATGTGCATTTCTGTTGTTTCAGAAAACACAAGGTAATCCAAAGAATAAGATTTTGTGTTGCTAATAGTGCCGTAATTATATTGGTGTTCCAATCTGTAGTCTTTCTTGCCTGTAATGTTTTTAATATCTAATCCACTAGCACTTATCCACCAAAGGTTTCAAATTATTGTTCAATGCTTATTAATTGCGAGGGCTGTTCAATATAGAATGATCATACTATTCTTACGGACATAACTTTGCGCAATAGAATCCAATCTTATAATATTCTGTTAGCTTAATGTGAAACAAACACGGCGTAGTAGTTTCATTGTTGGTACTCCTGGTTTTCACCTGTAAGAACCAGCCAAATTCAGACATATTCAGTATCGCCTACCGCTGCAATGTGGCTAATATGCAGTGAAATTTATTTTAGAGGGGATCCGAAGTTTCTATCAAACGTAATCACTGCTGATGAAACTTGGTTACATCATTTTGATCCTAAGAGCAAACAGCAAAGCTCAGTGTAGAAATATCCTTCATCATCAACTCACAAAAAGCAAAAGTCGTTGCTTCTGCTGGGAAAGTTATGGTCATCTCATTCTTTGATATCCATGGAATGGTTTATCAGCATGTTTTACCTGCACAAACATCAGTAACTGCACAATACTACAGGGATGTCCAGAAAACAATGCAAGTCCATATCAGGCGCAAAAGACCACATTGCCGTGAAGCAGGCTGGATGCTGCACCACGATAATGCGCAGCCGCATATTGGCAATGTTGCTGAATATCTTGCAAAAGTCAACATGAAGTGCATCGTTCACCCTCCCATTAGTCCAGATTTAGCCCGATGTGACTCTTTTATATTCCCTAACTTGAAGAAACGCCTTCGTGGGAGGCATTATCCATCATCAGAATTAGTGCTGAAGGCTGCGGAGGCGATTTTGAAGGATCACTCAAAAATGGTGTCCAGCATGTCTTTGAAGACTGGCAAAAACGCTGGGACAAGTACATCGCATTCAGGGGAGACTATATTGAGAAGGACCATCAAAATCATGAGAATGAGTAAAGGTACGTTGTCAAAAAAACGTTGTGGTCATTATTTATTGAACAGCCCTCGTATTATATACAAAATGTGTCAGAAATGTATATACACTTTGAACCGTCATAGAAACTTTATTTCCCATGCTATAAGGATCATTTTCTGGGAAAATGTAATATCTTTCTTCAAAAGTTGGCAACAGAACTGTCATTTCAGTTACTCAACCCAGTCAGTGGCGTAAGTTTGAGATCTATTATCGTCCACGCTCTCCAGAGCTTACGCTGCTGGATTCCTTCTTATGGGGCACAGTAAAAGATGAGGTGTAAAACGTAAACCACGTAACCTAGACAACCTTTGGAATGAGATTCAAGCAGTGTGCGCAGAAATCCCGTTGGACACTAGGTACGATATACGGAAGCAATGGCGACTCATACTCCACAATGTATTGATGTTGTTGGCCACCAGTTTGAACAATGATAACCAGGCATCTGATCGCATATACCTTAGCAATCAATGTACGCACACAGGTACTCTGCAAGGCCAAGCGCGACATCAACAAACGTCCGTTTCTACAAGTATACCGATGCGCTGGGTGTGTAGACTCAGGTACAAATACAAAATGTTACCTATATTACAATATGACATTCTCCTCATTGCTTTTGATGTGAGAATTACAGTGAACAACCCTGCACATTCGTGAATTTTTGAATATGTATTTTCTACACCTGTCGCTGAAACATAGAAATATTGGGAGAAAGTTCGTTCAACGTCACATGGTGTTACTGGTGCATATGAGCAGCTCAAATGATTTCAAATAATTTTCAGATTTAGTTTTTTATACCCCTCCTTTAACTCCAATGGTCATACAGATATCCGTTCTTCTTTGGAACATATTGAAGGTGTTAACTCGTATTCGTTGGTTTTCTTAATCATTACATCAAGCACATATTCGCACTCTCATTTATACTTCCAGACTCTGGGGAAGATGAGGAATTATCTTGGTCGGAGAAAGAACCTCATCCCCACCGCCGGGAATCGAAACCAGGGTTCCTAGCACGGCAGTCAGGTGTTCTACTGACTGACATTTTATTTTTTATATTACGCAGCTCTGAAAATCCAGTATTTTTGTGTAGAATAGTACACAATTTATGTTTTGCTCGTTTGATAGGTGGTGCATTCTGTATGTTATTAATTTTTGCAGTCACCTCCTCGGCTGCTTATAGACAGCTCAAAGTTACATGGACGCGCCGTGGCTCAGTGGTTAGACCGCTTGGCTCTCACCAAGGCGGCCCGGGTTCGATCCCAGGCGACCGCAAAGTGAGATTTGTGGTGGACAAAACGGCGCTGGGCGGGTTTTCTCCGGGATCTCCGGTTTCCCCCGCCATCTCATTCCACCGATGCTTCATCTTCATCTCATGTATCATCAGTGTCATCGCCTGCGGTGCCGTATGTAGTAAAAGCGGGCGTTAAACACTACACATTTCATTTCAAAGTTACATTCCTCAAGCTGTTTATGGCTGTTGATAATACCCAAAACTTTTGATTATAAAATGGACATTTTGCAATAATTGTTGTGAAAATAATGCTATTAACACAATATGTCAAATACCTTGCACTCCCTGGAAGGCAGATCTACCTGCGTGGCAAACAGTAGTTGTAATGAAGCTAAAGCTACGCTTTGCGAACCGAACTAGCCCTGCGTGTTGTCCCCGGGACTGACGTCAACAGTTATATATTCCGAGACTAGTAAACCTGATGTCCCTTTAAAGGTGCATGGGATCCGATGCCTGGTGTTCACATTTGCATCAAGCTGCATTTACGTTTCAAATTGTAGTTTAAGCTTTCCATTTCCAGCAATTGGACCTTATAGAACGCAACATAAATTTTGTATGACAGTTCAAAATGTGTATGCATGCATTTTTTGGCCAACCTGTAAAATGCGGTTTCTTTTCGCTGGCATCTTAAATCCAAATAAACAAACTGACGAACACCAGTAGTAACGTACCGCAGCAAATAGTAAAGCCTCTAATTTCAAAGAATATAAATTAGCACTTATAAACTGGAATATAGAGAAGGGAGTGAGGATAAACAGCACATGATATCACGTACGTGTATTGAATGTTAAAATCAGAGTAAAGTGCCATTAC
Organism: Mantis religiosa; assembly: GCA_030765055.1. Lineage (NCBI taxonomy): Eukaryota > Metazoa > Arthropoda > Insecta > Mantodea > Mantidae > Mantis > Mantis religiosa. Next base: position 60,370,626 of record CM060951.1, on the reverse strand, counting down.
TGTCACAGTAACTGTGTAAGTGAGAGTTTGAGGGGTCTCATATTTTCTCGTTCATTCTTAATTATGTTTGTTTTTTGTTATTCTCCTAAACCATTTGAATTATTAAACTTTGAATTAGTAAATTACTAAACAATAGCTGAATAAATAAACTACCTGTGTTATGATTTTACTTGTAATTGTGTAGTCCCAAAACTTGAAATCTCTTAGCAGCTTGTAATCCAGATTGCCAAGGCGAAACACCTTGCAAAATCGATCACTGGCATCGCTGAAGCTAGGAAACCAAAAAGAAGCCAAGAAATCTTCCACCTTCGCAACTATTATAATGACCCCGATCATTTCAGGGGAGAAAGTTACTTACATTTATTTTGAATTGTGTTTCTTGGTCATTTCGAAGTTCAGTCAACCTAACAACACATCTTTTATTTTAATGTATAATAAAATTCAAGTCGAAGAAGACAAACGTTAAATTCAGAATCTAATGATGCGGTTAATCTATGTATAACAACTTTGTAGAACGCGTTTAGGAGCAGAATATCTTTTACCATTGTGACAGGAATCCGAAGCCGACCTTCCGGTGTGTATTGCAAGATGTAACAGGTTACTTGCTTATCCCAGCGTGAAGTTACCTGGTCGCCATCAGACACGCATTGACACACGATCCTACATGTGAAGATATCTGAGATACCTACCCATCTCGGATATAATACATGAATGTAAGTGACACTATTTCCGTTCTATATCGCGAAATGTGGAGAACTTTACCGAGCATGACATTCAGCGTTTCAAGTAGCTCGTGCCTTTATTGGAGCTGCAGAGCTGCCTAATCCATTGGATCTTATAAATCTTAATATATATTCACTTTCAAGGTTTGGGGAGACAAAATTGACTACAAGAATAGACCTATTTCTTTTTGTGAATGTTTTATTTGAAAGTTTATTGTTAAGCGAGTCTTATTTAATTCCACAGGCATTTTTATCTATAAAATCGGGTGTTTAGTTCTTTTTTAAAGGTTAAGACAATGAAGTGTAAGTTGACAAGAAAGAGCATTTTTTATAGTTGATTTTTGCATTTAATCGGAGAGCCAGAGTCACAGAAGCTGTACGAAGGCTTTCAACTCCGTGGCACACATGTGTACCACACGCACGAAAACAGTAAAGCACAGAGTTGAAATATATCAAAATACTTCCAAGTGGGATTCAGAGCCTTCAACCCCTTACTCCGTCTAACACAGCAGTGGTGTCGGCGTTGGCGGATGTCTGTTAATCTGGACAAAAGCCACGCCATAATTTTCACAAATTGCCACACCTCCGCAGACTGCCACAACTTCAGCTACCGAGGTCTAAGGATAGAGTGCACTAACTCCGTCCAGTACCTAGGAGTCAATTTGGACAGAGGTCTAACTTTTCTCCAGCAGATCAGGGACCTATCGGCAAAGGTGCAGGGAGCAATTGCTTCCCTGTATCCAATGCTGGGGTCGACCTCGATGCCAGTTGGCCTGAGGTTATACCTCCTCCGAGCGCTGGTAATCCCGGTGATGCTATATGCCTGCGAGATCTGCGGCATGGCCGCAGACAGCTGGCTGGCATGGCTTCAAAGTGCACAGAATAGAGGACTTAGGTCTATATATTCGTGGGACGTTATTTTCCTGCCAGGTTGCTTCACGAAGCCTCGGGTCTTCCATACGTGGAGGATGAAATTAGGTATCAGGCATCAAAATTATACGCCACACTACCAACACATAGAAGCGCCCTTTTTAGAACACTGGGAGATTATGGCCCCACTAGACGCCGTTCCTGACTGCACCAGCTACCTCGCATGGCTTGCGGGCACCCGAGATAACCCAAGAGCTAATGCTAACAGCAGCTAAAGCTGAGCTCCACATAATTCTCTTAAGCTGTTTGGCATCAAAATGTTTCCCAACTTAAACAAAATTAAAACACCAGGGTGCAAGGTATTGTATCCTGTCCTTTAACCCGAAGGTACAAAATTGTAAGCTCATAAACAATTCAAATCTCAAACCCACATCTCATCCTACAAAATCCCGAATTCAAATACCTTACCTGCGGTAAAATCCTTAACGGGTGGGCACGCAGCAAAAACCTTCTGGCTTCATACAGGCAGTCAGCATTTCTGTCGTTCGGTCGGTCGGGTTTTTTCCCTTATCCTGAAAGACGAATATCGGGTAACTCTAAGCTCCATGGACCCCGAACTCATTTGAACGCCATTTGACCCATCTCATTCTTCGTCCGATATGACTTAACGTTGGCTGACCTAAATTACAACAAAAAGGTGTAAAGATGCTAATATAGCCAGGGCAAAGACCAATAAGGAAAAAGCGACGTTCGAAAAAGGAGTCAAGCAGGTAGACCGATATCACCAAAAATTATTCTGCAGACAACTGGAGGGCCAGTTCTGGAAACTGAATTGTGACTAGACTTCCAAAATATATATAAACGGCGTACAATTAACAAAATTTAATGTTTGCAGAGGAATGTTACTAGTGGCAAAGAAAGCAAAAGAGCTGCTATTGATGCTGGAGGATTTGAGTAGTTCAACCAGCGAAGTGGGACTAAATATGAACTCCAAAGAAGCCTGGAGATTTTTTCTTATTTAATTTATGTCCTCCAGCGTTACGTCATATCGAACGATGAATAAAATGGTTGAAATGATGCTCAAATGAGCCCACGTCCATAGAGCTAGAGTTACCTGATATTCGTCTCTTAGGATAAAGGAAAATCCCGTAAAAAACATTATCCAGATAACTCACTCTGACCGAGATTCGAACTCGGTACCTCTTGAACGTGAAGCGGACACGCTGCTATCTACGCTACCGAGGCGGGCAAGAAGTCTGGAACAAATCAGGGTCAACGGTGACAACTTCAAATATGGGGTGACGACTTGGGACAAACAATATAATTTCCCAACATATCTACAACAGAGATAAAAGACGCACCAACCTAGTGTGCAAATAACACTGGAGCCTTAATTTTATCCCTGAAAATAAGTCTAAAGAAAAACTAAGAGAAATCTTCGTGCAAACAGTATTATTAAGTAAATGCCAAAATTAACCTCTAGCAAGAAAGTAAATAACAATACTTTAAGTTTGTCAGTGCAGAATGAAGAGAAAAATACTCCACACAACAATGCGATGCGAATAATAAATGAGGATTAAGAAAGAAAATAGAGATAACTGATGCTGCTGCACTAGTTGAACAGTTGAAACAGTGATTGACGGGGCACGTCGTTAGAATATACTCAGCCGATAGGACCTGCGAACATAAAAACGTGGATACCAAAGAGCCAATTGGTAGATACTTCAGTTGGTCCCTGCGTACAAGGCAGGCCAGCGGAAAGAACTAAAAATAATGTTCGTCCAAAGAGTTAAACCTCTTCAGGTTACAAGAATCAAATTATGAAGTAGAAGGAAAGTTACGTCTGTGAATAGCATAAACTATACCCGTAATGTAGCTTTCGAAAATTACATTAGGTGAGTGGTTTACCACATCATTCGCTTTGTATAAGTGGCAAGTATAGATAGGTCGGTTCTTAAGTACCGACGAAGTACATGTCTCTTAGGATTTGCTGTCCTAACGAGCTCCCGGTACAACTTCTTGCACCAAAAGGATGTCCTTGCTCTTAAGGTATGTATTGGCTCTTCATTGATATTCTGTACTGCTGCAACTGTATTTTCTCTTGTTCTATCGTAATTCTAGTGGTACGCTGTATATGGTCTAAGACCTCTGGGGATATCCTCATTCCCTCAGTGATGATTGGACCTATTTCTGAGGCAGAGCCTTTCTGCGATGAAATGATGAAGATTTTGATTGACCTGCAGCTTCTGTCATTTAATCCGAACAACCTTGAGTCTTATGGATACTCCACATGAGCTAGTCGGAAGTGAAGGCTTGGATAGAACCATTATAAAAACGCCAACTAACTGGCATTGCAGTTAGATATCTCGAAGCTGCGTTTTCTAACGTATGTATAAATTTCTGAAGTCTATCTTCTGAAGCAACAAATAGTAGATTATCGTCAGTAAATATGACTGCTATGACAGAGCTATGCAATTTCTATGTGAAATATAGCCATTCATTAATGAAATTATACATTTCTAATTGAAAGAAGTGGATGATAGAGGGCACAGTTGTTAAACCACTTAATTTGATCAGATATTTCTTTAGCTTATATTACTAGTTCATATTGGCAGTTCTGATTCTCTCTCTATATATGCACAAATGAATTGACTTTTATTAGTCTTTAAAAACAGCTGAACCAATTTTTCTTAATTTGGTTAAATATTAATATTTGTGTAAGTTCAAGGAAGGTTCAAAAGGTGAGTAGAAAAAGCCTGGAGTGATAATGGACCGGGTTATTAACTCAATGTAAAAGTACACACGCAAACTTTTACGGAACACATTCACCTTCTTCTATTTTCGACAAACAAAAGCATTACAAAGCAGAAAGATATTCAACTCCTTGCCAAAGTCTTCAAAGCAATTTTACTTACCATATATTTTAAATTAACGTTTATCATTTGTTATCAAGACTGAATTTTTTAGCTAGCATGATGATATACCTTTCGAAGATTAGATACAAAATTAAATTCTGAACTCACTATATCACTATAAATATTTGACCACAGACAATTGCCAAATACTCTTTCCTTCCTACATAATTCCTATTGTCAATCATTACCTTACTCATCGCACCTTTTCCGTTGTCAGAGATGACATTGTTCCCCAACCCCACCTTATCAACGCAGGGTTGCCCCAAGGCAGTGTACTTGGCCCCCTGCTTCTCTTAACTTACATCAACACCCTTCCTACTATCTGGAACTGCAACCTCTACCTGTTTGATGATGACACAGCAATCACCACGGTCTCTTGTCAACACTTCACGGCCGTACAACGTCTTCAGCGCTATGCTGACATGATTTCCGTCTGGTTCCTCACATGGCGTCTACGCATAAATGCCACAAAGTCACAGGCAGTTTACCTTCACTCGTCGCCAAATCCAAGACGTTCCAGAACTCCAACTAGCAGGATAAGACATTCCCTGGAGCAATCAGGCCCAATATCTAGTAGTCCAACTTGACATGCGTCTCACGTGGAAGGCACACGTTCCATCCGTTGCCTCCACAGTCACAAAACGTATGGGTATGCTATACTCGTTTTACAACAAAAAGTCACCTATGAGTCTCAGGAATAAGATACTCATATACCAACAAACATTGAACCGGCTATTTCTTACGCATGTCAAGTCTGGGGTGCTGCAGCACCCTCACAATTAAACAAACTCCAGGTCCTGCAAAACCGTTATCTCAGAATTGCTACAGGTGCTGACTGGTATATCCCCAACATCAATATACACAACGACCTCTCATTTCCCACTCTCACCAACTACATCCTAAATCTTTCACATAAGTTCTATTCTGACCAACCATCCAGTTTCCACCATCTTATCAGGGGTCTCGGGGAATATACTATAGACCCCCGGGCTACCTACAAACACCCAAGAACCACCCTAGGCTTACCATAAATCTTAACATCCCCATCATATACCATTTCTATCTTTCTATCTCTTCTCTTTCTTATCAAAATAAAATATCAGGACAAAAGTCAACCATCTACCCACCGCCCGATGACTTAATACCCACATAATGCCAGTAAGGGACAGTGTCCCGGGATGGCAACAAGTCGAAAGCCCCTGTTCCATGCAGCAGGATTAACCTTCAACGATACCTTCGTGCTGTGTTTTTGTCAAATACTGTTGAATCATTGCATATCTTCTTAAGTCCTTGTACTTTGTGAAGTTCACGGGGACATTTGTACTTTGCCAAGGAGAAGATGACCTGACTTAGGTAAAATATGCTACGAGCTACGTCACGTGCTGACGGCACTGATGAGTAACGAGACGCAGATAAAGCTAATACTCGTGTTTGTATGTCAGAATTGCGTTCTAGAGTATGCTTCTTCCGGGAGAGTTTTGTTCGTACAAATTAGTTGACACGGTTATAAACCAGGATGACATAGTCAACTATCATACACCGTTTTTAAATTCATTAGAATTGCCTAGACCTTCACCTCACAATTTAAAATTAAAAGTAGGATTAATTGTGATTACGCTGCATAAAATCAACCAACCACGAGTTTGCAATGGAATGAGACTAACTGCGAAAAAGCCATTGAATAATGTCGTCGAGGCAACAATCATCAGGGGAAAGTACAAAAAGAGGATAACTTGTTCCCGCGCATTCCAACGGATTTACCTTTTGATTTTAAACATGTACATTCCTCCGATTTTAAACGTCTAAAATTTCCCTGACGTTTTCAGAATCAAGTTGGGGTTTCCCTGTTTCTCCCATGGACAATTATACGTCGCGCGTTTGCGCTTCGGAAACCCATCATCTTTATAATATCCCACAAAACAGACCAAAAATATTGTTTGTCAGAAACCTTTAAATTAATTAGCTTAATTGTAACTGCGTTGTATTTAAACTTTACCCCCAATTGCAGAATAAATAACTAATGAGAATTTGTTTTATTTATATAGATAAGTTCAGACAACTTATATTGGCGGTAAGAAGTTTGCCAGGACAACTACTAAGTCAGTAAATATATTTCGTAATTTTTTCCTTTAGTATTGGTAGAGTCAATATATGAACCTATATAGGGATTAGGCAGTGGGAGTGACACACAATCAGGCGATACAAGGAGGTGTTTTTATTTCCATATGACTTGTAACCACAGCGATACAGTAGGCTGAGTGCTCTTTGTGTGTGTCCGCTGGAGTGAGGAGTTGGGCAACTCTACACTTGTCTTTCTTTTGCGGAAATCTTTGGTCTTGGGTTACGGCCTACATCCGGAGTCATCGGCGAAGGTGCTCTCGCCCGTGGAATTGCGTTCTTAGAATCTTTTAAAACATACCCTTTGGCACGCTTCGCTCGTAATGTGGCAAAATGTTGCCGCATTGTAAACCATATCAAGTTAACGTTTCGCTCTCTTTACTAAACTCTATGCCGGCACTTCTCTTGTCATAATGTCGATGGTCTCCAACATGCATTTTGAAGATTCCAATTTCTGTGAAAAATTTCTGGCGTAATACATTCACATGAGCTTCTGCACCCATTCTTCAAGGTGTTCTATTACTTCATGTTAATCAACATATGTACTTTCAGGAATGGTTTATTAGGCGTACGGCAGTGCTGTAGTTGGGTCGGTACGCTATACCACCTAAAATTTGAACACGTAAGCAAACCGTCTAAATTCGTGAAGCGATAGTTAGAATTAAAGAAAGAAGTAATGTTTATTGTTTGTTCTCATTACTAAAATGGAATAGCAACGGTTCTTATATTAGCCGCTTCTTGGTATAACAATGAAGAGTCAGGCAAAGCGATCCGTGATTGTTAAGTGACCTTTGTTGAGTACCGCTTAAATCCTTTCTCCAGTTTGCTGAGTACCGCTTAACATTTTTTTCAACTACAGCACTGATGTACGGTATAAGAGGCATATGAAGCGTAGCTAGGGAGGGCTCGCCCATTATGTGTTTCAAATGGGAAGAGTTCTGGAGTCCAGCTAATCAGATGCCATATCACACTCAGCGTTGCCAGCTTGTTACCCCACTCCTTTTATATTTCCCTCTCTCTTATACACTCATACAACATGCAGATCTGCTTGGTGCAGACGTAAGGGTAAGCAAATTACATTTTGCAAACTTTTACAGTGATGCAGTTGCCAAAATAAAAATTGGAAAAAGCATTTTCACAAATTATGTAAAATTTAAAACACTGTAACTATAATTATAGTTTATGAATTACCTGTTTTTGTATTCCAATACAACTGCCAGTGGCTCATCCATATCGGTGTCAATGTCACTTCCGTTAAGAGACAATTCGTCATTGTCACTGTCTTCATCGTCTGAGTCTTACAAATTTATGATTATAGGTTCCAAATTCCCGTCACGCACTATTTCTTTCTTAAAATCGTTTTTTGAAGGTTTTCTGCATGACTCAAGCAGTTTTCCCAGTCCTGTTGTTTTACCTTGTCAATTTATTCGTAAACAAGTCGTTTAACGTCCGTCAGTTTAAAAGTATTATTTCTGTTAGCAACCCCCCTTTTTATTTGAATCCACGCCAACTCAATTGGATTATATTGGCAGTGGCGAGATGGGAGGCGTATTACTTCGTGTCCCGTTTCAATTGCAAGTTGATCCCGCTGATACACATTTTCCGTGTTTTTAAACGGAAGTACTCTTTGCAATAACTTATTTTTAGTTTCTGTTTCCGAAAATTTTTTGAAGAGCTTGTACACCTTAAACATAATACTTCGAGCCTAACTTTGGAATATCTGCCTTTTTTACTCGCCACTAAATTCACCGCAAGTAGTCATTGCACTATTTAACTCTTACTCTACTGTAGTGTAAAGAACAACTGAATGATATTGATCTGAACTCTCCAGAGTAAATAAACACTTCTTATATAGCATTCATTTATATTCATAAGCATAGAACATTCCACAGGCTAACAGGAAATGAAGTGTTTGCTCTTTCTCGAATTTAACACCTTGACATATTCACAGTAATTGTTTTATCACGTCATGTCAGTAGTTTAAATTTCAGTTCTGAGTAATTAAAAGTATATGTACATTCATACACACCAACCACTTTGAACTCTCTAGAGTAAATAGAGATTACGAACCATTCATAAACATGGCCATAGTAGCTCAAGGGTTAGAGCGGCTGGAGGGCAACCAGAAGATCCGTGGTTCAAATCCCGGCTGTGGCATTGAATTTTTCAGTCTGACTCTACCTTTCCATACTTTAGCCTACACACGGCCAGTATGAAAGAACAATTAATTTCCACTATATTATTTGGCATCTAGAATGTAAAATAAGTGGACACCATTGCGTGTAATACTACATTGTAGTGTAATGAAGCATGCAGCAATAAAAAACTGGTATGTACCTGAAAGAGATAACTGACACTTCACAGTCTATCTGCTACGTGACAGAGAAAGCTAAACGATTGAAACGTTGGAAAGTAAATTTGTGATAGAAGCATAACTGACTATGGTCCCAGGAATTAAACCCTTGTCCTCCAGCGTGCGAGCATCGCACTATGCCACGGTAACATCCCCCTTGGTTACTTATGTAAACAGAACTCTTAACTGCATGATGTCTTCTTTAGAAGACAAGCATTTTTCAAAGGAAGAATTAAGAGATGGGACATTCCAGTCGGATCGTTTAAGAGGAAAATAACTTAAAATATAAAATGTGTGTAATTCTTTCCCTCTGTAGATTTTTATCCATGTTAATGTTTTCCACCCCGCAATAAAATTAAAAGGAAGAGCCAAAGACCAAACGACTTGTTAATCCCCCAGTCAACGAAAAGTCTTTGTCATGAAACAGAAAGGAAATTCCTGCACTACGACAGCTGAGGGAAAAAATAACATATAACATTCGTAAACACTGTCGTTGAATATTAATATTATTTCCATTAAGTGAATCCAAGCGAGTATTACATTTCCACCCTAGCCTTTTACCGCATTTTAAAAGAGAAAAGGCCAGAATTTTTTTTTCATCTCTTCGTTATACTTAGTTACGCATGGGTTGACGTAAAGCTGTTGGGTATAGGAAATAGATGGCATTAAAAATGAAAATACGCGGTAGAAGAAAGAGAAAAATAATGGAGATGGAAAGGGAGTGGTTTTCAGACCGTTCTTATAATTATTATTAGGCTACTTAAGGGATGTCCCTCGAGGGGTGGGGGTTGTTCAAGTGAGTATTTATTTTTGTTTCTTTACTTAGGAAGTGGGAAATGTTCATGCTTTACCAATGGATACAGTAAAATTTAAAAAGGTAAAAAGTATATCATGTTTTTCTATATTTTACTTAAATGTAAACATATAATTCATACACTGGAGTTTGTCATTGTCATCATGCTTTATTTTGTTCGGAGAAGATGATGATTTCTTTAGTTTGCTCTGTTAATGTATTTGTTTGTTTCTCTAGAATCGTAAAACATCTTTTATAATTTCATAAGCGTGGAGAGCATGGAAAGGTAAACCTATTATAGTGAAAATTAGATATTTTCCAGTTAGGTTGTAATAATTGCTATTAGTTACGAGAGCTTTTTTTAATTTCCTATCATTTACAAACACCTAGTATGATAGTAGTAGAAGATTGAATGCATTAATAAATTGTTCATGGAGATATCACCTCCAATATTTTTTATCCTTCTGCAATAAAAAAGAGCCTTTTGGGAACTACACTTTCATGGAACATTTACGATGTTTTGTATAATTTTGTATTACGTGTAAGCATTAAGCAATAGAAAATTAATAAAATTTAATTCAGATAACCTTTTCTCACCATTCCGTTAGAATAATTTGTATATGCATTATACATTGGGGGTCTAGAAAGCCATGTAGACTTGAGTTATTCTGAACCTTGAAACAATCATGTAGCATTAAATTAAAATAAGATGAATTATTCCTGTATTCCAGCAGATGAATGCAAAAAACATGAAGATCAACTTAGTGAACAAAAACAACTTTTAGAAGGCAAACTATTAGATGATATCCTTAAAAAGAAAGAAGATTGTGAAATCTTAGAGGAAGTTGCAAGCAAGGAATCAAGACTATGGCTGAAACAATACCTGGAAGAAAAGCAAAGAGGACAGCATAGATTATTAATAGAAAAAGCAGATCAGCAACCACTGAGGATGTCAGAGAGTTTGAGGCAGAATATTAATCGAATGGACTAGTGGAGGAGCAGTCAATTCTACCCAACCCATTTCAGAACCAGAAGGAGCCCGTGATGTTCAATCGATGATGACAACTTTCGATACTGAGGACAACAAACATTATAAATGGGATAAGTGAATCACCAACAACCCAGGATATCAGAAAGATTGAGGCGGAATAGTAACTGAATGGGCTAGTGGAGGAGCAGTCGTTTCTACACTCAGATGACAACCTACTTCAGGACCAGGAGGAGCCAGTGACGATCAACCTATGATGGCAGCTTTGGACACTCATGGAAGGATAGAGGCCGGCAGATGTAGAATTGAACAACTCGTGATCAACAGTAAGAAATATGATAAACCCAATTTATTTTAAGTCAGCAATCTTATTTAAGAATTAAATTAACTTTTTATTTTTAGGCAGATGCTTGTAATTAGTTAAAAAATTTTCGTTTTATAATTTGTATAAGATTGCTGAATAGGTTAGATTTATATTGTAAGCTGCTGGAAGTCAGCAGCATTAGGTTTATTAGTTTGATATGTGCAAAGCAAAATAATGCTATGACAAAATTTGTGTTTTAAAGATTTATAAGATGTATTTTCATCGTGTCTTTTATTTTGTTTAATTATACTTTTACGTCCGATTTTGCTGCACAAATTGGACGGCAGTCTTTCATTGTCATATATGGACAGATGTTGACAATTTTGTTCAATATTATTTTTTCATGTAAACATAACAGAATGTGAACTAAGATTGCACCAAGGGCAGTTTACTTAAATAACACTAACATTATTAATAATAGAGATAGCAAACTTTTCATTGTCCTGCGCCTTATAGCGAAGTGAGCTAGCGTATCATGCTCTGGTTCCCTGCACGGAATCCTGGAACCATGCGACCGGGATTTGATCCCACCTATGGAGGTGTGGAATTTAAGTCCCGGATATAGGACTGGGGCCCATTCAGCATCGTAAGGAAAACGAGGAACTTACGATAGGTAAGCGGCTCTGGTCATTAAAGCCAACTTTCCGGCAGGGTGTACCTAGATGCTGACCACATCTCCTCCCGTATTGGATGGATGATCGCCCACCTCTACCTTTCATATGCAGACGTGAGGCCAGTAGTCGGGTTGGTCGGCCCTGATTCGATATGGACTGTAGTGCCACTGTAATCATTTAGATGACTAGTGTTTATTAATAAATTAAATGGTAAAATTAGCAAGGCTACTGTCTAATATAGAATTAAGAAGTTATTATTTTTTCTGTAACTGATAAAGAGGTGAAGAACGTTACTGATGATTTAGCTTTTGAAAACAGGTCTGAAATTTTAATATTACGCCTAAAACGATAGTGTACATATCTAATTAAAGATAAATGCCAATTTGTAAGTCAAGCAAACGACGTTATCGACTAATCACAAGCTTAACCACTGTCAGATATGCCAAATGTTCGATAAATCCATGTGTTTATTGTGGCCTATTGGAATACAGCATGACAACGTGCTCCTCTTCCTAACAGACGCGGCGCCTTATATGGAAAAGGCGGCAAAATCGATATAATCATTTTTCAGTAAAATGGTGCATGTTACGTGTTTGTCCCATGCTTTTCATCGAATTGCGGAAAAGTTCAGACCAACATTTCCAGAAGCAGATACACTAATTTCCACAGTAAAGAAAACATTTTTGAAAGCGCCAACTCGAACAACGCATTTCAAAGAAAAAGCTCCTAATATAGCTTTGCCCCCGGCACCAATTTTAACACGCTGGGGTACGTGGTTAACTGCATGTATATACCAATGTGACAATTTTCAAATAGTGAGAGAAGTGGTGAATAGCTTTGATAGGGTAGATTCTAAGGCAATCGAGAGCGCACATGATGTTTTCTGATACTCACGGTAAATTAGCTTTCACTATATCAAATTTTACTTTTTTGACGGAAACCATAACCCACCTTGAAGAAAGTGGCATGACATTGGATAAGTCACTTGAGTTAGTGAAGATTGTGGAAGAGAGGATACAAAACGTAAAAGGTGAGATTAGGGACAAAATCAGACAGAAACTAAAATTTGTGTTGGATAAAAATAAAGGATAACAAAAAGTAGTCAGATTGTCGATATCTTGCCAGAAGAAAACTTAAATGATATTTTTGAACAGGATTTAATACGCATTGGGCAAGAGCTAGAGACTAACAAGCCCACCAACTGGTCCTGTGGTCTCAAGACGGGATGGAAGTGGATACGCCACTTACTCGCACCAACTCCAAAATAGGAAGGCTACCGATATGACCTCGGTGGGGCCGGCTGGTGATCTAGCATACCTTCTACTAGCTATGCTGGCTAGTACGCGGGAATATTAACGGCTTCCCTCAACCCCGTCCGGAGACGTACCCGATCAACCGCGGGTATCGGAAACCACTGCCCCCTTGAGTCCAACCCAATCCGAACAACTCCCCATCATGGAGGGGCTCGAATGTTCGGCCCGAGGTTCCTCTAGTAACGTCAGAGGTACCACGAGTGCTAGTGGTCCGTTACGCCCGCACCACAGCAGCTGAAGGGGACGGATCCTCTCCCCTACGTAGGACAGGCAGTGACATAGTGTTTTTCAAATATGCACCAAATAACATCTGTGGAATTGGAGAGAAGTATAAAATAGCTTTATCTGACAACCACCGTTCCTTTACTTTTGATAGCTTCAAGAAGACCACGGTGGTGTACTGCAACGCTAAGTAAGGTATGTTTTGGCTAATGGGTACAGTAACTTATTTTTGCATATTTTATAAAATTGAAACTGATCTGATGAATTTTTATCATTATTTAGTAGCAATAATTGTATTATTTACTAAGAAAGTTAATTTGGAAATGTGATAATTCGAACCATATATTCATTATTTGTGACAGTTATTAATTTATTATTATGAAATAAATAGTTAATTTTTGTTATGTCATTTTTTTTACATTTTTTGTGCATCTTTTATATTTTAAGGGTATTTTATAGTTCATTTTTTAGAGAATTTTCCTAACCCTAGGTATTACCGCTGCTGTTAAATATAATCAAGCAAATCAAAGGAATGAATTCCGAACAGGAATGCACAACATAAGATACTGCAATGTTTTAAAACTATATATGATATTTAATCAGAATGCTTTACGGAGGTGATCATTATGCTATTGTTATTTAATGGCATGTGCTATATCATTTCCTGATTATTTCTCATATCCATCTAACGGGATGTTTATTTCTGCATCTTATATACTACCTTTTTATCATTAATTAATCTCTATATTGTCACAAATGACTGTATTAGTTACACTCTGGTGACTCAAGTAGTAGGTGTGACGTCACTCCCTCCCCTCCTTTATGACTAGATGAATAATCTTTCAGCGATAGACGCTCTCTCTTACATTGGCTCCCTGATGAATAGCATGTATCGGTAGGCAGCTCCACTTCTGGACAAGTAAACGGCTGTTATGGCGGCCTTTGTAGTATGCTTGTTCTAGTAAATATTCTTATTAAGTGAATTCTTAATTTAATTGGCCTTACCCTACCTTTTTAGAAATGAAATCTTTATAAAAAAATACTAACCTCTTGCTAAAGCCTGTAGTTCTGCTCGGAGTGTTTGCTCCCGTGTTCGACCTGACCACGTGTTCCTTAATATTCATAAAATAAGATCAGGTCGTCACAATATATTTTTTATTTTATTATTATTATTATTATTATTATTATTATTATTATTATTATTATTATTATTATTATTATTATTATTATTATTATTATTATTATTATTATTATTATTATTATTATTATTATTATTATTATTATTATTATTATTATTATTATTATTATTATTATTATTATTATTATTATTATTATTATTATTATTATTATTATTATTATTATTATTATTATTATTATTATTATTATTATTATTATTATTATTATTATTATTATTATTATTATTATTATTATTATTATTATTATTATTATTATTATTATTATTATTATTATTATTATTATTATTATTATTATTATTATTATTATTATTATTATTATTATTATTATTATTATTATTATTATTATTATTATTATTATTATTATTATTATTATTATTATTATTATTATTATTATTATTATTATTATTATTATTATTATTATTATTATTATTATTATTATTATTATTATTATTATTATTATTATTATTATTATTATTATTATTATTATTATTATTATTATTATTATTATTATTATTATTATTATTATTATTATTATTATTATTATTATTATTATTATTATTTTACGTTTCGAGTACTCCGACTGCAATTGTTTGCAGCTACATGCTTGTTTCCTATTAAAAACAAAAAATTAAACAGTAAGGTTATTTTATAGAAGGTATGGCACCCAGATTTATTTCACTATAGTCAGCACACTAAATCATCCATGGAAGTGGAAGTTTATGCTTTCATAGGTATATTCCAAATGTACAGGCCTGCGTAAGCTTCACTGGCGCTTTCCAAAAAGAAAACATTTCAGAAAATCAGAGTTCCAATGGAAAAACATGGAGGACTGTGACTATGAATCAAGGGATATGTGTTACTTCTTTTCCAGAGCTAACGGCGTTAAGCAAATAGCGTGTTGTATCAGGTCATGATATTGCCATTTGTAGTTCCTGTTCAAAATCCACTAGTTTGTTTTCTACATTTTTTTTTTTTAATTTACGTCCTCCAACGTTAAGTCATATCTGACGATGAATGGAATGGGTGAAATGATGCTCAAATGAGTCCAGGGTCCATAGAACTCAGAGTTACCCGATTCGTCTTTCAGGATAAGTGAAAACTCCGGAAAAAACCTTATCCAAGTAACTCACCCATCCTGCGCTGTGGCGTAGCGGGCTAGGGCAGCCGCAGCCCGGGTTAGATCCCACCCATGTGGTGGGGATTTTAGGTCCCGGGTATAGGACCGATTCCCACTCAGCATCGTGAGGAAAGTGAGGACCTTACGCTAGGTAAGTGGCCCTGGTCACGGAAACCAACATTCCGGCTGTGGGATGCCGAGATGCTGACCACATCTCCTCCCCGTATCGGTTGGATGATCGTTCACCTCTGCCGTGCGTAAGTGGGCGTGAGGCTGGCAGTCGGGTTGGTAGGCCTTGGCCCTCTAAGGGCTGTCGCGCCATGGGTTATTATATAAGTAACTCACCCTGACCGTGATTCGAACTCGGCACCTCTTGAACGTAAGGCAGACATGCTACCACCACGCTACCGAGGCGGGCGTTTTCTACATTTAACAGCACTGGTAGTAACAAATGGTCCAGTACAATATCCCATATTCTCCACAATCAACAATTTGAATAACGAATATAAAGAAACAATAAAAAGAAGAAAAAAGGGTGAGAGAAATGGCGGGGGGGGGGGTTTGAACTTTTTTTTTTTTGTAGTTTACGTTCTCCAACGTTAAGTCATATCGGATGATGAATGAAATGGGTGAAATGATGCTCAAATGAACCCAGGGTCCATAGAGCTTAGAGTTACCCGACATTCGTCTTTCAGGATAAGTGAAAACCCCGGAAAGAAACCTTATCCAAGTAACTCACCCTGACCGAGATTCGAACTCGGGACCTCTTAAACGTGGGGCAGACATGCTACCACCATGCTACCGAGGCGGGCGGGGCATGAACTTGAAATATGGCGTCGCTGGTCTGAAAACTCCTTGCGTTACCACTAAGCCACACACGAACATATACCAAGAGTGCAGCAAATGCTTACATATATCATTGGTGTGCTATCAGTGGCGTACTGGCTCAAATTTATCATACAAAATTATGCGCTCTGAAGCCCTAAGTCTGCTGTCTCAAATTGTTTCCCCACAAAAGCTTTTCGTTAATTCATAAAGATTATGTATATATGCTAGTTTACTTTCTCCATTTTTACTCTGAACATTTGTTTCTTTGAATTTCATACTTTGATATAGGTGAATCGCTCCTAAAAGTTATGAAAGAGAGCTAAATTAAATTTCGTTGTAGTAACACAATTTCTGTGTGCTGTTCATCTAGGTACTTTGGTGTTAAATACCCATTTTTCATAATTTTTAAATAATTAAGTACTAATAAATTATAATATCTTATCTACCTTAGCCGAAAATTTGGATAAAAGTTGATAATTATACTTGACAGGCATCTAAAGACCGTGCCCGCCTCGGTGGCGTAGATGGTAGCGTGTCTGCCTCACATTCAAGAGGTCCGGGGTTCGAATGTCGGTCAGGGTGAGTTACATGGATAAGGTTTTTCCGGGGTTTTCCCTTATCCTGAAAGACGAATGTCAGGTAACTCTAAGCTCTATGGTCCCTGGGCTCATTTGAGCATCATTTCACCCATTTCATTCATCGTCCGATATGACAACGTTGGAGGACGTAAATTACAAAAACAAAAAGCAAAAACATCTAAAGAACGTTAAAGTTTGCGTAATTCGTTAAATATTTTCCGAGTTTCTGAGCTAACACATGTGAGGTGTGCTATGAGTGTTAATCTACCCCTAAGTAAAAATAAAAAAGAAAAAAAATGTATCATAGTTTAATTGCTAGGTAACGCTAATCACTGTCTGGCTGATACTCAAACATTAATTTTGTAAACCTGCTGTTATAGTAGCGAAACCTATGAATCAATACTAATTGTTAACAGGGAAATGTTAATATATAAAAAGGGGTGCACTTGGGTGGCGTGTATAGAAATCTTAAAACTATTGGCTGAAATAGAAACCGAATGTACTAAAGTAAGGTTTGCTTCCCTTTAAACGTAAGTGCTAAGAGAATGATCCTGTGTACACCAAGTGTACGCACTTCTGTGATCACTTGATGTGCTTAGGCATTTCCTATCTAGTCTTTGCATGGTGCGTACACAGATATCTATAAAACTTCTTATGCTTTATTATGATCTAGATAATCCCCAGTAAGCTGAGCTTAGGGCGCCTTATCAGGCTATTGGCAGGTCTGTAAATTCCGCACGGTGAGCTCCAAACATGGCTGATGGCCATCGGATCCTCTGTTGTTACATGCGACCAGTTCCCTAAGCTCCAGCTCTAGCCGCGGCAGTTAACTATAGCAATCCATCACGAAGGTTATGCATGACGTAACAGCTGTGGAACACGTCCATACGTCATAATGTTATAATATGGCTGCCTCCGCTTCTGTCTGTCCCTTACCGCATCGCATTGCCTGGACCGCGGCCACGGAGGAGAAACTGGGTGGAAAAGAGGGTTAAGTAACACCAAAACACCCCTTTTGTTCTGGCATGAGCCTTTGTGGTCATTGATGCATCTTGGTATAGAATTTCTCCATACTTGAAGTCTCATTTTTAAAATAGAAGTGCCAACGTTTAGAAGAAATCATTAACTTTTACGTCTTTTTTCTTTGAAGTTCTCTATTATTAAGAATAGAAACCAATTCATAAGAAACGCCTTTCCCTTTGTTTACTCGTTACATTTCTATTACATATTTATTAGGTTTCAAAATTCTGTATTCAAATTTAGTTTGCTAAACAGACAAGACTCGAGAACGGTGAACAGATTTTTTCTTGGAAACGTAGAGTCAGACTGAAAAATTCAATGCCATAGCCGGGACTTGAACCACGGATCTTCTGGTTTCCGCCTAGACACGGCCAGTGTGAAAGAACAATTAATTTCCATTAAGATTTTTTCTTGGTCAAGTGGAAGATGCCTAATCTCTCTTTTTTCTCTCCCAGTTGTAAAAAGAGAAAGGAATTTCAAAGCCATCACATATCGAAGAGACCGCATCGGTAGCGTAGATGGTAGCGTGTCTGCCTTACGTTCAAGAGGTCCCGAGTTCGAATATCGGTCAGGGTGAGTTACCTGAATAAGGTTTCTTCCGGGGTTTCCCTTATCCTGAAAGAAGAATGTCAGGTAACCCTGGGCTCATTTGAGCATCATTTTACCCATTCATCGTCCGATATGACTTAACGTTGGAGAACATAAATTTTTCTTAAAAAAGAAAAATAAACATAGCGAACAGATATAAAATATGACTAATGTTTAACCTATTGTGTTTTCCTATTCCCAGTGTATCTATAAGGAAATATGTAGTAACAGCATTTCTACAAATGTTTCTTTCGGTTAATATGAAGTAGATACAGGAAAAAGAGTTTAAAAGAACATGTCAGAATGTTATTTCTACATATCACCTCTTACCACAAATAGGATTGCTTTCCAGTAATTCAGGTATGTAGCCAGTTTAGTTGGAATTGTTGCAGGGATTCAAGAGAAATAGTGGAACATGCATACATATACATTCATTTTTATATTCCATATTGATTTCGACTGATTAACTAAAGGAGAAAATAATAATTTAACACTGAAGGAAGAATAAAGCTGAGTTCTTGCATTACAAATTCAAAATAAGTATTTTCTTCTTAAATATACATTTGGCTAAAGCCGAACTGACAGCCTGCCAACTTTATGCAGCATTCATAAAGGAGCAAGAGAACATTGTAGTTATTTGTAAACCACCGAAGAATTTACAGACCAGAATAAAACCTGATATATTGACAAAAATTACATATGAATGCAAACCATTTTGGAAAAGGAACGTTGGAAGCTCGATGAGAAAAATACAGAAGCATGTTACGCAGCAGGACATACCTCTTAATCCATTAGCATATGCCGATGATCAAACACTATTTATAAATTATTCCTGAAAGTGTGAGTTTCAAAGTTTATAATTTCCCCATAGCTTTAAATATAAATTATTGCCAGCATCATATACCATTATCAATAATATCACCATTATTTTAATCATTTTTAAACTTTATTACTTTAGTTATTTTTGTGGATTGTTATACCAACAGAAGTTGGCACCTATTTGTACGAGGGCTGCTCAATAAATAATGATCATAATTCTTTTTAAGGTCATAACTTTTCGCACTCAAATTCAGTCTTATTAGCTTAATGTGAAACAAACACGCCGTAGTAGTTTCATTGTTGGTACTCCTGGTTACCGCCTGTGAGAACCAGGCAAATTCAGACATGTTCAGCATCGCCTACCGCTGCAATGGAGGTAACATGCAGTTAAAGTTGATGTTAGAGGAAGATCCGGAGTTTCTTTCAAACGTAATCACTGCTGATGAAACTTGGCTACATCATTTTGATTATGAGAGCAAACAGCAAAGCTCGGTGTGGAAATCTCCTTCATCACCAACCCCCAAAAGAGAAAAGTTGTTACTTCTGCTAGGAAAGTTATGGTCATATCATTCTTTGATATTCATGGAATGGTTTATCACCTACACACATATCAGTAACTGTACAGTACTACAGGGATGTCCTGAAAACATTGCAAGTCCACATCAGTCGCAAAAGACCACATTTCCATGAAGCATGTTGCACCACGATAATGCGCGGCTGTATTTTGCCAATTTTGTTGCTGAATATCTTGCAAAAATCAACGTGAAGTGCACCCCTCACCCTACCTATATTACGGATTTAGCTCCATGAGACTTTTTTCTATTCCCTAACTTGAAGAAACGCCTTCGTTGTTGTTGATATTTTGTTTTGTTTTCTATTTTTATGATAAGCTGGAAGTGAAAATGTTGTCCCGATGGGTGCTGTGTTTGACTACATTGTACAACAGGTTTTCGACATATCGATGAGATATGGATGCAGCTTTATACAACAAGAAACTATGGTTTGTTTCCGTCAAATTCTGTCCCATTAGCTGGAAAAAGATAACGAATTTTTTGGATGCAAAGACAGCCAAACTCTTCTTCTTCTTCTTCTTCTTCTTCTTCTTCTTCTTCTTCTTCTTCTTCTTCTTCTTCTTCTTCTTCTTCTTCTTCTTCTTCTTCTTCTTCACTTCATGGTATAGGCAATCAAGTGCCTGTTCCGCCTTCGAAGTCCTCCAGCCATCGTTTCCTGGGTCTGCCCACCGATCTTCTACCTTTAGGATGATACTGTAATATTTGTTTTGTAAGTCTATTATCTGGCATTGTTTCAACATGTTCCTTCCTATCATTCATACTAAAAATGTCCAGCTCTTTTCTTATATTTTCGTTTCTTATTAAGTCCCTCTACGTGCATCCTTTCACACATCTCAAGAATTTCATTTCTGAAGCCTTTATTTTACTCTGTTGCTTTTTAGTTAACGTTCAAGTCTCACTTCCGTATGTCAGTATAGGTACAGCCATAACTTTGTTGAACTTTAATTTTGTTTCTTTACGTATTTTTTTTTCTAAATGTTCTATTTATTGTTCCACACACTCTTTGAAATTTGCATATTGTATTGTAGACATCGTATTCCTTGCCATAACTAACATCAGTTCCCAAGTAGTTAAAATGCCTTACATGTTCAACGCAACGATTATAACTATTTCTGTTCTAATTGGCTCTTTCCCAATGAATGCCATTACCTTTGAATTTATAAACGAAATTTTCAAATAATATTGCTTACAAAGTTCACTAAGTTTAAAAATAGATTTTTGCAGGGCAGACTCGCTATTTTGTATAATTACTAAGTCATCAGCAAACAATAAAATATTTAAAAAGTTTTTATTTGAAATTTTAAAACCTACATTCGCTAGCTGCTTCCATTTGCACACTAGGTCGTCAATATAAATACTAAAAAGTGTAGATGATAAAGTACATCCTTGTCTGACACCCTGAGTAGTAAGATTTCTTTTAGAAATTTTACCATTGTTCCTCACATTTATTTTTGTTTGGAAGTAGAAGCATTGTATCATTTTTACTAATTGTTATGGGTATCCTCGTTCTTCCAATATTTGCCACATTTTTCATCGGTTTACCCTCTCGAAGGCTTTTCCAAAGTCAATAAACGCCATACGCGTTTCTTTATTAAACTCCCTATGTTTTTCAA
Organism: Mantis religiosa; assembly: GCA_030765055.1. NCBI lineage: Eukaryota > Metazoa > Arthropoda > Insecta > Mantodea > Mantidae > Mantis > Mantis religiosa. Next base: position 60,349,023 of record CM060951.1, on the reverse strand, counting down.
TTAGTTGTTTAACAATAAAAATGTTATCTGCACAGGATCTGCCTCTTCTAAATCCACTTTGTTCTTCCGAGAGAAGACATTCAGCTATATTCTGCAACCTTTTGTTTATTATTTTAGCAAATATTTTATAGGCCGTATAAAGTAAACATATTCCTTTGTAATTGCTACAGTCATTCCGTTTCCCTCTCTTAAAGATAGAGATGGTTTGGGCTATAAGCCAAAGCAGCCAATCTCACTGAATATATAGAAAAGGGATAAGTGACTACTGGACATTACTACAGTGAGTTCCGATTCGGAAAATCGTTGCAGAAAACATGGCCTCAATTGACGAAGAAGAAAGTGCTCTTTCACCACGGCAACACATTATTACTTCTTTATATGTTGTCACCGCCAAATTTAATGGATTCGTTATAACTGGTGTAACACCATCCATAATCGCTTGACCTGGCTCCTTGTTGTTTCCAAACCTGAAGAAATGCCTGCAGAAAGCAGATACAGGTACATACAGGTAAAGTTTCAAAGCTTAAGAAATCCTATTTTTGAAGGTAATTAAAAATAGAGGAGCGTTCGGAGAATTGTATAACCTAATAGGGACCTATGTTGGGTAATTAATAGTTTAAAAAAATTAACGTCTTCATTGCTAACAGGTGTAGCTGTATCAACTGTGGCATTGAAATTCCATTCTGTTCATAAATATATTAGAAAGCAAGTGATAAACTATATGAGACAAAATAGGTGATTCAATCGACATCTCGATTGTATTTGGTAACATCTGGTTATAAATCTAAGTTGTAAACAAACCCTGCCCGCCTCGGCAGCGTAGATGGTAGCGTGTCCCCCTCACGTTCAAGAGGTCCCGAGTTCGAATCTTGGTTAGGGTGAGCTACCTGGATAAGGCTTTCTGCGGGGCTTTTCCTTATCCTGAAAGACGAATGTCGGGTTACTCTAAGCTTTACGGACCCTGGGCCCATTTGAGCATCATTTCACCCATTCCATTCATTGTCCAACATGACAACGTTGGAGGGCGTAAATTACAAAAACGTTAATAAATAAAGTAAATAAAACCATTGCATCCAAGTTTTTCAAACTATGCTGCAGAGGTCATGTCCCCTTCAGGAAAATAAATGGATTTAGTATAATCTCTCGTTTGTGCACTTATTTATTTCTCTTCGCCAGTAAGGGCTAACGACCCTGCCATAGGATTTTTAAGGTCCTCCGCAGGACAACAAGGTTGGGCTATTCATGATTTAGAACCATTTTTGACAATGAAAAGATAAATTTTACATAAAAGGCAGTGCAGGGCGGGAGTCCTTATAGCGCATATTAGGAAGATGCTGAACTAAGAATCAAGTTTAGTATTTATTCAACGTTTAGTGTTTTAGTTACCTAACATAGCCGCGCACGAGTTTGAACCCAAAAATGCATTTTTGGGGGGGAGGGTACTCTAAAACATTTATTTTCGGGGAATTACAAGACTAATTCTTGGTAGAATAAAATACTTCCTCTGCGTATAGGTAAGCGACAAAAGAGGTAACCTTTGCTTTAATTAGCTGTGTGAAAATGCATATATAAATTTAGGATAAAATGAAAACTCATGCGCCTCAGTAAAGAAAAGTAGAAGCATATTCAGGATTAACTGATAGTGATTAATTTACCAAGATCATTAGAAACTAAAATTTTTCACCTTGTGCTCTGATATTAATGTTCTTTCTTTTCTATCACCGCCACGGCCACCGTCACGGCCACCGTCACGGCCACCGCCACCGCCACCGCCACCGCCACCGTCACCGTCACCGTCACCGTCACCGTCACCGCCACCGCCACCACCACCACCATCACCATCACCATCACCATCACCATCACCATCACCATCACCACCACCACCACCAGCACCACCACCTTAACCACCACCACCACCACCACCACCACCACCACCACCACCACCACCACCACCACCACCACCACCACCACCACCACCACCACCACCACCACCACCACCACCACCACCACCACCACCACCACCATCACCACCATCGTTATTATTATTGTTGCTATTATTATTGTTATTATTGTTGCTATTATTATTGTTATTGTTGTTATTATTGCCATTATTAGTAGTATTATTATTACTATCCTTGTAATGGATGATGACATCCTGTTTTCAATCCTTTCACATTTGTTTCATGCTTCTGCATGTTAAAACACAAAATAATGTTGTGCTAGCGAGTATGAGGATGATAGCTGCGCCGTCGCCGAGCGGTTAAGCCATTTGACTCTTAGCAAGTCTGCCCGGGTTCGATCCTAGGTGGCCGCATTCAACATTTGTGGTCGATCCGACGGCGAGTTTTCTATGGGATCTGCGGTTCCCCCGCCATAATTCCACCAATTGTTCTATTATCATCTTTCCTTTCATTCATTTTGGCCTTATTTTGTCATCTGATTCTCCCACTCTTATACCTGGCATCGGGTGATCACCCATCCTGGTTCTCTATCTGATCCAGGATTTCTGTTCCTCAACACAACGCATAAAGGTATGAGATCAGCGAAACAAGAATTCCCTAATTCCACGATAGTGGTAAAACTGCGGAAGTTGAGGAAGAAGAAGAGCAGAAGAATAAGGATGTTAAACACGAAATATTACTAGTATAAAGAGAATAAAAACTACGTTGTTTTGGAAGACCTAAGTTATTAGTTGATCATTTTGCAAGTCACGATTAATCTTTATTCCATATAAAACCGATCGAGTCTTCCATTATATTTGTATCTCTGAATGTCACTTCAGTCTTAAAATTTTTCTCCACTCAACTATAGCTATGCGTCTGGATCTACTATGATGCGAGTTCTTTATAAAGGCAGCAAGGTGTATGAAGTTAACAGAGCATCGCACTTCTTATTTGCATGGTCCAGCCAATTGTAAGAGTGCCAATGACTTCAATTCCTGAACATCTGTATGAAAGTAAACCAAAGGAGGCCATTTAGAATTTGAAATTACTATGGCTGTAGTAACCAGTCTTATTTGTTAGTAAGAGATGTGTGTCACCATTATGGATATCCCATGCGGAGGCCACCTTATGGTGCTTTTCAGCATGCCATAGTAAGCTTAACATCAGCAATTTCAACCGTTAAGCTGCTCAGTAAAATGAAAAGGAGTGGAGGGATAGATCGAGGTAGACCCAAATAATTTCTGGCTTAAGCCAGAACAAGATTCAACGTCTAGTACATATACGAGCTGAAACTCTCGAAGGTTTTGGATCTGTCAACCTACTTGAGAGTCTCTCGTCTACTTGCACACGGTGAATTTGGGTAATGATCTAACAGATACGGGAGAGAGCTGTAACCAGTGTATCTCCCAGCTGGCAGACGAGGCCAGGACCACAGTCTATCGCAGCTTCTCACTTACAATGCGGAGTGGGCACAGGTCTTACCTCCGTTACTTAATATCAGCACCCAAATTTGTTGGATCGAACCTGGGCTCTTACGTAGCCGAGAACCACAATATGACCCAGCCTACAACTTTACGCCACAGAATTTTATTACATTTAGTCTGGTAAAATTTAAGATGGGGTATCATAGTTACATATTTAAATCTTAATGATACGTTTATCGTAAAACTCATAAATTGGCAGCTATTCTTAAGGATGTTCAGTCAACGTGGGCATTCCTGCTTTAACGATATAGTAATATAGTGCCCCTAGCAACTAATGGTGAAACTAAGTCCTGCTTAATAGTAACAAAACATTAAATATTCATCTTAGTATCTGCCATACAATAAGGAGAACTTATGAAGTACACGTATTGTGAACTTGCCTATATTCATTGGTATTTTGCTGTTATGCATTAGCAAGAAACCCTGTATTACACAAACACTTGACTTTACAAAGAATTACGACATCATCAGAAAGAAAGCAAGGGCTTTCGCAAGGGAGGAAATACTATCAATACCTTTGACACCGAGGACAGAACCTTATGGGTCACATTCATTATAGTCACTGTGTTGGATAGTATTCTATTGCAGCACAATCTTAATTTGGCTGCTCAGTGTATAATATTAATTACAATGAGTTTCCACTCATTCAGCCATATTCCTGAGTTCATATTTTCTTTATAAGACACAGGGTTACAATAATAGCTCTCGACGTAGCTGTTATCTAAAATCTAGGTACAATTACCATTCTAGCACTGTGCCTGCTTCCTTTGTGTCCCATAATTTAATGCAATGGTGTCGATCAGAGTGAAAGTTATTTTCAGTTGGGTAACTAGTTGTTTGGATATTTTCGCTCTTGTTTTCCAAGAAACACAATGTCTTATTTAACAATGTTTATAGAATTTTTGCTCATTAACGGTTATTGTTCAGTAACGCAATGCCCCTATTTGGTTTCGGAATAACAACATTCTTGAAATGTTTTTCATTTTCAGATATTTCTTATAAATACGCTAATCCATTCTGATGTAACTGCTACGTATATTAAGGAATGTCGTCTAGTCTTGCACTCTAACTATTGTAATAATAAGTAGTTTCTCTAGTTTCCTTGAAGATTATGGAATAACTGAAAGTCTGGATGAGATGTTCATTGAGTACACTTGTTTTAGTGTCTTTTTCTTTTCATACTTACATGGATATCTTCTTCATAAGCTTTTTCGTGTGTCTTTAATCTATTTTCGTAAACTTGTTGGTCAGAGTAGGACGAGCACTTCCAAAGCCCCATATACGTAATACACAGGATAAAGCCCAAATGATTGTATAACTGAAAAGATTTTTCCCACTTCCTGCACAGCATATTTACTGTACATGGGGAGGAACATGATAACTTCAATGGAAATGAACATAAGTCAACAATTCTATCAATAATATAGGTAGATATATGTTTCATATCTCAACGCAAAACTGTGAATCGCAGATATATGAAATAAAATGAAAGTGTGGTATAATCTATAGTTAGGAGAAATTCAGTTGATGGAAAAGTATTTATTAGATATGCAGCGAAAAGTGTCCATGATGTGACAAACCGAGTATACTTCTATACAATAAACAAAATGTATTTTACCAAATAAAAACGCCTTGACATGAATACCTTATGTCAGTTCTCCCCAAAACGAAGCTATATGAACTATAACTATGAAATATTCACTGAAATATATTGCGATAGACAGGTATAGAATGCATAGTTAATGTGACGTTAAATTCTGAATAAAATACTAAACAAGACAAAATAATTTGAAGTTTTAATACTGCGATGTATACCGTTACAAACAACTCAGGGTAGGCGTTCCCCAACTCAGGGTGGGCTGAACGTCAATGAGTTAGATGAGTTTCGCAAGCCAATGCGAAAATTCCAAATAAATGAGAAACCAATAATAATGTAACATTTGAGAACGGTGGGCTACTTTCGTCATGTGATAAAGTTATAGAGGGGGTCAGAATAAGGTTCGAACTGAATCGTGAAGTAAGAAAAACTTACTTAAAAGGTGATACTACGACAGGAAGGACGTGTTCATGCGCATTAAGAAGAGAAGCGAAGATTTATAAGTCTGAAATGTAGGGAAGTTAAAAATAGCGCAACTAGCGTAAGTGAAAGCAGCATTAGAAGTTTATTAGAGCAAAGTAGTCGCCGTATAAAGAAGAAATAGAAACCTCACGGAAGTAAATTTAAACAAGTAATCCAGGGTTTCGAGTAAAATTGAATTTATGTTAGGAATTTAACTAACAGGTGGTCACCGATCCAAGTCGATAAGCAAACTTAGTAGGAATTAAACCAAATAAACAAAGTGTTGTTAATACGACTGAGTAGCCAACAACCACCAAAATCCATTTCCTACAACCGTTCACCTGAGGATAAGAGAACCTACAGCTCCAATTAGAACCATTCAATTTAACACTGGTATGCGGGTTTGCCACAAGGGGATGTGGCACTTCGACCAGACTGAAGTTTTGTCTTATGCCCCAAGTTGGGGCTTAGCCACGATGAAGGATAAAACAAGAGGAGACAGAGGGTGGCTGATCCTAAGGAGGCACGAAAAGCAGAGGCCAGAGCCTATACCATTGACCAGTTTGAAACTCTCTAGCAGTGCAGTACAACCGGCATCCCACCTGACATGGCCCTGAATTACGGGCTCGAGTAGCGAGACCACCCTACCGGAGGACGAAAGTGTTTCCCATGAGCGTATCATTGTCCCATGGAACACCGACACTTCTTTCTTGAAATTAACCAACATATGAGAGATAATGACAAATGATAATGGAAGTGTATTGGAAGGACGGGACAGGAAATTCGGGGGTGTATTGAATCTCTGTAGCAAAAGACCCATGGTTCAGCTAGGTCGGCCGAGGGAAGCGAACCCGTACCTTCCGAATGCGAGCCATAGAAGAAACCGTCTAGGCCATCCCCGTCGGTGGTTGCTGTAAATCTTATACCACTGACCAGTAAACGCTTAAAACTAAAAGCATGTCAGTAAACTTTCCCAATCTGTTATACATTATCAGGTGATGTGATACATTATGCTTCAGTAGCAGACATCCCAGTTAGATATTATTCTTCATTACATAAAATGCGCCTTGGAAATTCAAATAGCCGCTGATACGGGTAACTTCTCTTCTTTAACTCCGAATAAAATGGTAAAATTCCAGTAAATGCGTCAATGTTATCGATCGGCGATGAAGAGCTAAAACTCAGAAGTTGCTGAGACCTCAGTGATTTAGGCTGCACATTTGAGTCTTCTAAACCAATATTCCTTTAGAGAATGTAACTGAGCTGTATGTATTTGAAGAAAATTGTGAATTTTAATATTTGATTAAAATTAGCAAGTTCGCAGCATTTAGAAGTTGCGTTTAAATTTGATAAAACCCGGGGACTTTTTCAAGATTCTTTCAAATGCGAGCCAAAGAGAGACAATTGGTAGTTCTTCATTTGAGGAAAGAAGTTGAACTTCAGAGGAAGGGGATGGTATCTTTGAGGAGCAACAGTAACATCCGACAACCATTGAACACGTTCATGTATCAATAACTAATAGCTCTCACTTCCAGTTTTCCCTGCGCTTATAGCCATTGTCCGTATAGCGGAGATTGCATCGTTTTCATTAAAACTGCACCGACGCAGCATGCATATACAAATCAGTGCAGGAAGTTGGAACGTATGTGCCCCTCATTCATGAAGCTCTACCTCCTCCAAACTGCGTAACACTGTATACATATGTGGTGGACCTGCTGCTGTATAGCCCTACTGGATTGTTGTCACCCGTTTGTAACAATAGGAGCCTGCCGATCGAACAATTGAATCATTTCATGCCATTGATTGATTCCCTAATCTGTCTCCTCCGCCCCTGGACCGTTTGCAATAAATCAGGATATGAGAGGCAGACAGGACCTCCCTAACTGCTCTCCAGGCCCTCTGTATGTACCTGCCCATGGACTTTCCGGTATGGGCACCGATAATCTACATGGTTCGCATTACAATAATGTCAATAATCCCTGACGGTATTATACTGTGATGGACTACATACAGGCAAGGATTTATTTTATCGAGAGTAATTTCTTAACTACGGATGGACGCAAACGCTTTATCATCACTGGCATTAATTAACCTGTACTAATGGCTCCGCTTTGTTCTTTATCTCTCAGATCGTAGTGACATCATTCCACTAACATTCTTCAAACAAGAGAAAAATATATTTCTTAATTTAAAATCTATATGCTTAAAACTTGGCATGTCTGCACTAGAATAAAGCACTTTAAGGTATTGTTGAATCAAACTCACTACAAAACAGGTGTTGTGGCGGTAGATAAGCTGTGGTTATTGCTATCCCTTTCCCGAATCACGAGGTTGGTAGAAAAGTAATTCCTCCTACGCTGACGATGTCCTGATGGCAAACACCGAGGATGACTTACAGAGACTGCTATATAGATTCTATCTTAGATGTAGAAAATATAACATGAAAATATTAACAAAAACGAAATCAATGACCATAAGTAAATTCCCCTTGAGATGTAAATTGGAACTAGAGAGGAAAATAATAGAACAGGTAATGACAGTAAGGTACCTGGGTGTTGAGTTAAATAGTTGGGGAGCACTGCAGAGTGAAGTTACATATCAAGCGAATAAAGCAGCGAGAATTGCAGGCTGCATAAATGATATTATATGGAAAAAAAAATATTTAAATAAAGAAACCAAGACTAGAATCTATAAAGCCGTAATACGCCCAATATCCACTTATGCCTGTGAAGTAAGAGCGGACACTTAAAAAACGAAACATATTCTAGAGACAAATGAAATGAACGTCTTAAGAAAAAGTATAGGAAGAACAAGAAGAGATAAAATAAGAAGTGAAGATATTAGAAAGCAATTAAACATTCAAGCAGTAGGTGGATAGAAGACGAAGCGAATGGAATGACCATGTATTCCGTATGACATCGCACAAAATCGCACGTATAGCAAGGGACTACTTACCAGCAGACGAAAGATCTCCTGGAAGGAAAAAAATAATAAATAAATAAATAAATAAATAAATAAATAAATAAATAAATAAGTAAGTGAGTGAGTGAGTGAGTGAGTGAGTGAGTGAGTGAGTGAGTGAGTGAGTGAGTGAGTGAATGAATGAGTGAATGAGTGAATGAGTGAATGAATGAATGAATGAATGAATAAATGAATGAATGAATGAATGAATGAATGAATAAATGAATAAATGAATAAATGAATAAATGAATAAATGAATAAATGAATAAATGAATAAATGAATAAATGAATAAATGAATAAATGAATAAATGAATAAATGAATAAATGAATAAATGAATAAATGAATAAATGAATAAATGAATAAATGAATAAATGAATAAATGAATAAATGAATAAATGAATAAATAAAGTGGAAGGACTCCTAATTTCTGGAAGGAACAGGCCTTAGACCCATATGATAAGAAGAAGTATAGACAGAACTATAGGGCTATAGGGAGGGTGAGGGATGCACTTCACGTTGATTTTTGCAAGATATTCAGCAACAACATTGACAATATGTGGCTGCGCATTATCGTGGTGCAGCATCCAGCCTGCTTCATGGAAATGTGGTCTTTTGCGCCTGATATGGACTTGCAGTGTTTTCAGGACATTCCTGTAATATTGTGCAGTTACTGATGTGTGTGCAGGTAAAAAATGCTGATAAACCATTCCATGAATATCAAAAAATGAGATGACCACAACTTTCCCAGAAGAAGCAACCACTTTTGCTTTTTTGGGGGTTGGTGATGAAGGAGATTTCCACACTGAGCTTTGCTGTTTGCTCTCAGGATTAAAATAATGTAGCCAAGTTTCATCGGCAGTGATTACGTTTAAAAAAACTCCGGATCATCCTCTAACATCAACTTTAACTGCATGCACACGTGCATGCGAATGGCCTTTTGTTCGGGAATCAACAGTCTTGGAACCCATCGCGCACAAGAACGTCTCATGTGTAATGTTTCTGTCACCAGGGGACATTGGGTGGCACCCAATGAAATGTTCAGTATTTCAAAAAGTGATCTTAAGGTAATTCGTGAATGGCAGCAGCAGAGTTTATGTTTGACCTTCTTGATAACTCATGTTATCAATTATTGAAATTTCCAAGAGTCTAAAGCTGTCTATTATATCTCTAATTTTCAAGCGCTTTTGTATGAATTCTATAATACAAGTATGGAACAAAAAGTAATGCCTCCAAATTTTTTCTGTTTTAATTGCCAAGAAAATTTAATCCAATTTACATAGCTTGAAAACTACAACATTGACGATTAATTTGTAACTATTCAATATAATCTCCGTCCTTTTCCACAGTTTTGGTTCATCTTTTAACTAGGGCATGTATTCCAGTGTAGTAAAACACAAGGTCTTGCTTCCTAAGCCACTAACGCACGGACGTTTTCACAGCCTCCTCATCTTCAAAATGAATCCCACGATGAGCTTCCTTTAGTGGCCCGAACAGATGGAAGTCTGATGGTGCCAGGTCAGGGCTGTTTTGGGGGGGGGGGTAAAGTAAGACTTAATCCTAATTTCTCAATTTCTGCAGTGGTGTAACGGCTGGTGTGTGGTCTTGCATTTTCATGCAAAAGAAGAACATCAGCCATAGTTTTTGTTGGGCGAACTTGGCGAAGACGTACTTTCAGCTTTTGGAGAGTTCTAACGTATTGGACAGAATTTATTGTGCATCCGTGCTCCAAAAAATCAATTATAAGCACACCCGCTGCATCCCAAAACACTGTCGCCATAACTTTCCCTGCCGACCGCTGAGTTTTGAATTTTTTTCCTTCGGCGACGTTGTGTGATACCATTCCATTGACTGTCTGTTTGATTCAGATTCAAAAAATGAACCCACGTTTCGTCTCCAGTAACAGTTTTTTTCCAGAAACACCTCTCCCTCCAAATTGAAGCGCTGCAAGTGTTCGGAGGCCATTGTTTTCCTTGTTTCTTTGTTTTGGGCATTTAACATTCTTGTTACCCAACGTGAACAAACTTTTGAGTAACCCAGTTGTTGAATAATCGTCATCACACTGCCTTTACTGAGGGAGGTAATGCGACACAATTCACCTGTTGTTACCCGGCGATCACCACGAATGATATCGACTCGCTGAATGTTGCATGGAGTCACGTCAGTCACCTGCCTGCCGCTTCGCTTTTCATCTGCCAATGGTGTTTGCCCTTCAGCACCGTTACAGCGACGAACCCATCGTCTAACAGTGCTGACATCCACCGTTGCATCACCATACACATTTTTTAGCCTTTCGTGAATGCGAATTGGCGTTTCACCTTCGGCAGTCAAAAATTTAATCACAGAACGCTGTCTAATACGAATGTCGATGTCAGCCATTTTGCAAGAGGATGCAGTGCTGCCACCTGTTGACTTTGGAAGTTACTACTGCAGGGGATTGGAGAAGTTTTCACATAACTTATTTAAGGAAAAGAAATAGGAGGCATTACTTTCTGACCCACCCTCGTAGTTTTAATAAGGAATATTTAGAATTATTTATTCCTGTACCAGAAGAGCACTATATCTTCAAGAAATTTAAGGCTTTAACCATTTCCATATTATAGATGCTATTTAGATTAATCGAAGACTTTAGTTGTGTAGCATTCCTATAAAAATTGAAAAGATAGGGAAAAGTAATTGAAATTATACGTTTTAAGTGAGAAAATCCTTTAAATTATCTTATAAATGGTAAAGCGTATAATAATTTATTTTTCTAATAAAATAATACTTAAACTTTAAAAATGTCCCCTTGGTGTATATATACTACTAGTTTACTGAGTTGAAACATGTAGAAGTGCATATATATGACTCTTTTTTGCATCCTACATAAGTAAAATCACCTAATGTAATATTTAGAATTTGTTTGAACATGTTTCTACTGACTTTTTAATGTATTTAAATGGTCCTGCAGGTTTTAAAAGTAACATATGAACATTTTGAAAAATTGATAGTTTTGGTGAGCAATTGGGGTTCATATACAAACTTTATTATGACAGATTCTTTGGAAAATTTGTTTCCTGTAAAATCTGAAATATTTGTGTAAATTTTAAATTGTTTCGACTGAAGCATTTACAGAATATTTCATTTAGAAAAAAATACAATACTCAAATAATCATACGAGGGGAACATTTAAATATGGATAAATAACATATTCCACGCTTTTAAGGAATATTTACACTTATGTGTGGGGTATTACTACCAGGATATTCAGGTAAACATGTTATAATGTTTGCAGGTAGGTAAACCATACTATCTAATATGTGAACGTAAACGAATGCCATAAAACAGCACGGAGGTAAAAAAAAGGTATATTTTTCTCCTCTTTACCCTCTTTTCCGGTCTGAGATGCAAACATGCGTCCACAACAATAGAATATATATTCATACAGCATAAATCAAAATACTCGCAAAGGCATATTTCACGAATAAAAGTTTCAACGTAATATTCAAATACCGTACGGGTGAAACCGAAGTAAATTTAAAAACCAAGTAGTCCAGGGTATTCAACACTAAATTAAATCCTTTATAAAATATCCCCAAATTTATTGCTAACTATCTGCATCGTGTGTCTTTAATTACTTTTTCGAAACGAATGGGGGAAGATGGATGGTGCGGGGTTTTAATGCTTGCAGTCGCCTCTAAAGTCATATCTGGTATTAAGCGATGTAATGAATGAATGGAAACATAACAACAGGAGCGACAAATGTTCTCATCTCTCTCCACTCATCGCGTATGTAGAACTTGGAGCCATATCATAGACATCGCCTGGTTAATAAAGTACCAATAAATTTCCAGCTCAAAATTCTTAATGCTTCATAATTTTAGCGTTAAAAAGTCGAGCACAAACGTAAAGGACTTTATGAGTTTTAAATAGCAAGGAATGAACAGTACGTCAGCGTTTATGAAAGCAAAACGAATTCGCAGGAGAAATTTAATGCCAGCTGAAGCGCCAAAATTACACAAATAAATAGAAAAGTAGATAACTAGAATGATAACACGTAATCTCAAATATACATAAGACAGAATTTTTGTTGTTGAATTTTTTATTTCAATTGCTTAGCACATTTGGTGCTATACAAATTGTGGAGCTATATACATAATATACATAATAAAATTAAAGTATATAAGGATATAGGATACTCATATTAGAGTCCTCAGGCAAACTGGTCTGATAAGTATGAGTATAAATTAAATAACTTATTCATTGCAGAATAAATAAACATTATAGAAATAAAATGTCCTGTGGCAAGCGTGCCTTCAGTCTTGTTGCAGCATCAAGGCGACGTCCCAGTTGGAAGAATAAAGCACCTGAAACATAAGGAAGGTGAGCAAAGAATCTGCTTGTCGTTGTAGAGATGTACCTTTTAATGCTATGTCCAATTCTCTATGCAGCTGTGCATTCCGGATGTACCAAGGGGCATTCACAGACAATCGTAATATCCTGTTTTGAAACACCTGGAGTAGGTGAAGCACATCCCCATACAGGACTGGCATATAGAAGAAGTGGTCGTAGAATACTCTTGTATAGTAGCAGCGTACATTCGTCTCGTCAAGAAGATTTGCGGTTGAGGATGGGATACAACTTGTGAAGACGAGCATAGGCTTGATTTAGTTTGCCTTTGATATATGTTCTCCATGTCAGCCGACGATCAAGATGGACGCCAAGATATTTGACTGCACAATCAGAAGGTAACCAAAGGACTTCAGTGTTACAGGGTTGTATATTTGCCGGAGCAGCAGGCCTGCGCAAGGTGAAAAGCAAGAAGACATTTGCTTAGATTAAGTGCGATACGCCAGCAAGATAACCAGTGCAGGAAAATGTCCAGGGAAGATTGTAGTGTTGCAACGGCAGTTTCAATAGAGAAGTGCGAGGTAAAATGACCGTATCGTCAGCAAACAATGCGGTAATTTTTGCAGGAAGTTCAGGCATGTCAGCAGTATATAGACTGTAAAGAAGAGGTGCAAGGACGCTACCCAGGAGCACGCTGGCTAAAATAGTACGAGGTGAGGAATGCATTGAACCAAGACGCACAGAAAATTGGCGTTCCTGAAGATAGCTAGTAATCAAGCTAAGTAAGTAGATTGGAAGACCTAGGTTATGTAGTTTATAAAGGAGGCCGTCGGTGTCAAAATCCGTCAAATGCCTGAAAGAAATATAGAAATGCTGCCACAGTATGCTCTTTGGCGTCAAAGCTACGGGTAATATGTTCAGTAAGTCGCAGGAGCTGGTGAGTACTAGAATGATACTGACTGGATTTTTGACATTTATTCAAATGGTTCGGCATTTGGCAAAGAAGGTGAGAGAGATAGTGAGACAAATTAGGTTGTCTCATGATTAATGTTTGATTTTTTGATTTTGATGTTTAGTAAAATGTATTGTATTTCTTTGATTTGACAATGCTATTTACAGACAAGTATTGCGTAATTGCGAGCATGTATTCAGCTTTTAATAAACAATCACTAAATGGAGATAAAGTTTGAACTTAGAGTACTTCTAAAACACTATTGGAAACAAGATAGTAAAGTCGATGGTTCCAACGTTTCAACAATGGAGACGAAAACACTAATGATTAAGCCAAGTTTTGCAAGAAAATACGCAATAAAGTACCCGTAGACTCTCAGAAGAACTTGGTTCATCAGAAAATACCATACATCCCCATATATCGACACTTGGTAAATCATAAGGAAGCTGTAGATCTGTACCTAATGAACTGACACCTCAACAGGCTATCGTAAAGCGGATATCTATCGTTAGCTTATCCGTAATCTCATACATGATAGATTTGTTAGGAGAATTGTCGCTTGTGATCGAAACTCTGATGCCTGGAAACAGTGGCTTGATCTCCGCCAACCTGCCAAAGTCATCGTTAAAAGAAAATCAGTTCGTTGTGTGTCTGGTGGAATTTTGAAGGTGTGATTCACTGGGATTTGTTCTAAAAGGATGGGCGACTGATGCAGATCTTTATTCTCAGCAATTGGAAAGAGTTAATGAAATTTTGAGATGGAGATATCCAGCATTAGTTAACCGAAATATAATTCTATTGTAGCAGGTCAATCCAACACCCTATACTGCACGAACAATCATGGAAAAATTCAGGAATTCGGAGGAATTGAACTACTGCCACATCCACTATGGAGCCGTGATCTCGCACCTGTAGATTATCATATTTTTCGATCCAAGGCCCATTTTCTAAGTGGAAAATTTTTTGACAACATTGAAGCAGTGCAAGTGTGTCACCGAATTCTTTGCATTAAAAGCCAGACACTGGTGCCATCGTGTGATAACAAACCTCGATTAACGATGGATCAGGTCTCAAGAATCTAATGGTCTATCCTTTGAACATTAGTTAATTGCTTGTCAGAACACATTTAAAATAATTCTTTTACTTAAAGTACATTACTTGTGAGACAGTATCTATAACTGGGAGCCAATGCAGATATTTACATCTTCATGGCACGCTCTTCAAAACACTTTAATAAACTTTGCTTTTGTGCATTGATACGGGTTGCTTTTTATCTACAATGTTGCCAGTTACTCTTATGGGGAAAGAAATTCCTATCAAATTCGGGAACCTTACAGTGAAATGTTATATTGAGGGTTGTGGGACAAATATACTATAGTGTGTAAATTGTGTAATATTTATTGCAAAGAAGTCGTTGCAGATTTGATAGCTATCAATTGTATAGTTGTTCATAGATGCTGCTAAAATCTATATTAAGCAGCTGCAATGGTTCATTTTTTGACAATAGCACAATAAAGTACTATAATTTGAAGCATCATTTATATAGAGGTTTATAATTATTGGCTTTATATGGAGTAAAACTGCTAAGAAGAAACGTTTCCAAGTTCAATCCGCCTGTAATCTTCTTCTTAAATTCAGCGGTTAGGCTAAAAGCCTGCTCTGTCCTCATTCAATTAGTCCCATCCCTTCCTAGGGCCTCCAATGCTCCTCTTTCCTCTAGGCTAGTAATTATATATGATTTATGGTAATCTTCTATTGTCCATTCAGCAGATATGTTCTTTCCATTTTTGTTTATTCTACCTTTTTTCATTTAACTCAAATATTTTTACCTCTTTTCGTATACTCTCCTTTGCTACTTTATCCCTTCTTGTACAACCTTTTACTTTCCTTAAAATCGCTTTTCAGCATCTTGTATCTTACTGTTATCGTTCTGCCTTAATATCCACGAATCACTCCCCTACATGAGTACTGGTGAATCCATTGTCTTATAGAAATTAGTTTTGTATTTGTTCGTGTTTTGTTTTGTAATATCGTGTTTATTGTTCTACATATGTTTTGGAATTTACTAATTTTGTGTTTTATGTCATTAACACATTTACAGTGGGAGACTTCCTCTAAGCACGTTCCTTCAATACATATCTTCGATCTGGCAGGATATATGCCATAGTGCGTCATTATTTCCGTTCTATTTACAGATACTTTCCAGTTATATTTGTTGCTTAATTGATATAATCTGAGCACAAATCATTGCAGAATCCCTTCGCTATGTTTTATAATTATATCATCTGCATATAACAAGATATTCACATGGTTACTGATTCCCAACTTAATTCCTGGGTTAACATAATCTTTCCATTGTTTTAGCAGATCATCTAAATGTATCTTGAAGAAAGTCGGAGATAGGCTGCATCAGCGATTATCCGTAGCATGAGAAGGAGCTATGTGGATATGGACGGTATAGCTATAAGAAATGAATAAATCTGTTGCTGTGGAAACGTTGAGTCAGACTGAAAAATTCAATGCCATAGCCGGGATTTGAACCACGGATCTTCTGGTTTCCGTCCAGCCGCACTGCCATTGTACTACTATGGCCAACGTGCCGATATGACATTAAATTCTCCAACTGACTCGTATTTTCCCGGTAAACCACTTAGGAGTTCTCATAAACACATGAGACAACTACCTTAATGGCGACTTACTACATGTAAGTACTTTAAGGCCCGGGCTTTATAGTTAACCACTATTAGGTTAATTAATGGAAATTAATTATTCTTTCACACTGGCCGTGTGTAGGCTAAATTGTGGAAACGTTGAGTCAGACTGAAAAATTCAATGCCATAGCCGGGATTTGAACCACGGATCTTCTGGTTTCCGTCCAGCCGCACTACCATTGTGCTACTATGGCCAACGTGCCGATATGACATTAAATTCTCCAACTGACTCGTATTTTCCCGGTAAACCACTTAGGAGTGCTCATAAACACATGAGACAACTACCTTAATGGCGACTTACTACATGTAAGTACTTTAAGGCCCGGGCTTCTTTCACACTGGCCGTGAGTAGTATAGAATTGAGAGAATCAGCACAGTGTAGATAAGATGTTGAACTCTCCTCTGTGTTAATATATGAGTGATGTAGAATGCTCATTGATTTAGAACTCTCCTATATGAAAATCGAGTTGTAAAAGAAGGGGAGTGTTGGCGTAGTGCCGTTCTCCCCTGTGCAGTGAGATGTTTTTGAGGGTTGGGATGATGATGATGATGATGATGATTGTGTGTGTGTGTGTGTGTGTGTGTGTGTGTGTGTGTGTGATGTGTAATGTGTGATGGGTGGGATGGGTAACGGGGGGGTTCCGGGGATGTTTGAATTAAATGTGAATTCTTTTCGATGTGTGTGTGTGTGTGTGCTTGAACTCTCATGTATGAATATCGAAGTCTAGGGTTCGATATTGTGATGGGGCGGGGTGGGTAACGGGGGGTTCCGGGGATGTTTGAATTAAATGTATTGATAGTAATTCTTCGATGACTGTGCTTGAACTCTCATGTATGAATATCGAGTCTAGGGTTTGATATCTATTACGTTCAGTGCTTCGATGTCTGTGCTTGAACTCTCATGTATGAATATCGAGTGTAGGGTTTAATATCTATTACGTTTAGTGTATGATATATGATGTAGTATCGTTATTCTTTAGATAAAAGAATATCGAGAGAATGATTAGGTATGTTTACTGGGAGAGATTTATGAAAATAAATGTAATAAGACATTCTGGTAAGGGGTGTTCCCTATGCAGAATCTCTCCTTGAGCTATTATATCCAAGAGCGATGTAAAGGTTAAGAAAAGGTTAAATTCCATTCCCACATCGAGGTACGAGAAAATATAAATCTATTCCACATTGAAGTATAAGGGTGATGACGTGTTGTCATTCCTCAAGATTTGTGCATATGTGAGTAAATCCGAATTAACAGGTCTCACCCTGTCCCGCCAGCTCGGGAACGAACGTGTCCTCACTTCACACAAACCCTCCGTCCGTTAAGTACAATCGACGATAGGATGGGGAGGGGGGAGACAGGTATGATCACGTTTCATCACCCATCTGCTCACTCGGGAACGAATGCATTCTCACTTCACATCGCAACGTCAAGATGAGTGGAACAACAACACCTATCATTGAAAGTGATACCAGATTCTGGGAGAATCTACGCAATTTCGAAGATTTGCAAAAGCATTGGGTTGAGCACCACGATGAAACGTGTGATGGAAAGATGCATCAAGTGATTTGCAAGAATCCTTCCCATCATGATTCGATCACATCTTATGCTCAATGCGGAAAGAATTGTAAAGTGTACCTCGGGTAAGTAGAATTATAATTGTGTGTTAACGTGAAAGTGTTGTTATGTGTTAGATAACTAATGATAAATATGTTTATTTCAGTAAAGCCCAAAGTGAAGATGTGGCATGCCAGTCCGAACAGGATCAAGGTGAAGATGTGTGCGGTCCGTACAATGATCGTCCGTTTAAGGATATTGGTACATCGAAACCCGAGGAGGAAGTCATAGAAAAGTGAGTATAAAATAATAAGAGTTTTACGTTAACAAGTGTATTAAATAATCACGATGTTGAGACAGTTCGTGTATGTCCGCAGATCCAGTAAGAAAGGAGACAAGAAAAAGAAGAAGACGAACTGCAAACCGAGAATCGTCAAAGCCAAGAAGACGTTCGATCAAGACAGTTTCATCATAATGATGTTCGAACCCTTCACACCCTTCGCAGAAGAAGTAGAGGAGGAAGTTGCGAGTGATGGTAAATAGTGTGTGCATGAACGATAACGACATCTCCATCAGCATTGACTTTCGTGTGAACATAGGATTATACAATGAACTCCCATCACTTTACATTAAAGACACACATGACGATACGTTTGTGTATATTACAAAAGAGGATTGGGAGGTAATAATGTCAAATTTGTGTGTTTTGGATACGTATCTGAAAGATGGTAAGCATCCATGTGCACCGTACAGTGAAAATATAATATATGCATTTAATATAATGTTATGCATGAATAAGATGCAAGAAATAACGTTTGTGAATACATGTTTAAATGTGGGCAGTATAAATCTGAATAGTACTGCATTCAATGGACTTAAAAGACTAATTCCATATATTGAAAGAAATTTATATCAGTTGTATGATATTCATAAATCATTATGTTCATATGATGCAAAAAGTAGGAGTGCAAGGAAGAGGATATTGGAGATGTATGTTAAAGTCAATAAAAAGATAATTTGAATTTGTAATGTTTTATTTATTACACCTATATGATAGATTGTACAACATGAGTTAGTGGTTTATAAGTGAATAATTTATCATGAATAATTAAACAGAATAATGAAGTTTGTGCAGGAAAATTTGACGATGCTTGAACTTCCAATCTGACATTCACTGCCCCCGTCACAGTATCCTCAGGTTGATGAGAGCAATCGATGACGAATAGCGGTGCATATTTCAGAAAGTCGTTCCTTTTCAAAAGAGGGTAATTCTCCTTTCCATAGTAGGATGATTGAAATTTGGAATATTGATCATACAGAGATGCAAATTTCGAATTGGCGAAATCCAAATTCATATCGTGATAGGGGTAAGATTCACTGTTGAGATAAAGTTTCAGATTGGTGATATTACAATTATCAAATAGAGAAGCATCCTTAGCGAGATGATTCAATCTATCCACTTGTGCACCGACTATGACGAAACGTGGTTTTTCAAGTTTAGTCGTGGTTGCAATGTTCCATGTGAACGCTTTAGTTTGAGGTACAGCAGGTTGAGTGTGAAGGTCCAAGGTTCGAAATGCGACGTGTAGAGGTTTATCCGATTTGACGAGTTTAAGTTTATCAACTCGTTCAGAATCTGAAAGTCGAAGTACAGGCATCCTCCATTCGAGTCTAGTTAGTTGTATGGTTGTAGGATCGTTTCCAATGATACAATTATTAGAATCCTTAGATCTAATGAGAATAAGTTCAAACTTGCTATTAAGTATGACCTCCTTGTGATCGTCGGCGAAACCCAGCAACATCGAAAGAGGAACGATAGCATTGAAGATACCATTCGATGTATTCACGATGTCTACCACACCTCCAGGATAGATCCATCCAGCATTTAGTAAACGATTCGATTCCAGTTCATTCAGTGCAGCATAGTTACGCATCGTTGATGAAATGCCCGGATTCCTAGTTCTATCAAAAGTCGTTCCATTCATATCCAGACGAATCTCATCGAATAGGAATGCCATAGCATTGTTACTCAATTTCGATGTGGCAACGGTGCCGTCGGGTTTAGTGAGAGTCCCCTCAATGTAGAGATAACTTCTACTAGGAAGCGTGTACAAATCTTCAGCTTGACATGGAATTCTAATTTCATCGTTCACATCGAGAGCTGACGTATTGTACGGTAGGAATACGTGTTCTTCCTCCTTACTGATCTTATCATCAAAGGTCGGAATCCCGGTCACGTCCAACACATCCATCATAGAACCTTGAAGCCTAAGTTAGCGAGAAATTGTCGATTAGACGATGTGATTAGCTTGCGGGTCGATGATCGAGTAGAGATCAATCTCGAGAGATGTTTTTTAATATAGCATCGTCTCTTAAAACTTATACCCATTACGACGTATGTGCAATCGTACAGTGATGGTTTCGTTCCTGAAATCTAACTTATCGCCGTTCTGGTCTACCACTCTAATGTCGAGATGATCAATGAGATTCGTATCGATGATTGGTAAATATATAGGACTTGATGGTTCCTGCGAAATATGATAACCTGGAGGTACCGATGGAAAAAATTCATACAGAGAATGACCACTTTTACCATTGATGAAAGATCCCGTTGCAAGACTACACTCGATACGTATGATGCTGACTTTGAATATGTTAACCAAATCATTAGACTCGGTCAGCACGTTTGCCGGTACCCTCTGTTTAGAGGTGAAACCGAGAAGTGAAGCAATAGATCTTTCACGACTAAAGTCGATAATATAGGGAGATTGAATTTCTGATTTCATGGTGTTATTATTAGCACGTAGAATAAAGTCGTCACCGATGTCGAGAGCATCCTTGATCAATCTGGCGATATCATCCAATTCATAAGTACCCGGTGGAATTACTATACGTTCGACTTTTCCATCGCGAACGTAATGGAATAGATTATTACTCTCGTCCACATTCGGAATTGAGTAAAAAGTCTCAAAATTCAATAGAGCTATCTCGTAATGTCCGTTAGGATCCAGATGTAATGGTGGATTTAGAAATGTAGAGAAGCTGGTATCACTACCACTCACGGTGATCGTGTAACTCATCGAGGAGAAACTGAAGGCACAAGTGACCGCAAATCACAGAATCGAATTCTTGAAATCTCGTCGTATTATATAGGAGCTTGACACCCGAAAGGTACGTTTCTATCTCTTCCGGAGGTCTCAGATCGCCGAAACTGTCAAAGTAGTAGGCAACGTCACCATCCTTACGTACAGCAACCCAATGTGTACCAGGGTTATTTGATGTATCCAGATTCACTACTATTCTCTCATAGTATCGAGGATGTGGAGGTAGTTTATCGATCATGTAGACACCTCTAAAATGTGGAATGCGTAGACGTCGTGCATACGAATCGATCTCGTTAGCACTCAGGGCTTTTTCCGGGATAAATATAGGCCTCGCCCCGAGTTTTTTGATCGAAGATATAATCCTCTACCCTTACGACGTCTCTTACGGCGAAGACCTTTGCCCTGAGCCAAAGATTCCATGCGCTCGTTGTGACGTGTTAATTCCGCAAGTTGT
Source organism: Mantis religiosa (assembly GCA_030765055.1). Classification (NCBI taxonomy): domain Eukaryota; kingdom Metazoa; phylum Arthropoda; class Insecta; order Mantodea; family Mantidae; genus Mantis; species Mantis religiosa. Next base: position 60,327,472 of record CM060951.1, on the reverse strand, counting down.
TTTGCATCCGAACGTTTCTTATTGACAGCCGTAGCAATCTGAGCAGCACCTCCAGCTAGACCACCTGCTGCACCTAGAGCTGCTAAAAGTGGTAGCAAAGGTAAGAAACCACCTCTCTTGTTGCGACGTTTACGCATGCCAGCGCCCGCTGCCAATTTACCCTTCATAAGTGTAGTCACAAGTCGAGCTGCAAGTCGTTCGCCCAAAGAAGCGTCGGCAGACTTTACACGTCTCCAAGCTCTCTCTACCAACACCTTATCGGCTAGACGACGAGATTCTGTATCAGTACTCTCTGCGTAAGCCCGATCGTGATCGAGACACGCTGAATCTAACCCGTTCACCGGTAAGTCACCTCTCTGCAAGCGTTTATGTAGTTTCGTTCCGGGACCGCAGAAACGATAACCTGGTAAATGTGCCTCAAATGGTAATGAATTAATCAAGGAATTAAGAATTCCCGAACCTTTGCGTGCACGTGTAGAGCGCATGTCTCACTATGAAATAAAAAAGGCAAAACGTGCGCTTTATAAGTATACGATTCCTATGACGATTGGCTAAATCCAGTAAAGACATAGATTGCCCTTATCACGAACGAGATAAAAGACAAAACTTATGCTTTATAAGTATTAGTCGCGATATGGAGATAGTAAAGCAAAAGTGTACGCTACCCATACAGGTGTTAGATTTCGAGGATGACATTCGCAAAGGACGACACGGTACGTTGTTTCCGAGTAACGTTAGAGCGCTCATACTTGGCAGTTCAAATGCTGGAAAAACGAACGTTTTACTCAACCTGCTTATTCACGAGAATGGTCTGAGATTCGAAAACCTCTACATATACTCGAAATCGTTGCAACAACCTAAATATCGATATTTACTCAGGTTACTGAAAACTATACCCGATATAGGTGTATTTACGTTCGATGATGGTGATAAAGTAATTCAAACGTCGGATGCTAGAGAAAATTCGATATTCGTATTTGATGATGTGATAAATGAAAAACAGGGTAAGATAGCTTCATATTACAGTATGGGTAGACATCGTAATGTCGATGCTATATATTTAGCACAATCATATGCTAAAGTACCTAAATATTTAATTAGAGATAATGCAAATATGATTATATTTTTTAGACAGGATAATCTCAATTTAAAACATATATACGAAGATTATGTAAATACCGATATGTCCTATGATGAATTTAAGAATATGTGTAAACATATATGGGAGAGTGATGAACGATCCTTTGTTGTTATAGTACCAGAATATCCACTGAACGAGGGACGCTACCGTCACGGTTTTGATCGCTTTATCAGAATGAATAAATAGAATAATCCATCACTTAAGCAATGAGTATCGACAGGTTCGGATCCCGAAGAATCATACCCTCTAGGGGTGTGTTCAATCGATATATCATAACTAGAGATGGATCGGGAAACTATCGATTCAAGGGAAAGCGGTTGTGCAATATTCACGACCCTGAAGAAGGTGACGATGCATCGACTAAACGTTATGTGGATACGCATACGGCTGACGTCGAGAATCGAATGCAAATCTTCAGCGAGCAGACCTCGTATCAGCGTATGGGCGAGTTTGAAGCTATGCTTAGGGATCACATACAAAAATCGCTCGACATCCAATACAACAATTTAATGGAGTACTTAAGTAAATATGCATTTAAACGTGATTCCGAAAATAATGTCATTATAGATGGTATAAGAATGAAAACGCTGTTGGACCCCCTTCACGAACACGACGTTCCTAATAAAAAATATGTAGATGATAGGATTCCAATTCACGACTCTAATGAAACTCTATCATTTCGAATGAAGAGATTGAAGGATTTAGCCGACCCGATAGATGATAGGGATGCAGTCACCATGAGTTATGTTAATCATTTCTTTATACAGAAACATAATGAATTGCAAACGGGTTTAACTGAGACTATAACAAACATTGTCGATACTATTACACGGAAACAGAATGAATTACAAAGTCAGTTAACTAGAACAATCACCTCCGCTAGCGAGACTATTACTACAGCTGTAGAAAAAGAAGTGAAAGAACTAACCGCACGACAAACGGAACTTGATAATAAACTAATCACTATAAATAATGATATTCATACTATGAAAACACGAATGAGAAATGTTGTAAACACTATGTTACAACAATTGAAAGCACAACTCATAATTTCATTGCAAACACGTCCGTTTCGAGGTCCCTCTTTAAGGTATACGTTAACATCGGGACTCGAATACTATAAAGTTCCTGGAAATGGAAGTGTACTCTCGTGTTCCATCGTATCATCGGTACATCCGCATGCTGTAAATGATACATTGTTTGCAATAAACGGAAGATTAGTTGAAAGATATCCTGTAAGAGTTGAAACTGGCGATATTCTATCGTTTACAGCGCCAGTCGGACGTGCTAAAGATGGTCATATATTAAGTATAGAACTGATAGTTTCATATAAATTAGCAGTAGCTGATTAATTATACATTCATTTCGATATGGATGCTGAAGCTATAAGACTTAAGGAATCCATTGCCCGTCACAGTAGGGCAATAAGAGAAAAGTTACGTTCTCTCAAAGGAATGAAATTCGAAACGCAACGAGTCATGTCTGAAGTTCTTCAACCTGTAACCGAACCATTGAAAGTAATAGCGAAAGCACACCAAGACAACAACGACGACGAAACTACAGATGATGCTAACGGATCTGATCTCGTGTCAAAGTATCTACACAAGGTTCGAACTGCCAGTTCGAGTGACATGGACAATACTTACGGCATACGTTACGAGGATAATGAGTATAAATTGGGTAACAAGACAGTTGTGTTTAAATCTGATGGTGTTCAGATAGGAACAGAAACGTATGAACCCACAGCAGGCTTATATAAATTATTATTTAAACGTTTACCTCGCAAGACATCGTACACAGATGATGATTTAGACGTGTATTCGCAAATCTTACAGAATACTCAAGTTTACAGACACGGTTATTCAAGAGATGGACGTTTAAGAGCAAATCGAGGGTTCAAGTATCGTCATATCATTCGTGACCTTGTTAGTAATCGAACTGGATTTGGTTTACGTTGGAAAGAACATGTACCGCAGAGAAAATTAGATTACGTCTACTGGAACGATCCGAATGAAATAATAAACAGATTAAGATTATTGGTTGCGTCGAGGGATGCAGGTAATTTGAATCACTCACCCGAGATAGAAGAAATTATTACAGAACTTAAAACATCAAAAATTATAGCATGATAAAACGTCGCATTGCACCAGCTAGAAGACGATTTTTACGTCGTAAGATCATAAGCAAAGGAATGAACGATTTAGTACAAATAGATCTTATGGACATGTCTAATTATGCAAGAGACAATAGGAATTATAAGTATATTCTTCTTGCATGCAATTTTTATTCCAAGATGGCTTATGCACGACCATTACGTGATAAAAGTGGTATTAACGTTTCGACTGCTATGGAGGAGATATTGAATGAAATGGAATCGTTTCCGAAGAATGTTCAATCTGATAAAGGAAGGGAGTTTTACAATAAACATTTCCGCGAACTAATGAATCGTAATAATATTAATCATTACAGTACATTCACACACGTTAAGGCTGCTGCAGTGGAACGTTTAATAAGAACGATCAAACTGATTTTGCATAAGGAATTTATTGTTCAAGGCTCATATCAATGGATAAACATACTACCTAGAATTATTCATACCTACAATAATACTTACCATCGAACGATTCGTATGAAGCCTGTAGAAGTTCGTGATAATTCTCTCCTGCTCAGCGTCTACAAATATGATAGAAGTCTGCGTGAGAAGCGAAGATCTAGGCTTCATCGTGTTGGTGACTACGTGAGGATTTCTAAGCATAAAGGTGTTATGGAGAAAGGTTATCTACCAAATTGGAGTGTTGAAGTCTTTAGGATACGTACAGTGCAAAGGACACATCCATTGACCTATCTCATCGAGGACCTGGAGGGTAAACTGATTGAAGGAGCATTCTACGGTTATGAATTACAGAAAACTCAATATCCAGACACGTATTTAGTTGAAAGGATCATCAGACGTCGTGGTGATAGGATTCTGGTGAAATGGTTAGGATTTCCTACCCGTGAATGGATTAATGAGGTGGACATTGTATAAATAAAAAAACACACAACTCAATAAAGAAATATAATTTTAATGATATATTGTGTTTGATTTTTTTTGTTCACATTGATTCCTGACATCTTCTGTAACTGCTAATTCACATCTCCTTAACTTAAACATGATAATAACATTTTTATACTTTTTTAAAAATCTTCTGTAACTGCTAATTCACATCTCCTTAACTTAAACATGATAATAACATTTTTATACTTTAAAAAAAAAATCATACATGATTATAGTTGAATTAACATTTAATTGTAGAGATTTTAACATAACGTACATGCTAGTTCACATTGAGTATATATAAATTCACCTACCCTTAACGTAAACATGATAATTACAATTTGAAGTAATTAGTAATATACGTTAAACAAACATCATACATGATTATAGCTGAAATAAGAGCCTTTGTACATGCTAGTTCACATTGATATATATAAATCTCCCCTCACCCCTTAACGGAGACATGATAATAACATTTTGATATAATTAGTAAATATATTTTAATAAAAAATCATAAATGATTATAGTTGAATTAACATTTCATTGATTTCTGCTATCTAACATTTCAAAACGACATGAATAGGAAAAAATATTCCTTCACCCTAACATAAACATAAAAAAAGCAACACGTTATCTTTCAAATGAAGTAAATATGTTATTATCATGTAATTAGTAACACACTTTACAAATATACTTGAAACTCAATTATTTCGTTTTTTGAAATACAGTAATATGTTATTATCATGTGCCTAGTAATACCTTTTAACTCAGTTGTAACACACTTTACAATTATACTTGAAACTCAATTATTTTATTTTTTGAAATACAGTAATATGTTATTAACGTGGCCTAGTAATACCTTTTAACTCAGTTGAATCTATGCTTTATTGAGAAAAGAAAAAGAAATTTACACTTGACAATTTTCTATAGCATAATGTCCCCATGCTAATGTTGAAAATGAATTATTGGGAATGTATCGTTTTGTATCGATACCACTTAAAGCTATCTTATTAGATTCAATAGTATGAACATCATGTTTATAACTTCTGAAACATGTCTGCATGCTTCGATGTATAGTGTCAGGATGTGTAATACATGAGAGATATTGTTCAAAGGTTATGAATCTCATCGAATCTTTTGTTACACCTTTTGATTTTTTAATCACTTCAGTATCATATCGATAACTATATAATTTCGATTTCAGCCCTACATATTCAGTCATCACTCTACCGGCTAGCTCATCCTTGAATAATCCTGAAATTTTCTTATTTGCTAACGGAATACCATACACATTATCCATTGGATAATTAGATGTATCGAATAAATGTATATTGGTTTTAATAAATTCATATATATCGCAGCTAGATTCAAAGAGAAAAGCATCCGTGTCCGTATAGATTAAAGTTACATCTTTCAATTTTTTCTTCAGAATTTCATAATAAAAATCATACATTTTATGTTTGGATAGATCCAGGATTGCTTGTCCTATGTATATTGGCTTATTCATCAATATTTCATCTCTGACCAATTCTATACCTATTAAATTTTCATCAAAAATCACGTACCTTATACATGTCTGTCGAGCTAACAATTTACGCGCTCGTTTCCAGCTGGTAGCTAAATGAAATGAATTATAACGTTTTACATTCTCTATAAATTTTCCATAAACACAATTATTCATTAACTTCCATAGATTTTGACCAAATTTCGTCTTATCTTCAATACGTTTACGAACGTTGAGTTCAATGTAAGGATTTATCCAGTTAGATTGTTTGTAACCTATTACTCTATGTATACGCGATGGAATCAAACCAAGTTTAACACATTGTTGAAAATTGAGATAATGTAATACGTATTTATTTTTATCATTCAATGTTGTTAGCAATTTTGTATACTTATCACCTGGCGCGATTTCATTCAAAGGGCATAATGGCAAATCATTTTGTATATCATGAAGTTCCTGTGGATATTTAAAGTCTACTTCCAACACATATCCCACGTCAGAATCACTTGTAATAGACATAAAATCTATTGATTTAATTTCAGCATCAGTTAGCCACCTTATATCAGTGTATGGTAAGCTATTATTTTCCATTGTATAACTATATAGAGAATTGCAGTCAACGTACATTAAATAATTAGTTGGTTGAGTGTTATCATAGCTAGTCATGTATCTGTTATTCGCCTTTGCATACCGTTTGGACACAGTGCAAATTCCACCTCGTATTCCTTTTTCGAAGAAATCTAGCATAGTCTTATCTGTTAATAATGAAATCTGTACACCAGTCGTTCTTAACATTGCATCATAGGCTAACCCGGGAAGTGTGTAATACTGACACGGGTCGAGTCCGTACAAACCGATACTTAATTCACGGAAGCGTTCAAACACGTCCGTTAGTATTAATGTATCGCACTTAAGATATATATTTAAATATTCACCCAGATTTTTAACATTGAATTCATTCCATACCGTTCTAGCATGACTATAATCCTCATCGCTTACATGATCAAACTGATGTTTGGATGGTAGACTATTCTCGTATAATTTTTCTATAGAATCCACATACGTGTACGGGAAGACACCTTTACGTTTCATCAGTTGTCTATGCAAAGGATTCGTGTACATATTATTGGTATAATGAAAATCATCTGCTTCTAACATATCCGAAAGGTTACTAAGTTTTGAATCCAAAAAACGATAGCTATCCAGAAATCTTAGATATATACTCATTCCATTCGAATTTGTATATCTTTTGCTAAAGGATAAGTAATTTTCAGAAGTTTGTGCAATACAGTTGATAGGTTCCGTATCGTAACCTAGTTTCTTTACTATGAAATGAGCATCGTATTTTGACAAGCAATGAAAGAATATTGGTATGAATCCTGGCATTTTCCTATTTAAATTGCAGTACTTATGAGCTGAGCCAACGTAACTTCCAGTCAAATGACAATGATCACGAACCTTTATACACGAGTTAAGAAATTCACGTTTGCATATGTGACATCGTGTTGCATTTTGATATTCTAGCTCATCCACATCTCTCATACTTATTTCAATTTTATTAGCATATATATTAATGACCTGATTTGCAATTAACGTTATTTCTTTAAGAAAATTTTCAATTGCATATGGACCTTCAAATGATTTGAAACGTGTTAAATTTTTATCATAACTACAGACCAAATGTAATGCAATTGCATACGCTTCATGTTTATGAATGCTACGTGTCCAGCTTTTACTCGATACATCTTGACACGAATCTACCTTACGTAAGATACATTCTATGTCTGCATAAACCACGAATGGAACTTTTAGACATTTCGAATATGCGTTAAATTCAACGAGATCAGTTTTACCAGCCTCGGGCATTCTGATAATTTGATTCATCATACACCTCTTTTTATGGCTATTTAAACGTGATTCTGATGTGAAATACAAGTTACAATTGTTACATAACCATTTTCGCCCATTATGTTTCGTTAGCTGCTTTCCTAGCAAACGTGACAAGTCTGTTATCAGACAATAATGTCTGTTATACATTAAAAGATTAACATGATGTGATTTTATCTCTCTTGGTTGATATAAGAGAATAATCGATTTATTTTCAACACCGTATATCGTTATTGAAATATTTGAAGTTTGATTCTCGAATTTTTCTACATCTTTCAATGATACGGGGAATGTTATATTCTCAAAGTTAAATTCGTTACGAAAATCATATCTTTTATAGGAGGTGGGTCGATTCTTGTTACGTTCTACTGGGTATTTGGATGCTAACAGACAGTATGCAAAGCAATATTTATCAGTATTACGAATGTTAATAACAGCTCTCTTGGATTTTATAAAGTCGGGTAATTCAGTATACATCCCTGCATTCAATGAATCGTATTGTGTCACATATATTGTTAATTTCTCAATACTGTATAAAGCTTTTGAACTGGTACGCGATTCAAAATTATCCATATGATCTAGTATAGGTTGTACAATCTTCTCTTCATACCATATAGATTTATCTGTAGATTGCAATATCACCTCAAGTTTACTGTTAAAGTTAAATGTATGAATATTATCGCTCTCTTGTGATATTATGACATATTGACAGGATAAACAGGATCCTATCTTAAGACCTGATTTATACATGTTTAAGCCCTTATCAATTTCATTCAAAATTAAAGGTTTGCATTCTGCTAAGAATATAACGGGATCAAGTATATTAACACAGTTGTGAATTTCATAGATACATAATCTGTTTTTGAATGCTGACTCACTGTGATTACATCGTAATCGTTCAGCCTGGGTCACGTTCGAACAGGTTTCCTCTTGCTGAATCGAGGGTTGTCCAGTGGCAGTATCGGAGCATCTTGTCGCCGTTTCTGAAAAATGCAATTACAACATTCGATTAACTTTACATACGGGAACATTGATTTACATGTATGTAAGGTGGTAACAGAAATAACATACATGTTAATAACTTTTACATGTATGAATCTCAATTTTACGTAAACTCTATACTTTACGTAGAACGTAACATGCATGTAACTTTTACATATGAAAATAGTTACATAATGATTATGTATTTTTACAATTATTGCTATCATCACGTAACTACAATATTCAGATAGTATGTAACTGTTTTACGTAATGCTCTCTCCCTTACATAAATGATAAAAACACACAACGTAAACCATATAGATGTAAAATACCGTAACTGAACTACGATATTCACATGTACGTTTTACACATATAAATTAACGTTCTTTTTTCACCTACAACGTTACTTTTACGTGTAACAAACAAACGTAACTAACATGCATGTGAAATAACGTAACTGAACTACGATATTCACATGTACGTAATTATTACACATGAAAATTAACCCTACAACGTTCACTCTCAATTACTACTACTACATGACGTGCGATAATTAACACTTTAAGTTCTAATACAACATGTACGTACATGCAAGTAACTACATTCAATTACTAATACTACATGACGTGCGATAATTAACACTTTAAGTTCTAATACAACATGTACGATTTCACATTTACATGCAAGTAACTACATTATCACTTTTTTTTATGAAATTTTATTCAATAATTGTACTCACCTTTTGACGACATTACGGGCTGCTTAAAAAAGACAATTTATGTCGTTTGAAACCACTTTCTAGTGTTTCCTCGCCATGGTATTGGAGTATGCAGTCACCACGATTTAGTAGATCTTTCTGCGCTGCGGTCATGTGTTTGAATCTCTCCGGGAGGAAGACTTGGAATTCTGATGTTTCGACGACAACCCGTTCACCATATCTGGTCTTCACGGTTTTGACGGATCGAATGATGTGTTGAACGGACTGGTCTAATTCACGTAGTTTCTTTGTGGGAAGATGTGTTCCACCTTCAGCTAGTTGATTTAGCTGGAGCATCTCATGATCTGAAACAAACATATAAGCACAAACGAATCACTATTACTTCAACACTCTTCGTAAACAGAGATAAAAATTGAAATACAATATACAACTTTTCTATCTTACCTGTAGGATCCATATTTCCAGAGAATCGACTGCCTCCTAACACATCCGTGCCGGGGTATTTATTGAGAGAGGCTCCGCCTCCTCCTTCCGGGAGAGCTGTTACTGTCTACATATTACACTATGACTTTAAAGTTGTTGTGACTACGTTATGAGTTAAAACATATTACTAGTAACTTTATTATCATAGTTTAAACTTTATATAGGTTCATCATTTTTTACACCCCCTCCAACCGTATCTCTCCTTCCCAAACACCATGTTGCGTGCGCACACTAACTGTGATTCGTTCCCTACATCTTGGAGGGGGGGATATAATTACACATTTCTTTACACACACATACTTGTACAAAATATATTTTTCTGAACATTTGATTTTTTTACATTTGGTATACTAACACATTCATAGTATTGTTTCATCATTCATACAAATATATAGATTCATTCGTTTAATTTTAAAATATATTCTTTTTTTTTTCCTAACGTTATTTGACAAAGTTAGACTTCGCTACAGCAATAGGAATGTTTTGATCACCCCTGTCACCAGTCTGGAGAGATTAACTCTTTTTTTCTCTGACCTACATACCAAGGGGGATGACGTTCAGTGGAGTATTCGTAATACTGAGGGGAGATTTTCTAGACAATTTTTTTATATGGAGGGTGATACCTTGCCATGAATAGTTAGGATATCTACACTATAGACCCCTACTTGCGTATATATATTATCGTATTGATTGATCAGTTTTGTATTACTCATATCTACTTAAAGATGAGATACTTTTCTCTCGTTATCTTAATCATTTTTAAATAGATGGTTAGTGCTTTTATTTTATTTTCGATGTTATGTTCCACTTTTATCATGCTTAGAGGGAATATTCTTTTTAAGTTATCGTGCTTAGAGGGTGCGTTCCTTTATCATGAAACCCCTTTCAAACAGCTTTACATTTGCATTCTTATACTTTTCTCTCAATATTTTTTTTATCATTCTTAAAGAGATGGGTAGTGCTTTTATTTTTATTTGCATTTGCTATGTACCACTTTTATCATGCTTAGATGGGACATTTCTTTGTCATGCGACCCTCTCACATAGATTTACATTTCCATTCTTATACTTCATCAATGTGGAATAGATTTATATTTTCTCGTACCTCGATGTGGGAATGGAATTTAACCTTTTCTTAACCTTTACATCGCTCTTGGATATAATAGCTCAAGGAGAGATTCTGCATAGGGAACACCCCTTACCAGAATGTCTTATTACATTTATTTTCATAAATCTCTCCCAGTAAACATACCTAATCATTCTCTCGATATTCTTTTATCTAAAGAATAACGATACTACATCATATATCATACACTAAACGTAATAGATATCAAACCCTACACTCGATATTCATACATGAGAGTTCAAGCACAGACATCGAAGCACTGAACGTAATAGATATCAAACCCTAGACTCGATATTCATACATGAGAGTTCAAGCACAGTCATCGAAGAATTACTATCAATACATTTAATTCAAACATCCCCGGAACCCCCCGTTACCCACCCCGCCCCATCACAATATCGAACCCTAGACTTCGATATTCATACATGAGAGTTCAAGCACACACACACACACATCGAAAAGAATTCACATTTAATTCAAACATCCCCGGAACCCCCCCGTTACCCATCCCACCCATCACACATTACACATCACACACACACACACACACACACACACAATCATCATCATCATCATCATCATCCCAACCCTCAAAAACATCTCACTGCACAGGGGAGAACGGCACTACGCCAACACTCCCCTTCTTTTACAACTCGATTTTCATATAGGAGAGTTCTAAATCAATGAGCATTCTACATCACTCATATATTAACACAGAGGAGAGTTCAACATCTTATCTACACTGTGCTGATTCTCTCAATTCTATACTACTGCCGTGTTTAGGCTAAATTGTGGAAACGTTGAGTCAGACTGAAAAATTCAATGCCATAGCCGGGATTTGAACCACGGATCTTCTGGTTTCCGTCCAGCCGCAATACCATTGTGCTACTATGGCCAACGTGCCGATATGACATTAAATTCTCCAACTGACTCGTATTTTCCCGGTAAACCACTTAGGAGTTCTCATAAACACATGAGACAACTACCTTAATGGCGACTTACTACATGTAAGTACTTTAAGGCCCGGGCTTTATAGTTAACCACTATTAGGTTAATTAATGGAAATTAATTATTCTTTCACACTGGCCGTGTGTAGGCTAAATTGTGGAAACGTTGAGTCAGACTGAAAAATTCAATGCCATAGCCGGGATTTGAACCATTGGCCATAGTAGCACAATGGTAGTGCGGCTAGACGGAAACCAGAAGATCCGTGGTTCAAATCCCGGCTATGGCATTGAATTTTTCAGTCTGACTCAACGTTTCCACAATTTAGCCTACACACGGCCAGTGTTAAAGAATAATTAATTTCCATTAATTAACCTAATAGTGGTTAACTATAAAGCCCGGGCCTTAAAGTACTTACATGCAGTAAGTCGCCATTAAGGTAGTTGTCTCATGTGTTTATGAGAACTCCTAAGTGGTTTACCGGGAAAATACGAGTCAGTTGGAGAATTTAATGTCATATCGGCACGTTGGTCATAGTAGCACAATGGTAGTGCGGCTGGACGGAAACCAGAAGATCCGTGGTTCAAATCCCGGCTATGGCATTGAATTTTTCAGTCTGACTCAACGTTTCCACAATTTAGCCTACACACGGCCAGTGTGAAAGAATAATTAATTTCCACAAATCTGTTTCTCATCCTCAAACCTTAATACCAAGAGTAAAGTGCGGAAGCTTTATTGTAACCAAGATGAGTTAGCTCGCATCACAGATTTCATTTCGGTCCAAGGCAATGCTTTGTCAGCAGCCCCACTGTTTGGACCGATATGATGGTTAGTAAACCGACTCAGTTCTTATTAATCAAGAATAACTTGACGCACAGCAATAGTATGATTTGTAAGTCAAGTAGAGAAAATGTAACACTGGACCTTCTCAGAGAAGACGATGAACGGCCCTTTCAACCAAGCAGCTCTCTAATGTCCTCTTTCATTGTTGCAAGGTTGCACTCTATCCGGCATCGCCCTGAGCCATGAAAACCTAGAAGCGCTTGAAAGATGAGAAGGAAACAGAAATATGGAAAATGATGGAAGAGAAATCGTGGCAGATTGGAAATCACTGCAGCTTTCACCTATCAGCCAAAGAAAACCATCTAAACCCAGAGTAGACGGTCTGGTAGTAGGTGTAAATATGTATAATATTTCATATAAATAACCGTTTGGTCCAGGTGAGACATCTGGATAAGGTTTCTCTCGAGGTTTTCCCCTATCCTGAAAGATGTCGGGTAACTAAGCTCTCTGGGCCTTGGGCGACTCATTTGAGCTTGATTTCATCCATTTCATTATGTCCGACATGACTTATGCTAGAAGACGTTAATTGCATATATAAACTTGTAAAAGACTTCAATATATTAGCGGATTATTTTTTTTCGCCTGAGATAATAGTTGTAATTATTTCCAAATATAGTAAAAATATATTATTCATTTTGGTGTTAAAATAAATGGACTGAAAAAATGTTATCTTTAGCAGACTCTGATATCGTATAATACATTTAAAATGCTAATGATTTATGATACATATTGACTGTTTCGCAAAGCAATTTTAGAGAAAGGAAGACTTTAAACTACCGCAACAAAACGTTCTATATTGCTAAATACAGATAAAAATAATTAAGTTATTATCAAAGAAGAATAATTTCAAAGGACGTTCATGTATTCTATCACACAAACAATATGATACACAGTCAATTCATCATTTAATGATAATGAACAGGTTTGCCGTGAAAGCAATCAAAACCATTATTTTACCATGATGCAGGCTTTAACATCTGAGAGTAAACCCAGATAAATCTGAAAGTTCACTAGCCTAGTGAACACTTTGAAAAGAAACTATATATATTACATAAAAAATAAACGTTCATTTTTTCGCGTCTAGTTTGAAAATTATGCATTTTGATTGTAAAGTGAACTAGTACTAATTAGATTCGGAAATTTACAATGAAGTACAAACGGGTTAGTAATACTATACTATTTTCTTTATCGATCTTAACAAAATTGACCCGTGTATGAAAGTCAATAGGTATTTAGCATTTTAAGGAGTGATCTACAAAAAAGAAGCAGTATTTTCGGAGCTGATGGTTCGTTCTGCACAATTAATAGACAATAGCGCAATTTACGCGGAGACACTTCTTTGGAGGAAGGAACGAGCTCCACGTTGTTATGAATTTCGAGGAAATCACTCTTTCCACTTTGAATGGTCGCTAACAAATGGGTTCACTAAAAACCCACATACGCAGGGGTGGACAGTGATGGAGAGAAAGGGGTGCTGCAGGCATTGAAAATCACAGTTCGGCCCAACCCTCTCTGAGACAGAGACCTATAATTATTATTGCTTGTGTGGTGTGAGTGAATGAATCCGTAGGACGTCGGCGAGTTCCTCTCAACAATCCATACACGTCCTCTGTCATTGTTCAACCATCCATCTATCCGCCCCGTACGTCCGTCCTTCCTCTCTCTCTATGTCTGTCTGTCTGTCTCTAATCAGTAATCACGTTGAATACAATATGGTGACAGTATCATAGGTGATCGCTTACTGCCGCACCCCCATAACTTACCCCCGAGTTCCCTTTCCAACACATCCATATATACTGCCCACAATGTTACAATTTGTTGATATAATTATTATCCTCCCCTCTTCCCCGCCGCCTCCACACATTCCAAATTTACCCCTGCATCCATCTGCGTTGTTGTAACATCTGTCAATAGAAGCAACACAACTCGGCCCCATAGTTGATGATGTATGAGCAGGAGCACAGTCATGGCAATTGCTATTCATATTGCTGTTGAAACCGTAGCGTGGTCTATCTATCACTCAGTCATTTGGCTGGATGCGAAGGAGGGTGGAAGGGGTTGGTTCCGACCTAGCTGACTGGCGGACTGGACTGGTGGACTGGACTGCCTGACTGGAGTGACAAGTAGTCGAGTCATTCGTTTCGTTAATTCGATTGTTCAACAATTACTCCCGCGTTAATTGCTCTTTAACCTCAAACGCTTCCACCGGTGACCCGGGGTTGACGAAGACCAAAAAGTGATATTCAATATCTCAGCTCTGTTTCAATTACACAAATTTATGTTGACGTTAAGGCATTTTTATTTTATCTCCTCTCTCTATTCTTTTTTCCTCTCCCCCTCTGGTTCTACTTTATATTGTATTAGGAATCGTAGCTTTAGAGCAGTTTTAGAATGTCCTATTGAATCATCACTGGCGAATGTTGTAACATTTTTAAAATACGTTTCTCTCACTGAATTTCTCAAGGTAACTTTTATATTGCCCCTAAATTTAAATTCGAAATATTTGTTAATGTTTTAAACAACAATATTTACATATTAAATGTATTAAGAAAGAGTTAGTAATATCAAATGATAAATAAATGAGACAGTTGAAATTATACCAAATAAGCTCGAATTAATAGAGAATTTCCATAAAATATTTAAAAAAAGCACGAGAAAGCTTTATCTGGTTAACTCCGCTAAGTGAGATTGAAAGTCGGGATATCTAAGTCGCAAGGATGTGAGTTGTATGGCAAAATTTGACAATTTTGTTTGTGTTTTTTGCCATCTAATTAAGGGTCTAACCGAGGTAATGAAATAATGTGCTCTCAATATCTACCTGTCAATCAACAGTCGTATATGTAAATCGGAATTAGAGTAATATGTAGACTATAATTTCGTTTTAATTTAAATCCACCAGAAAATAATAAACAATCGGAGTTATTTATTCAGTGAAAAGTGTTTCTTTGAAAACGGGTTTTCTATTTTCCATATACTTTTGGAGTTTTCTCCTTCTCTCTTTATTGGATCCTATTGTCTACCAGCTTAAACATTTTATGCGACGAATCTTACTCCTAATCAAAACTTAACAATATTCAGTGCCCCAAACTATAGTTACTTATCTTTATGTTATAAAGCTAAGACGGATAGATGAGTCGAAACAATGAAGCCAATAAACTCAATTAGGTAAGAGGCAGGAAATCCCTGCATTAATGCATTGCTGTGGAAGACAGCTGTTAGATGTATTGACCAAGATCTGCGTTTGGTTTATTATTATGGAATAAGTTAATTTTTCAACCCCAAAGTGTATACAAGGAATAGATTAACGGGCCCCAAAAGATGTGCAAAAGTCCAAAGAGAAACGTTCAGCTAGTGATGAACTCACGTGAGTAAATGACCAATAAAAGTGGATATGTGAAACGTACGATAACAGATGAAGTGAATATAGAAAATAGGAAATCTCAAAATAATCATCACACAGGAAAATAAAGCCGGAGAAGCGAAAATTGAGCAGCATAATAATACAAATATAGCAAATGCATCCATGCTTGAGAAGACATACTAGTGAAGAACAGGAAATAATCCAATACCTTTAACACGCTCTTTCGCCAAATTTGACGCGTAAGATTCAAATCAAAAAGCTCCTAACGAAGGGTGATTCGCTGCAGATGAATCGGGAGGCCTAATGAACTTAGCATAAGAGCCTGTGTTTATAAGTGGACTGTTCATGATTTTATCAGAATAGATAAAAGTGAACCCTTGCAGCTTACAATAAAATGATCGTCCATTGATCCCATCACTCATTGGAACAAAATAACATTCTTTTTTATTTTGGAGGATTTGAAGCAACATACTGAAAAATAATATAATAATATAAATAAATAGCTCATAACATCCCTTAAGAGCAAGGGCCTTCCACCCACTTTTGGGGTTAGCTCGGCCATTACAGGGTGAGCAAATCCATGTAAGACACCAGTTCCTTGTCTATCCTTAATTAATTTGAAATCGTTATATCCAGAAATGACTGTTCATTTCCACTGTCACTTTCAGTTTAGAGTTGCTACCACATGTTTCCATTGACGTCTGTCTTTTGCCGTTCTAATCCATTTTGCATCTAGCCCATCCTTGAACTCTAGGGACCATTGTAGCCTCGACGTCCTCTGTTTCTCCTCCCTTGTCGTTATATATCGATATATCGATATTAAAATTTTGGGAGAAATAAAATAAATTTTCTATGTACCAGATACAGTGACAAACATAACAGGATTAGATAGCCATTAAAAAATCAGTATGTATTTACACATTGAATGTATGTAATTAAAATGTATTTACACAGAGAATGCACTCGAGTAAACAAGTACCAGAACTTAGAACTAAAACAGATTAATCTATACACATCGATTATAAAGGAAACCCCCCACAAGCCCTTATTATACCCAATTTTATAAATATCCCTTCTCGGTAATCAATATAAACATTTCAGATATAATATTCTTGCATTTTTCCTTGAAGATTAAATGGGAATGGCAGAATTGTCAAGCGATGGACATTCTTGTTCCCTGTTTAGAAATTTCATCCTCCTTGCATGACAAAATGAAAACACGAATTATAACTTGACATTGCAAAAGAAGTGCGTTAGTAAAGTGAAAGCATTAACAAGGAACTTCTCGGATATCGTTATCTGCACAAAAATATATTTGGCATAAATCTTGTTCTTTAACAGTCATTATGCATATTTATTATCCCATTTCTTACCTTTCATTGCAATGATCGTGCATTAGGAACCTATTATTATTATTATTATTATTATTATTATTATTATTATTATTATTATTATTATTATTATTATTATTATTATTATTATTATTATTATTATTATTATTATTATTATTATTGTTATTATTATTATTATTATTATTATTATTATTTTGTAATTTTCGCCCTCCAACGTTTAGTCATATCGGAGATGAATGAAACGGGTGAAATAGTGCTCAAATGAGTCCGCGGTGCATGGAGCTTAGAGTTACCCAACATTCGTCCTTCAGGATAAGGGAAAACCCCGGAAAAAACCTTATCCAGGTAACTCATCCTGAACGAGATTCGAACTCGGGACCTCCTGAACTTGAGGCAGACACGCTACCAAATATGCTATCAGGAGAATGTTACCTATGCATCGGTAATGGTGTCAAAGCGTATGGAGCGGAGCTATTTGGGTGGGTTCTGTACAATACACACACACACACACACACACACACACACACACACACACGCACGCACGCACACACCGATTCTTTCTCAATCATACATCCACACTCTGGCAGGGAGGATATCCTTAATCAGGGTAAAATGTTCAGCTGAGTCAGGAATCGAATGCGTGACCTGCAAGCTGATGCTCTATTGATTGAACTATGGAACCAGTCCTCTACATTTTTGGTGCAGTGTTATTTTGTCAGTGTGGTTTTGTCTATCTCTTACGCTTGACCTGTTGTGCAAGTCATTCAGAATGAAGATCACTTCAGGGGCTTTTTGTGTGAAAACTCGAGTTATGCATTGCCTTTGACAAATTTTAATCAAAATCGCCATGTTTAACGAAAGAAGAAATGTTCAAAATATTTTCTCTCTGTACGGAAATTCAGGGTGACGTACTTTCTTGAAAACATATTTGGCACTCTTTGAAGACACGTGAATTAAATATGACTTTTAATATTTAATATACCATATCATTTTGGAATTATCCTAATTAATACTATTCATAGACTTACAGACAGAGAGACGGAAAGACGCTTTTTATTTATTGAATTAGGAAACAAGTATTAGTTTTTTGTTATCTCCTGTGCACTTGTCCATTTTGATGCTTTTCACAGTGACTACACCTATGGGCATTTTTAAGAAAAGAAAATACAAGGATGAAAAAGCTGCAAAAATACAGCAACATGAAAAGTGAAGTTAATGTGGAACTAAGAATAGTGACCCAGTGCTTATAAATAATTCTGTAGGCTCAAGTATTGCTAATCTTCAAAGTGTTTCTAAGAAAAATCTAAGTAAAACAAAGTTCAGTGCACCATGAATGTGAAACAAAAATATATATAATAATTAACTTTAACATTTTTACTCTGTTTCCTGGTTGTTTTCTAGGCTCAAGTAAGTTTTATAGACGTTTCTATTTCAAGGCGAATTACTCAAAACATTTTTAAACATAAATGACCCTTTTTCTCTGATACTGCAATCTGCATAATACGTTTACCACATAGTACAATTCAAATATTAAGTCACTTTAGTGGAAATTGCTCAAGTAGTTTATTTTTTAAAAATAAAATGTCAAACAAATTATTGAAAGTTTTAAAGGTTTACAAAAAATAATATTTTTTGTTCAAATCAGTATTTTAACATTAAAACAAATGAGTGTGCTTAGAAGAAATGAAACAAGATCGGGTAAAATTTTCACATTTCTATGTTCAGTGGGTTCAGAGAAAACGAATCATCAACCTCGCTAATTTAGCATTAGCGAGATAGGGCTTGAGTCCGATTTACAATTCTTTTTAGAAGCAATGCTTGTTAGTCACCGGTCAATGTCCAAATTATCTGTGCCAACGGAGACAGAGGACACAATAGCTACGAAATAAGTCACGATCCGTCTTCACCTACCTTGAAATATAATTTGGTATATCAAATTATACCAAAATCAAGGAGTAAAGCAAGTTTCCCACTTTTCCTAAATTTGGGAATAGAATTAGTCAACCGGAGGAACTCTAGCCACTGGAGCACATCTCATTTAGCCGATAGGCACAATGTACTTCAACATGAGCCCTGGTATGGAGGAGTGATCCAGACAATGATGTGCGCTAGCAAGGTTGGGGTCTTTAACATTTCCAAAGTCGTGAAAAGCTGCCGCTTCCCTGCTATTCCAAGCGCCAGAGAAAATTTACGGTGCACAAATTCAAGAGGCGTCACCTAACACATAGGTTGAAATAATAGGTATAAAGAATTTGTAGTAGAAAAAGAACAATATATTATTCGCTTACTTCCCTGGTGAAACCATGAATTCCAGAAAGATAGGAATTTGCACCCAGCGCCCTTGTTACACACAGGGGTAAGGAGCACCGTAAAAGTTTGATAATATAATTCATGGAGAGTGTATTACGAAATGTTCTTGTACGATTTCGCGATAGAGAGACAGGTATCTTAAGTTCCGTGCTTTACTGCACTCTAGCGGATAAAGCATAAGTTATGCGCCAGAGAAATCTCGGCACCACCTTCTCTCATAAGAAGCCGTGTATAAACAGACAGCCTTGCTCTTAACACAGACGATTATGAGCGTAGGTGCTGCCGTTCTGGAATCGGCACCAAGCCAAAGAAAACAACCAGGACAGAGCACTTTCGTTTAACGCGCCTATTCACACGAGGGAGCAGATACTCACTACCTCAGAAACCTTACCGGTATTTGGTAGTACAGAAGAAGTTCAACAGGTAGCTTGGTATATGTAGTTAAATGAAATAGGAGAACAATTTATACATCTCGTATACATCTGCTGAAACAATGGTATTCCAGCGGGAAAAATAACATTATAAATAATGCCCAAGATTAAAAGTCTTAGAATAAGTCACCAGTTTCATTATTTGAGATAAAGAATTTCATATGCATATCAGAAAGGTGTATGCAATACTAAATAAATTCCATTAATGCATAACACAGGAAGACATAAATAGTTAAATACACGTATACGATGGTAGTATCATTCTTCTGTTATTGAACGGGTTGTTAACTAAATATAAAAGTATATTTATAAAAGTATATATAAATATAAAAGCAGACTTTTATGGAACACATATATCATCTTTTATTTTCGAAAAACAAAAGCATTACAAAGTAGAAAGATATTCCAGGCATTATCAGAGTCTTCAAAGCTATTTCACTTACCATATTTTATTAAATAATATATATCATTTGTTATCAAGACGGAATTTTTTATGTAGAATGATGATATACATTCCGAATATTAGACACAAAATTAATTTCTGAACGCACTATATACGAGGGGGCACCCAAAAGAAACCGGATTGTTATCATAAAAACTTTATTGATGAACATTTTTACAAAATTATTTCAGTCACCTTCAAAATACTCTCCATTACATGCGATGCACTTTCAAGTCTCTTTTCCCACTGTTGGAAGCACGTTTGGAACTCCTCAAGTTTGATACTGTCCAGTGCCCTTTGCGAAGCTGTTTTTACCGCCTCCACATCGTTATAACGCTTCCC
Source organism: Mantis religiosa (assembly GCA_030765055.1). Taxonomy (NCBI): domain Eukaryota; kingdom Metazoa; phylum Arthropoda; class Insecta; order Mantodea; family Mantidae; genus Mantis; species Mantis religiosa. The sequence goes on along the minus strand of CM060951.1, from coordinate 60,306,570 downwards.
TTTCAGAGCTTCTTTTTTCTTTTGTGGAAATAGGAAAAAGTCGCACGGGGCTAGGTCCTGCGAATACGGAGCGTGGGGAACGACAGACCAGCTCTGAGATGCCAAATAGTGGGTCACTTGTAAGGCCGTGTGTGCTGGAACGTTGTCCTGATGCAGAAACCAGTCACCTGATCGCCAAAGTTCCGGGCATTTCCTCCTCACATCCTCTCGCAGACGCCTTAAAACATCCAACTAAATGTGCTGGTTAACAGTTTGGCTAGGGGTTACAAATTCCCGATTCACAATTCCATGAACACAAAAAAAGACAAAGATCATCGACTTCACATTTGACCTCACTTGCCTTGCATTTTTGGTCTGGGAGAGTTGGGAGTCCTCCACTATCTTAACGCTTGCTTGGTTTCTGGATCATACCCGTAACACCAACTCTCAGCCCCTGTAATGACTTTGTTCAAGAAGTTTGGATCACGTGCAATCTCTGTTTTCAAGCCCTACCACACATTCATGCGGATGGTTTTGTGCTCCTGTGTGAGAAGGAGCGGAACAAATTTAGCAGCAACACGTCTCATGTGCAAATCCTCCCTCAAAATCCGCTGGAACGAGCTCCAACTGATTCCTGTCGCTGCTGAAATTTGGTCGATCGTTTGGTTGACATTCTGGCGGACCTTTTCAATGTTCTACTCATTTCGCGATGTTGCAGGGCGTCCAGAACGAACTTGGTATTCAACACTCATCTCACCACGTTTAAAGCGCCCAAACCACTCGAAAACCTGTGTGCGGCTCATAGCGTCCTCCTGGAAAGCTTCCTGAAGCATTTGGTGTGTCTCCGTTGTAGATGTTTTAAGCAGGAAAAAGTAATTCACACACTCTTGGTTCTTTTAAAGTTGCCATAATGACTTTGCAGAGGTAACCCGCCAACACTCAGAGAAACACAATAGCACACTTGCACGTTCAGCTCTACACTGACGCCGTCTGCACATCTGTTTCATGAAGATCTCTACTAACACCATCTAGCGTGAGAACCCTACACTACCTCTATGAGTGGCAGCGCCCTTGGAGTCCGGTTTCTTTTGGGTCCCCCCTCTTAAATATTTGACCACAAAAAATTGTAGTCAAATATTGGTAAGTCCTTGGATACCTTCTTTATAACTTTTATTTGTGAATTCCTGAATGTGTTTTGAATTGGCACAAAATTCATTAAGACCTTTTTGATTTTGTGAAGTTTGCGGAAACTGGAAATTTGTTTTCGAAGCAGTTTTTAGACATTGGAAATGGTAAAGTTGCCATTGACAGCTCGACCGAATTAATTGCATTACCCACAGATTTCTGTCACATCACAGACATAGAAGTGGAGCTTTTTCAGCTTGCTCTTTCCGGACATAACGCTACAGTAAACTGAGTGAACGAGCAATATGGCGGCAAAAGATACAGATGTCGATAATCTTAATGCGACCATGAAGAATTTCCTTCGGGAGAGTAGCTTTCGTACAAATTACTTGACACAGTTATAAACCAGGATGACGCAGTCAGCTATCCCAGAGTTTTTTTTTTAAATCCATTTGCACCGCCTGGACTCCCACCTCACAATTAAAAATTAAAAGTAGGATCAGTTCTGATCATGCTGCGTAACATAACCAACCACGACTGTGCAATAGAACGAGACTGTGTAAAACCTAATGAATAAAGTCCTGGAGGCATCAGTCATCAAAGAAAAGTACAAAGCAGAGGATATCTTCATACCGCGTATTTCGATGACCCCAACGAACTTGCCTTTTGAGTTTAAGCGTCTACAATTTCCCTTGCGTTTGAATTTTGCAATGACCATAGATAAATCACAAAGGCAGTCATTGGAATTTTAGTTAATCTATGGAAATTAATCATTTCTTTACACTAGCCGTAAACAGGCTAAGGACTTTGATAGATTGAGTCAACATGAAAAATTCAATGCAATGGCCGGGATTTGAACCACGGATCTCCTGGTTTCCGTCCAGTCGCTCTAACCATGGCTAACGTGCCGTCCTGACATTGAATTTTTCATTTAACTCGTACATTTTCCCTGTAAACCACTAGGGGCTCTCGCACCTGAGATACACTTACTAACGTAAGTACTTTTAACATCATTTAAATCGTATTATTTTAGTTAATTGATGGAAATTAATCATTTCTTTACACTACTGGTCTTTGATAGATTGAGTAAACATGAAAAATTCAATGTCATGGCCGGGATTTTAACCACGGATCTCCTGGTTTCCGTCCAGTCGCCTATTACGGCTAGTGCAAAGAAATGATTAATTTCCATCAATTAACTAAAATAATAGGAGTTAAATGATGAATCCTGGGAGTCAAGTACTTACGTTAGTTTGTCTCCACAAACGGTGTATCACGGATGCGAGAGCCCCTAGTGATTTACCGGGAAAATATGAGTCAAATGTAAAATTCAATGTCACGAGGCCACGTTAGCCATTTTAGCTTAATGGATTAGAGCGACTGGACGGAAACCAGGAGATCCGTTGTTCAAATCCCGGCCATGGCATTGAATTCTTCATATTGACTCAATCTAACAGTCATTGGAAATTTGCGGTATCAACTCGGACTTCCCTGTTTCTCTCATAGATAATTATGCGTCACGTGTTCACGCGTCGGAAAACCATTATCTTTATATATTTACGCACCACAAAAAGGATAAAAATATTGTTTATCAGAAAGCTTAAAATTGATTAACTTAACTGTAGTTGTGGTGTATTTAAGCTTCGCCCTCAATTGCAGAATAACTAATCCGATTTCTTTATGTATATAGACATATTCAGACAACTTATATTGGTGGTACGACGTTCGCCGGGTCAGCTAGTCATAAAATAAACATAGAATTGATTATCAAGAAGATATGAGAATGCCAAAGCACAGATGTCCGAAAGTTATACCTAAGGAACAGTTGACATCGTTTCCTTCATTTTTTTTTCTCTCTCTCTAGGTCAGTAGGATCTCTGCTATTCCTGTTTTAACCAATTTCCTCTTCATTTGAATTCAAGTTGAGTACATAGGCATTATTATGTGAAGGAAGGCCAGTCTTAGGTGAGTGGTGAAAAGAAACGAAAACAACAGAATTTATCCTGAATGGCTGGGAGGTATGCTTCGCAACGGCAATGCACATCATCTGGATGAACCTGTGTCATTTTGGTTTGATATCAAAAGTCTGCCATTCCAACGTTAATCCATGAAACGAGGACGGCCTTACGCTCAGATGCGAAAGAAAAAGGTTGGAGCAAGCATAAGGGAATGTTAGAAATAGTTATGGGGTGTGCGTTGGGGTGTCAGATGCAGTTTGGTACTTTCATAGCCATAAACGACTGGGATCAATAAGTTACATAAATGCATGCAGTTAGATTATAAGTTGACAAGACACATTTACGTTTTGCTGTCAGAACAAGCCTGATGGCCCAATTCCTTGTAGTATGGGAACATTTGCTGTTTTATGGCAACAGATTCAATGAATGAAACCAACTTCTAAGAGTGCTCTGGAGCTTGTGAAGAGTGATAGTCGCCAGGGTCAAGCAGGGGTACCAACATGTAGCAGAAGGAAATCTCGCGGCTTCCACTCTCTGTTGTCATCTTCCCCTTTCGTCATCGCGCAGGGGGGTTGCAGTTCGACCGGACTGGCCCATACATATAGCCAGCGGTGACGTGTAATCGTTTCTCCAACCACATACACACATACCGCTATGTGTGTGCGTGTGCAGTGGGACGGAGACCATTTGTCTACAGTGGTCGGTCACTGGAGTGAGGTGAAGGGGGGAGAGATTCTCCAAACGTTGTGTGTATAATGCGAGCATGCATGCCTCTATAATGCTGATCGCTCCACTTTGTCATCCTTGCGTCTTCCTCTATATATATATATCTGTGTACTCCTACCACCCAGCCATCCATCTATCCATCCGTCCGTATGTCTGTCCGCTCGTTCACCCATCCATCCACCTATCCGTCTATCCACCCATTCTATCCGACAGTAATAACAACAACAACATAACTCATGGCCAATTCCTGGGTCTCTGCACCCCTGTATTTCTCCAGTGGCGTTCTCTGTGGGAGATGTCACGAAGTGTTAAACAAGCCCAGTAAAAATATTGTAAAATATAGTATTATAATATTTAATTAACCTGGCCAATTGTGAATGTTTTGAACTTCTGCTTGTGCTTCAGAAGTATATTTAGTACATAACAAAAGTGCAATTCTGAAAAGATGATTGATATCTTTAAGTGCGCATTAATATCTGAAATATATGAAAGAGTTAAGGAAACTAAATGTAACCTGGTAGGTTAAGGATTGTTTTAATGAGCACAGCACTTTGTTAACCTTTAGCAAACAATGGAACTTTTAATTTGTTTCAGACTCATCTATTAAAAAGATCAATTTGAGTATTCGGTTGCTTGACTCACCATTAGGAATGTCTTTAACAGAGCTTTATTTTATAATTAGACTGGCAGCAGTCTAATTATAAGACTACGTAGCAGTAGAGACGAACCAGCCTCTATCACGTGAAGCACTACATGTGTGGAAGATTGGTTTAAGTTGGATATGAATCGATTACTGCTGGGTAGAAGCGGGATAGCAACGATCTTTACTGCGTTAAGGAAGTTGCAGTCAAAACCAAAGGACAAGTCCAAAGAATTGTTCAGTGTGGACTGAGGACGTCAACACTGCGAACCTCAAACGCTTCATTTGGATGTTAGACAGTGTTGAGAAACTGTGGCAGTTGCGTTTAATTGTGATTAACATACACATATGCATGATACCAAATAGGTCTGTTAAGAAACTCATGTAGGCATAGCCTTTATTCTGCAACATGAATAGTACCTTCGTACTCTATAGGAATTCAACAAAGGTCACACACATTGTAACTCCAGAGAATTGTTGCATCTATTCCCCCCGGGAGAAAGGGATAACATGAAGGAAACATAGTAGGCCACAGGGCACAGACATTCAGAGCACAGAGAACATAGAGGCCTCTGATATCTCCTGAATGAAGGATCCAACTCAGTACTGATGTTGCCCAGAGGAGAAATTAAACAGCAGGGCAATCATCCGCGCCATTTAATCAGCGCAGTCACATATCATGCAGAAACAATGAAATATAAAAAAGGGAATTATAGGAAGGCTACCTTTGTACTGTAAATCCGAGTATTTGCTAGAGTTGTGAGACTTCCAGGACAAATGGGAATGAAGAAATTTTTAGGCAAATCGCATAGAAACAGAGACAATATAGCCTAACAATATATATATATATATATATATATACATACGTATGTATACATGCGTATACATAATACGGTATTAGAGGTATTGTATTGAAAAGGTTATAAAACTACGAGGCCTGTCGTAAAATAAGGTCTTCAATTTTATTTAATATAGAAAATATGTTAAGTTATCGAAAACAATGAATGTTACATAGATGGAAAGGCGGAACCTACAGCTATTTTTCAACGTAATCAGAATTGCGATCGATGGACTTTTGCACGCGCTGTGGCAGTTTTTCTATACCCTTGTCATAGCACTCTCCCGCCAAGTTGCGCACGTAGTGCTCAACCTCGTTTTTCAAATCATCGTAGGTCTGAAAATGTATTCCACCCAGGTGTGACTTCAGCTCAGGAAACAGATGATAATCACTAAGTGCTAAGTCTGGACTGTAGGGGGGATGGGTAAGGATGTACCATCCGAATTGGGCCAGGAGATCAGCCGTTGCATTTGCAGTATGCGACAATGCAAATGTTCGGTCAAAATCTTGTCAATCGTAGTCTTACTGACTTCAGGGATAAGTTCGCACAGCTCGCGAACTATCACACGCCGATCTTTAAGCATTTTTTGCTCTACTTTCGCTATTGTTTCGGCTGAAACTGAAGGCCGACCAGAACGCTGTTCGTCATGGACGTCTGTACGTTCGTCTTTGAACTCTCTGCCCCACTTTCGCACGTTTTTGACGTCCATACACTCTGGGCCATAGTCTTCGCATAACTGACGATGAATTTTAGTGGATGTAGTGCCCTTGGCACTCAAAAAAACGGATCACTGCACGCAACTCACACTTGGCGGCGGAAGTGATAGGAAGCTCCATCGCAAACGGCTGCCCAGCCAAGACTAATGGTTGCAACGGGTTCGTTGTGGTGGAGATTTGAAGGGGTAAAACCAAGCTACACGTAAGTATTGCCGGATCTCACGTAATAGCGTTCCTCATGGCTCCAGCGCCTTGGAGACCTTATTTTACGGACACGCCTCGTACAAAAGCTGCTTACAACTTTTACTTAAAACATAAGATTTATATGAATCAATTTTTATTTTTGAGGTTATTCTGAGGTAAACATTACTAAAAATTGAGTAAACATTCTCAAATAATTGTAGTCATTCAAAATGTGTCTGAATAATAATAAATGTTTCTGTACGTGCACTTTTAAAGATATACTTAGGTGCATTTCACTATGTATGAATGATACATTTATATGATATGAAGGTTTTTCATTTAATAATATATTCAATATGATCTCAAATCATAGAAAGAACTTTTGATACCAAATTGGAAATTGTATTCCGGTTATAATACAATCAGCAGTTGGAGAAGTTCTTATGTAGAAGGTGAAAGGGTATCAGTGTGAGAACATGAAACTGTCCGTATTTAACTGGATGACCTTCAAGCAGTGGGTTTGAAGAAAAATTGTTGGCAGCAGTTCTGATTTGCAAAGAAAGTTAGGAGCTTCAGAACTTTATTAAATATGTTCACTTCCACTTGGAATACTGAACAGATATTCAACAATATATGCACCGAACTTAGACAATCTCGGACCTAAAGAACTTAGTAATATTTTAGGTAAATTGATGGGAATAATTTCTTTCACACTAGCCCTGTGTAGGCTAAAGTTTGGATGAGAAGAGCCAAAATGAAAAATTCAATGCCATAGCCAGGATTTGACCCACCTAATAGTGGTCCGTGGTTCAAATCCCGGCTATGGTATTAAATTTTTCAGTCTGGCTCTATTCAACTTAGTAACATTTCTATCATTACCGTTTTTGGAAACGCATTATGGTGTGCGATGTAAAATGGCATGAGTAGGAAAGACTTCTAGCTAACCTATAGTATTGCGCATTCAAAAGAACGTCTGAACCAATTGTGGTTTAGAATAATATCCAAGTTTTTTTTCTAACATTTAGTTATTATGCTTTAAATAAAATATTTCCCGCTTATTTCAGATGGCACAAGAATTTGGAGATGTTGCGATTCCGTCCAGTTACAAAACTGTAAATGGAAATTGCGCACATTTGACATTATTAAACTTCCAGAAGGCTCTCTCCTGAAGGTAAAGAATTCCCCTCGGTCCTTTTTGTACCGGGTTTAAAGCGCAAAAAAAAAAAAAAAATCGAAAATTATTCGTTTTATATAATATATACCTTAACAGCTCTAATTAATCTTTCAAATATTTCACAAACCTTTAATTCTATAAATAATAAAAATTCATTAAATACACATATTTTCATGTTAGATTACTTTTAGCTTTTAGATCGCAATAATATACAAATAAAACTGATATAGCAGTAAATATCCATGTATTTTTGTAGTTTATCTCATTATATGATAACTTTACTTCACTTTTAAATTCCTATTTGTTTCTCTTATATTCTAGCTTTACGTTACGTCTATAGTAAGTACATTATTGTACAGAGAAGCAAACATCACATGCTGGAGTGCAGAATATTAAGCTTACCTCTGCACAGGTGGAAAGTATGAAGCAACAGAACCTTAAATGTTTGCAGCCAAACAGACCTTATGGAAGTCATCCCATCATTTCCTGGTTTGAAGATACGGTGCACAACTCATGCTGTTCAAAGATAGGACAAACTTCCCGATGGTTTTCAGGGGAATACCGTTTTCTTCCAATACGAAACCGGTTATCCGTTCGGAACCGCCTCGTTTAACGAAACCTAACACACATGAAACATGAGAAAAAAAAACTGAAGGAAAGAAAATCCTAGTAAGTGAGAAACAATTTACCTCCCGAGAAGGGAAATCCATACAAAGACTAGGGTTGGAGTGAGCGGTAGACAGGATCCGAAATAGGGCCTCCAAAATATCTTACCAAGAGACTACCCGCTCGGTACGCATCCATTATACAAAAATAGAACTAATCCTTGTTTCTCATAAGCTTGCCCCGTATATCTTAACGGTCACGTGACCTAATCACCTCTCATTAGTTGCTGTTGTAGTATAGACTGTTGGGCGGTAAAAATTAGTTCGTTATTTAACATGGTGATATATCTTTATATGTTGGAAGATAATTATCAAATTTATATTTTCGTAACTGTTTTATTTAAATATATTACGCAACAGAGTTTATTTATCTCAAATGCATGTTAATTCTTAAACGAAGTAAAGAGGAGGTTCCTTTGCTCTCAAGCACATGACACGATAGCACGTGATTTAGCGGTAGTGATGACATATTTGTTCATGACATTTATCACTGACCTTGTTTTAAACTGGATTAGTCATATATCGCCATTCGACGGTGTGCTCTGCCGAGTGCGAGAGCTAAATTATTTTATTGATCGTTTATTGCACGTGTACTTATTATATGTATAATGGCAGAGTCTACCGCCAGTTTTTCGCTGAAGCATCGCAAGAGAAAACCTTTACAAAGCGGCGAAAAAATAATTGTGGTGCATGTGTTTAATGCACTCACAGAGAAGTATCCGTCTTTGTCAGTGAGAGAAGTCGAACAGCTGTGCCTTGAACTTACAGGTGTGTTAGATGCGTAGGAACAACGTGACATGAAATTGAGACAACATGAAAACTTAGCACTCCAGGGACGATATTGCTGTGTGGCGAAGACGTTATTTAAGGACAATCAGATTGTACCGGAATACAAATAGCAAAATGTACTACCTTAACAAAGACTTGGGTGAATGAAGCACACACAAGTATGGCGTGACACGACTTTTAAGACTGAACGACAAGCATTTTTGTAAGGTATGTGTGCTGGTTTTAAAAAATCCCAGTGGAAAAAGCCGAAGGCCTTTCATTATAAACTTGTTTCAGTTTCATTGCTCATTCATTCAGTTTCAACTTCCTCAGTTTCATTATAAACTTCATTATTTTTACATGCCTTCATATTCTTAATTGTATGATTTTATCTATACTCCTGGCAATTATTATGACGTTTACTGCAATTTTAAATGTGACGGGAAGGTACCGCCTATGGCCTATGGCACGAAATCATTAGTCAGTCAGGATGAGGGGAAAGGTAGTTGCACGCGGAGTGATACATGTCAGCGGGGCAAGGTTATGTGAAACCGAGATTAGTAATAAGAAGACGATGGCATGAACATATATTAAGAATGGAGGATGGAAGATATCCAAATGCAGTACTAAACTATAATCCAAAAGGAAGAAGTGACAGAGGATGACCCAGGAAACGCTGGAGAGGTCTATGAAGCCGGAACGGGCGATATGCCCAAACCTTGGAGTGAAGAAGCAGAAGACGATAACTTAAAAGTAAAAGTACTTTTAACCTCTGGAATTTTTTTGATTTCTCTGAAGACTTAATCGTGTACTTACGACCCTACATTGCTTATATCTGCATAAAATTTCATTAGGATGCCTAATCCTCAATACCAAGCTGGAAGAGGACATTTTCAGAGCATGGTCAACCATAGTTTTCTGCCAATAACTCTGCCTTTCGAGCCTTTATTTGTTCCTCTTTCCTCATTCTTCCTTCTTTTCTCCTTCCTCATTCTTCCGGTATACCCCTTTACATCCTTTCCTCTCTTTGTTTTTCCCTCTTTTCCTCGTTTGTTTAGATTAATTATATGAACTAACATTTTATAACAGCGGGCATTTATTTATATAACTTGCCATTTCTTCTAATTTTTTGTAATTTACTTCCTCCAACGTTAAGTCATATCGGACGATGAATGGAATGGATGAAATGATGCTCAAATGATGCCGAGGTCCATGGAGCTTAGAGTTACACGACATTCGTCTTACAGGATAAGGAAAACCCCCGGGAAAATCTTATCCAGGTAACTCACCCTGACCCAGATTCGAACTCGGGACCTCTTGAACGTGAGGCAGACATGCTACAACCACGCTACCAAAGTGGGCGCCACTTATCTTCTAAATTTATCTAATTTATCTTCCAGCAGTTATATTTTTCTCCCCAAAAGCTTCTTTCCTTCACTCACTCTTAAAATAATTATTTATAGTTTTGTCTATTTTGGCATCCGTTTTCTTCTCCATATTAAATTGTTTCGTCATTTTATCGTTCAGGTCTCTGCTTCCATTTACTTTATAAGCTACAATATTTTTCAAGGTCTCATATGGAGTACAAAACATGTTTCATTTAATTTTTTTTTATTTTTTTGGCAGTTACCATTCATGGCTTCTACTTTACTAACCTCAGACGGTTCGTAATCCCGGCGGCACACGAAATTACATTACAGATTAAATAAAAGTGAGGATATCATAGGAGGAATTACATTCATTTGTTTATGATATTGAAGATTAACCTTTAGGTCATAATTTTCTTAATTAAACGAATTGCAATGTTTGGAGTTTTTCATCTGCTTTACTAACGCATCTCCCAGATACTTTCGTGTTTTTCAGACCCGAGGCTTTGCACGGTGCTGTGGTTACATAATTAATTATGCTCCCGTTTTTAATGTCATTAAGATCTCTACTGAAGGGATGCTAATTAATGACATTGTGTTGTCCTGTTTTACTACATTAAAGTTGTCAAAGATTTGTTACACTCGTCTGGCTAACCCAGCAAAATCTTCGCTTTTAGCACTTTTTGTTTAGAGACCACTCACAGTGTTCAATAATTTAGTTTTTTCCCTCTATTTTATATATAACTGTTACATGCTTACGCCACTTCGTTAAAAGTTGATGAATTAAATACTACAAGATATATTTGCTATGAATACAAAGTAGTTTACAGATTAAAAATCAATGGTGTATATGGATTCACATGTTTTTTTTTTGTGTATCAGCCACATTCTGCACAGTAGAGATTTCTATTAAATGATTCCATATCAGCACGTGACAATTACTTTAAAGTTCAACGTTTCAACTGCATTAATAGTTACATGTAAAACCTAAATAAACAAATAGCCAATCCATTCATAAAGGTAAAGTTCACTTGCTAGTGCAGGGAGTTGCTGCTATGAGCTCATTGGGGTAGGAGCTTCTAAGAGCTTCGTGCCTGCTTGACGCTCCCTCCTTATCTACTGTGACGAGTATTAAAGTTATATATTCTATACACCGTGTACTTAGATTTATGTTCTATAACCTAAGTTCGACTGAACTTAAGGTGATTGATATATAATTTTAAGTCTCCTAAATTTGGTGATCCACCATCATAAGTTCCCTCTTGCACAGCTTGATTTTTGTAATTTACATTGATCCTGCTTCTCTTTGTACTGCACTTCAACTTAGCACTGACACTAACACTAACACAGAGCGAGGAGGATGGCTCAGGTGGTTTCGTCTGTAGCCCACATTCGGGAATCCCGGGTTTGATTCTCGTAGCCGACCTGCCTGACCCATAGGTTTTTTCGGGGGTTTTCCCGGGTCGCTAGGCGAATGCTGGATAGGTTAATTATACCCCAAGAATTTCCTGTCCATTTGTTTCATCTCCATTTTCATTTCACATCATCCCTCATCTGGTGGTCTCTTTCAGGGTAGAAGTGTCGGTGGGTGGTATATGGTGGGATGATATGCTCTGAGGAAAACTACTTCCTCCTCCGATAGGTCTGTTGCCGCTCTCCGCTCCTCTGCTGGGACAATTTCGGGACCGCCAGCCAGGGACCTTTGGGGCTCGGTTCGCCAACCTGGAAACTTCGGGACTCGGCTGCTGGGCTCATTGCCGTCCCACTGTAGAAGAGCGTGTCCGCTGTCTTGGCCTGTCTGGGGAAGTCTCCAAGTAAACAGTAGGTACCCTACCCTCTGTACTGTCGTGGCTCTTTGGGCCAGCTGCCCTCTGTCTCCTTCGCCTCATCCTTCCTCCCGGGGATGTCCCACTTAAGGGCTTAGGAACACCGATACTTCTGTTGCAAACTGTGTGGTGTATTTGTGGCTGGCTGCTCATTCCAGTTTTATCCTTGTTTATCTGTCCTTAGCTTGTCTCGCCAATAGTGTTCTTGCTGTCTCCCTAAGGCACTCTACCACTGTGTCTTCGGTCTTCCTAACGATTTTGGTCGTATTCTCGGATCCCATATTGTTGCTCTTTGGGTCCATCTGGTGACGTACCCTCCCCATCTCCATTTCAGCTCTTCCGTTCGTATAGCTGTGGTAACTATACTTTTCCTCTTTCTTATAGTCTCGTTTAGTATTCTGTCTCGTATATACAGATGTACTTCTTGATATTTCCCTGGAAAATCTGAAGCACTACTTTTCTCCTTACAGACCACGTTTGGCAGCCGTATACTACCGATAGCACACATATTTCTATTAAATCCTGCTATAAACTTAATTTAAGGAACCTGACTTGTAAGATAAAATTGAGGCTCCAAAATTTCTTCTACGCCAGGTTGATGCGCGTATTCACTGACATATTCCAGGCTCTCCTATTTGTTCCTCAACAGTATTCGTCATCAGCTTGGCTTTCCCAATAAATGATTAAGTTACTTTGTTATTCAGTCTAACAACTTTTCCTGCACTTTAGTAAGTATGGTAATTTATAGTTGCATTGTGCGTTCGAGCTTTCTCCTATGTTCCTGCACATGCACACAGCTTATTCAGGTGACATGATCTATATGAGATCAGTAACTTGAATGCAGGCATAGCAAAGGAAAATGTATAATTATTATCAATATTGTCGCGGGCCCATTTTTGATCGAGGCGGCGCCTGTGACTAATTCAAAGAGACAAACGTGCAGTGTGTAGATGAAAGCTCCTCGAAACGGAGGGGGGAAAGAGATGGATTTCTCGAGAGTTTTAGTTCCTTGTTCTAACCGCGTCTCGATTGTTTGAGAAACTTCTGGAATGTGAATAATCTATAAAAAGGCAGCCCGCCCGCCACAGGAGTCAGTTGTTAATTGTACTCGCGTGTGTAAACAGCTGTTTGTTTGTGGTCGTTGTCCTTGCAAGTTATATTGTGTGTGTGTGACGCAATTCTGGACTTCTGTGTAAGAAGTGTGTTTCTGCGGTAATAAAGTTCAATTTTTGGTGTTGTAACCTGGACTTTTAATTCCACCAACCTACAAAGTCACAATATAAAAATTACTAAAGCTAATGATAGACATTTAAATTTTCTCGTAGACTCTTGTATTAAACGTAGTGGTTATGTCTTGAAGGATATGTTGCTACAAAAGATAAACATTAAGGTTTAAACATACATAGGTATCAAAGATCACAAAAGATGTAAATAGCGCCATTGATTTCATGTTATGTAGTACAAGCAATAGAAATTATTAATATATATTGTTCTCGCTAGATGGCATATTAAATCTACAGTGTCAGTAACCACTTCCTGCTAAGTAGGCCACTGCCCAACGAGTTGAGATATATACTAATAGCAATACTAATGCAATTTCTGAATATCACCCAGTATGGGTAACCGTAGAACAGGATAACTGGTTACTCTTCGTTGCTTTGGTAACCGTTATTGGGTAGCCGTTACTCTCTCTCTCTCTCTCTCTCTCTCTCTCTCTCTCTCTCTCTCTCTCTCTCTCTCTCTCTCTCTCTCTCTCTCTCTCTCTCTCGCTATTACTTCAGTAAACCTTACATTAAGATAACATTATTTTCTTACTAATATTGTATCTAACCCTTTCAGATGCCAAGCAAGCGGAGCCACCTCCGCTCTGGACCGAGTAGATGCCGCCCCAAGTAAGTATAAAACTGTATTCCGGAATGCACTGGTTACCTGGCAGCTCTTGTTTGGTAGAATCCTAATCCTTGTAAGTTAGAGTCCGATGTGTCCAATTAGGTCGGTGCCACCAAAGTGCTATAGACACTAGGAGCATTTTACAGGTTAGTACAGTCCATTGTGCAGATAAGTATGGAATTTGTAGGCTTTTTACGTATAGGGTTATGGTTTCCGAGCTAAAGTGGGTTTCTTATTTCGTATGGAACCAGCTGCATTGTTGCAGAAATATCGGCACGATTTCTTTACCCCAACATACTGACACATATGTAGTTTTCATAATAGACGGTTTACCATTTCCCTATAAACGGGATGTAACATTTTGGGTATTGTGTTTTCCGCATTTCCTTACCAATGTAAAAGAAATATGCACTGAGTATTATCTCTTGAACCCTTGCAAACAGATGTTCTCATGCTTCGCATGATGTGCGGCCGCGCCGTGGCTCAGTGGTTACACCGCTTGGCTCTCACCAAGGCAGCCCAGGCAACCGCAAAGTGAGATTTGTGGTGGACAACACGGCGCTGGGGCGGGTTTTCTCCGGGATCTCCGGTTTCCCCTGCCATCTCATTCCACCGGTGCTCCATCTTCAATTCATGTATAATCAGTGTCATCGCCTGCGGTGCCGCATGTAGTAAAAGCGGACGTTAAACACTACACACATTTCGCATGACGTCCTGCGCGGAGCATGACGCGACTGTATTACATTGAAGTTTTAAACAATCATTTATCTTTATATACTCAGATTTTGACCATTTTGGGCGTGGAGTTTGCCAGACTGTATCTGTGGACAAGCGTACGGCACTCTCAACCCAAATGGGTTCGAATCTCAGAAGGTTGGCGAATCTTTTGTTCAATTAGAATCATTCCTTATTCTCTCTGGATATAATGAATTTAGGAGTGAATGTGAGTGTAATTTACGCTAAAACTTAATGCCAACCAAAATTTACAAAACCATGGATTACCGAGTGAAAACACAACGCTCTCATATTTCTCAAGTCAAATATTTCTGTTTGAATATAGAAACTAAGGAGGTCCATAAATCTGAAAACATATATAGTAAACTTTGAAATTTTGTCTACCACTTCATTAGTTCATACTTGTCACTTCACTAATGCCATCTGTTCCATTTTACTAGTCACTTTACTTTTCTTTACAGCCGAGTATTAAATACTTACATAGTAAGTTTTTCTTCCGATGATTATCGTTTGGGGAACACAGGTATACTCTAATCTCTCGCCGAAGCTACACTCATTTGCGTCTTAAATGACGTGCGCGCGGAGTACGTATTTTGTGCTGCTCCAGGAAAGAATTACCTTGCCTACTTAATGGCTCTCTCGCGATTTGATGAGGAAGATAATGTTGACAAAACTTGATTGGCCTCTTCTACACGCCCACATGTAGCAAATTTTGGAGTTCTTTTGCCCCAACCTGGGAATTTAATCAAATTATGGTCCTCATAAAATGGACCACGTCGCAGGTATCTGCCTCTTTTACATTTTCAGGTTTCAAAAAACTGAGGCTAAGGTTATGTGTTCATATGTAACACATTCTTCGTATTCTCATAATATGTGCTGGGAGGTTTAATATACCCTCCCTCTAACAAGGTTCTTGAGTTAAGTCACATTATCTGCAAACGAATACTCAAGCTTGCAAGATCCGCTGGAATTTTACACAGATTTCTAGAATCTTCTGGAGACGGTGAAAACTTTGTTTTGTGGAGAGAAAATTCTTAGAACAAATCCGTTATGTCTCGATTATGCCTGTGGTGGTTGTTTTGGGTGATAATGTCATTCTATCGTTTTATCCCTTCTCGATAACGGAGGTCCATATCTACATCACAGTGTATAAAATGTATGAACGAGCTTCTACCTAATAAGTGGTAGGACATAAAATAAATAGCATACAAAACTATTTACAAAAAATAAATATAATCTAATAATTATTTTATGTAATTAAACAACAGAACATAGTGTCCATATTACGAAAGATTATGTTGACCGAAGAACTGAAGCAACTTTCGACATTTTCGCCCAGAGTTAACATTGCTGAGCTTACAGTTTCTGGATACGCCACTGTTTTCCTAATCCACATTTCACGTTTCTCTCTGTTAATGCAAACCGTTCGTTCGAGCATGGTTCGCATAATATCGTGTGCGTATCACATTCCGCAAGCAAGTCTAGGCATTGTCAGGTGACAATGGCGTTAGGGAATCGGAATTATTCCCCAAGTGACGGCCGCGAAATGAAAAGATGGCATACCTGGCTTGTCTTCGCACTCCATCTCACCTTAATAAACAATCGTTTCTATGGATAGCAATAACTTAATGCGAGAGTCGGTGGCACAAAAAATACATCACCACAGTGCACGAGTTCCATCATATTCATCAACGGTAAAGGTATCACAGTTTTCTGTTATCCTCGGCTTGCATTGCGTCCTCCTGGAATTTGGAATATTCAAGCCTAGCGGTGGAAAATGGAACCATTCAAGTGTCATGTGGTTTGCTTGTTCGTTATTCCTTATTCTCGAAAGCGTTTGAAAAGGGAAGGCATGACCTTTTAAGCAAGTATTTATGATGAGCACATTGCGATGTTGTTTCTGAAAATCTTCTGATGGTACAACTGTTAATATATTTTTTGATTATGCGCTTTTGGTGAGCACTAAGAATATGTAGAGAAATGTTACCTTCCACTCCCCAACTTTGATAAACCTTTCAACTTTTAATCAAAATACTGGAGTACAAGAAAGCATATGACTTAGCAACATAAAAAACAGATAAGCTGTAATATTCCATTCTTAGTTAATATTTCGGGGAATAATGGAATTGGTTAATGAATAAAATAAAATATTCGAATATAAAAACACACTCTTATATTACGGCCTATGGGGAGACATTATTTTGAGGAGCTATCAGAAGAAATTTTTCTACAGAGGTATAGACTGTCGAAACAAGTTGCTATGAAGATTACTGCGGAAGTACAAGAGAGGTTAGAACATGCGTCGAAAGGAATATGCCGATCTCGCCATTACTTCAAGTGTTAATAACTTTGCTGTTTTATAATTCACTGAATTATATAGATACTAATACACTGTCCACCTCCCGTCTTGAAACGTTCAAGTCACTCGTCCTTCGCTCTTCGTTTTAAATTTACGTAATAATGAGAACATGCATCGAAAGAAATACGCCGATCTTGCCTTTGCTTCAGGTATTAATAACTCTGCTATTTTATAATTCACTAAATTATATGGATAATACACTGTCCACCTCCCGACCTGAAACGTTCAAGTCACTTTTCCTTTTTCGCTCCTCGTTTTGAATTTACGTAATAATGAGAACATGCATCGAAAGGAATATGCCAATCTTGCCTTCGCTTCAGGTATTAATAACTCTGCCATTTTATTATTCACTGAATTATGTGGATAATACACTGTCCACCTCCCGTCTAGAAACGATCGTCACTCGTCACTTGTTCTTCGTTCTTCGTTTTGAACTTCGTAATAATGACAATATACATCGAAAGGAATATGCCGATCTTGCCTGATTCAAGTATTAAAAACTTTGCCATTTTATAATTCACTGAATTATCTGGATAATACACTGTCCACCTCCCGTCTTGAAACGTTCAAGTCACTTGTCCTTCTTCGCAACTCGTTTTAAATTTATGTAATACTGACGAAGTTGTTTCATGCTTGCAGTAGCGACCGGTGCATTTGAAATAAATTCGTTTCCAATATTTTCCCACTTGACATCTTTCTCTTTTAAATTCACTGCATCCGTCCTCTTATTTTCCTCGATATCCTAACACTTCGTCACCAATTCAATTAACAATTCTTTCTCTATCGATGAGAAATTTGTCTCACGGCTCTTGTTTACAATTTTGTTCACCCACCATCTTTTCAGCTGTGTGCAGACGAAAATGAAAACAAAAGCGCATCGCCGCAGTACGTTCAGTAAATAAGCCTTCTATCGCGGTAATATTTACAAGTCTCTTAGCGTTAACACGTATATGTTAGCATTTTCAGAAACCAGGTTGGTGCAATGCAAGAAATTTAACAGTAGTGTTAGCACTGTGACAATTATTACGTTACACTTCCTAACGTCGATTTTAACAGCTGTTGGTGAAATCGGGCCTTAATCATCTGAATTCTCTACGCTTGTAGTTGCGGATAATTACTATTGAAGATATTTTTCCTGATATTATGCAATAATTTAGAATACAATAATTTTCTCACATATAGAGGATATGGCGATATAATTTTAGGCCAATGCATAACATTTATTATTACATTTTTGGAATAGTAGCGCAATACCTGCATGAATATCAATTTATGTTCTGAATATGTAATTATGACACTCTGATCGTTGTTTTGTCTGTTTAATATTTTAATCATCTGATTCTTAAGTTAATGCTTTTTCTAAGATAACCATCGGTATCTAAAAATTATTTATTTGTTGTTATCCTTAATGTCCCAAGAATTGCAAAATATGGCCCAGTCCATTAAAAAGAAAAGGGAATCGAAATTCTTGTATAATAATCTTTGAAAATTTAATGTGCAATCGTTGATTAGATTTTTGTCCTAGAAGCTGCTGTGTAGTAACAAATTAGTCATCCACAGTTAATGTAATGGAAATATACATTTTATGTTGCGTATAATTCAATAACTTTTTCAAATTGTATTATATATGCATATATATTATCCTTCATTTATTTTTTATATTTTATTTTCTGAGATTACAGCAGCCACAAATAAAATGTGTGAATATGGCAACCTAGGTGCGCTAAGAAGTCGATAAGAAACACATTAAATTATTAAGTTTTCTAAATACATAGCACCTAAAATGTGAGCACTCATCAAAATGTAACAACTACATTTCGGCAATATATTTCAGAAATGGTTCACACTAAGAAACGAAATAAAGAAACCTTTTGCAAGATCTGTATTTCTCAACAAAAATTATATTTTAGTTCTGCGTTTTATGCATTCTCAGTCACATAAAGCTGGATCATAATATCATAAGGACAAAACTTCCCTTTTTATTTTCAGAAAGGTCACTCACTATCTACTTAAGTTTAACTTTAATCTCTCCAGACTTTAAACACGGAAAGTTGATAAACAGCTACGATTAATTTTCAGATGCAAGTTGCATCTTTAAAAGAGAAGAATGGCAATTGAGTTCGATTCTTGTCTTGCTTACTTTCATATTCTGTGAAACGTAAACTAAAATTCTAAACCAAAATTGCTCTACTGTATGTCAGACCACTTCAGTCCTGAAGTAAACGTCTAGGAGGGGAGAGAGAAAAATACAGCGACAGTGGTGCAGATACCTTTAGAGTGTTGATTGGTCAGGGAGGGTAATGGGTACTGCCTTATATTCGTATACCTTCTCTGACCCAATCAAAATCCTGACACTCATTTGTCTGTCTTCCCTCCCAGATGTTTACATCAGGATTGAATTAGTCTGGCATACACTGTAACAAGTTCATTATTAAACTGACTATTTAAGAACTTACACCTCAACATTATTCACGTGTGTAAATTAATTTATTTCGGTACATATTTTGAACCTCTTACTGTCGCTTCCTGTTTATGAAAAACTACCTACGCATGCATAATGAGCACAACAAATAGGTTTCTTAAAATAGAGTTTTTAATTGCCGCTTTTCAAGCCCCAAATGAAGTACCTTAAATATAAATAGAGTAGTCGAAGGAGCATATGAAGGGGGCAGAGTATGTGGGGTAGAGGGAAGTTACGAAATAGATGGCAGGAAAAAGAGATAAGATCTACAGCTAACTCCAAAATCAATGGAGTTTGCAGATTCATCGATTAGTTGCACATCAATTGTCAGGTGTTTTAATTATTATTATTATTATTATTATTATTATTATTATTATTATTATTATTATTATTATTATTATTATTATTATTATTATTATTATTATTATTATTATTATTATTATTATGATGATGATGATGATGATGATGATGATGATGATGATGATGATGATGATGATGATGATGATGATGATGATGATGATGATGATGATGATGATGATGATGATGATGATGATGATGATGATGATGATGATGATGATGATGATGATGATGATGATGATGATGATGATGATGATTATTATTATTATTATTATTATTATTATTATTATTATTATTATTATTATTATTATTATTATTATTATTATTATTATTATTATTATTATTATTATTATTATTATTATTATTATTATTATTATTATTATTATTATTATTATTATTATTATTATTATTATTATTATTATTATTATTATTATTATTATTATTATTATTATTATTATTATTATTATTATTATTATTATTATTATTATTATTATTATTATTATTATTATTATTATTATTATTATTATTATTATTATTATTAAATATATATGCCTTATTTAAGAGCAGCACTTCTGGTTCTGTGGCCTTATGGAAAGTACATATGTGATATAATCGAATTTAAAATGCAGCACCCCTTCTTTCTTTGGTAAGGGGTAGAGAATGTTCAATAATATAACGTTGTTGACATAGGCTGTGAAATCTCCTCTTAAGCATATACCTACACGTGTATGAAAGAATAGTCACGAATGTAGCACAGAGGAGAGAAACTACCATCATATAGGTGAATGAAAGGGCAGAAGTGAAGGAGGGGGTTTGCAAAGGGAGGAAATCAACATAGTACCCCTACTGCGTCCCACTCTCCCCCTTGCATATGGTTTGTACCGAGAAAGTGAGAAATGCACCCACTCATAAGCATGAGTTGGGGAAAAAAATAAATAACAAAAATGGAGGGCGGAGCTGAAGGGAAAATCTGCACACATATATGTGCGTGCGGAGAGCTACTTCAGAGTGTAAAAAATGACATCAACTAATATACCTACTGCCTCAATCAGAATAACCCTGCATAGCTGCAACCATCATCATCTTCATCATCATCAAAAGCTTTCACAGTAACGAAATGCAAAAAAAAAAAAAAAAAAAAAAAAAAAAAATAGTCTGTCCTCTTCTTCCTCCACCTCCATCATACCGCAATGTTTTAACACCTATCCGTTCCTATGCTGGCCCCTACATACTGTGGCATCTATAAAACAACACCAATTCCATCAGAATGCAAGGCATGATGGCTTTTTATTAAATCATGTAACATCTTCTCTGCATGGCGGTACCTTTGTGAAAGAGACAAGTATTTTTTTAATGGGGTGCAGATTTTGGTGGGGAAGAGGGGCTGCAATAATAACACCGCTGTCCGCTTTTCATGTGTTAAGACTTACCCATGAGCTAATGAATGTGATGATATAGCACTGCTAGTATTTAAAAAAGAAACTCCCCTTTTTTATTTTCGGCTGTTGTACATGTAACTTGGGTAAATTAAATATGGAAATGTTCTGTGTGTTTCCAACATGAATGTGTTATAGAGCTCTTTCGCTAGGTTTAGATTTGCTTCCTGATTTGGGAGTAGCTCTCTAGATTTTACAGGTTTTTTTGCCCATGTTATGCTATGAATTAGAAAGTTACGTCGAATAACGCCAAGCTTATGAAGTTCGTTTTACATCCTTAAAATGTGGTAGTCTTATAACAGCATCGGTACCGCAGGTGCGCAAATTTGTATACTGCTGGAATGATGTCTTCTTATCAACTTGTTTACTGCAAAAGCAAACACTTTTACGACATAAGATGCTCGTATGGAACAAATCCTGTCCTATTCAACTTTGAAGTGCTTTCAAAGCATCTCAAGCCAAGAAAAAGTGATGTGAAAGTGTTATAAATGTCCCGTTCGGCAAAAGCATACTAGGATAAAACTCCAAAGCGATCATGAAAATCTTGCTTCGTCTCTCCCTGAAAGTGGTTGAATAAAGAAATGGCTGCATCAAGCCGTAAAGTAGGACGTAACAAGAATATCTTATCTGTAGATCTCTCTCAAAATCGCTATTTCTGACAACAAGGAGACTTAACTGTTCCTACCACCAGAGAAGCAGTAGGAAATATGCAAACATTGGAACCAAAATACTGCAACTCTTTCAAAGGACAGACTTCAGCTTCCTTTACAATGGAACAGCTCAATAAGCTTATGAAAAAGGGGGATTTCCTAAGTTATCTATCTGATAAAGTTACATAAGAACAAAGTGAGATGACAACCCAATTCGAGGTGTTCTTAAACAATAACATAGACCTCATTATGGTCGGAACATCTTTGATGCCAAGGTCCATTGCTTTTCATTTTAAAACTAATGGGTGCAGGATGAGGGGAGAGGACCAAAGGCGACCAGGTCCAAATGAGGCTGTGCATCATAGACGGGGAGCCCAAAATTTCCAGTTCGACTACATTCTACACAGGGAATCTATTTTGGGTCCTTTATTGTTTATTCTGTCCACTAACGACATAAAAACTGTGGTACAGGGTAATGTAGCTTTAAGATTTTACGCATACGATGCCACATTGGGTTTCAGCAACAGCAATTTACCAAACCTAGAAATCGATGCTATTTTGACCTCCAATATCGTGGCACAGTATTTTAATGATATCAGGGTGTGTACTAAGGCACAAAAAAGCGAATTAATTATATTTGATTTTAAGAGACGTCCTTTCGAGCTTCAGCTTAATATAGGCAATAGTGTAGTCCATTGTGTAAAAAGTTTATATATTTTAGGTTTAATCCTTGATGACAAGTTAACTTGTAACAACCACATTGAAAAACTATAAAGTAAGTTAAACTCAGCACTTGTGTTTTGCAATATTTAGCCAATTTTCTCTCAGTAGATACTAGTAAGTTAGTATATTTTGCATTAATATATTCACACATTTCTTATTGCATCGAGGTGTAGGGACACATTTCCAAATTAAACTTTAATAGAACTTTTCTCCTACAGAAATGAGCTATCATATGCCTGGCAAAAATAACACGTACGAGTTCATGCAGGCCGTATTTTTAAGAAAATTAAACATACTTATTCTTCCCTGCATATTCATTCTGTGAACAATACTTTTTGTATAAAACAGGAATATAACCTCCTCAAATTCCGATGTCCACACATAGCAAACAAAGGGAAAGAATAACTATATAATTAAAGGTCACAGGCTAAAACTTTTTGAACATAAGCCCCAATACTTTGGTCCAAAACTACTTAAAAAATACTGTGTCAGCTGCTAAGTTTAAATCTAAACTGACGAAATTCTTGTTAAACAGAGGTTATTACAGTATAAATGAATATTTTGATGACAACCTCGATGATTTTGAATAATTATGTTTGTGTGTGTCAGAGAGAGAAGATGAATGACAGTTTTTTGACATTTCTAATTGTTTACTTTTAAGAGAAAGTGTGTATTACAAATTACATATCTTAATTGTGTTCAAACACTGTATTAAGGTACAATAAATATGAATATATGAAACGCTACCCGAAGGTTTGGTCCTAAATGAGTTGACACAAGGAAGAAATCTCTAGAAAACACACTTCCATTGACCAGCCGCAATACGTCGAACACAATGCTTGGTGTCATGAAACAGGTGACACTGTTGGGTGCAGAAAATGAACACTAAAGTCGTGGTAGAAGGCGAACTACCCGAACATTAGCCTAACGAACCAGCGAAACTATGAAAACCTATCGGTCAGAATGGGCGTACTCGAGCATTACATGTTACTCCCGCATACACAATGGGCAACTCACAGTTTAAATGTAGTCTTTTTTTTTTAGTTGCTAAATGAGCTGATATTTTAGTATCAATAAAAACACTAGCGCAAGTTTTCACGTGATTGATAGACTTAAGACAACTGCAAGCTCCTTGTAATTCTTTGTTTACTGAACTGCCTAAAGTCAGTAATGCATTCAACAATTTCGAATTTCTTTCTAGAAACTTCTATAAGCTCAATGTGCTCTTGCTTTTGGTAGCTATCTAATAACGATATGTGAAGAAACATTTCAGTCACACAAGTGACTCCTGCGTACATTAAAATGAGCTTTTCAGCAGTGACGAAGCGTACAATGAAGCGCTAGAAGAGTCACTTATCAAGAATTTCAGGGGGAAAAAAGAAAACTCACGCAAAATAATATTTTATTTTCTCTGGATAAATATTCAAAATTTATTCGCGAACATCCTCGGAGTTGAGGACAATTGCTTCTTAGGTTTACGACAGCAATCGCGATTCTTCCATAGTTAGGAAGCACTGGCAGATTTTCTCACGTGAGGTCTCTGTAGCGTGTGAAGAGACTTTATTTTTTAGTTTATGTGGCGCTTTTTAAGTATAACTGTAAGCATATTTCAGCAGCATTGGCAATAGTATTTACATAGTTTGGTACTTGGTGGTGACAAATAGGAAATTCGTGTGAAGTTTTAGGTTATTAGCAAAAGCGTATGAAATGCAGACTTTCTCCATTTTTGTCTAACACTTTACGCAGTGTGGGCCAACTCTAGGAAAAATTGGCAATTGGAATATCTGAGTGGAAAGGGGAAGCAGGAATATGCTTGTAATGTGATCAACTTGCAACTTAAGTAGTGCCATTGTGTAGCTGCAGAATAGAAATAGTACTGAAGAGAAGCCTTAGTTCTTTGAGCCATTATTCCCTATTATTTTAATGAAAATTATTATCTGGAGCTCTCCTTTATTTAGAAGTCACGCCTGGCCACTACCTTTAGAGTTCCCGTAGGGGAGGTGATCCGTCGCCTTCAGCTGCCGTGGTGTGGGCACTGCGGACCGCTAGCACTCGTGGTACCTCTGACGTTACTAGGGGAACCTCCGCCCAAACATTCGAGCCCCTCCCTTATAGGGAGTTTTTCGGATTGGGTTGGACTCGAGGGGGCCAGTGGTTCCCGATACCCGTGGGTGATCGGGTACGTCTCCGGACGGGGTTGAGGGAAGCCATCAATATTCCCGCGTACTAGCCAGCATAGCTAGTAGAAGGTGTGCTAGATCACCAGGCGGCCCCGCCGAGGTCATATCGGTAGCCTTCCCATTTTGGAGATGGAGCGCGTAAGTGGCGTATCCACTTCCATCCCGTCTTGAGTCCACAGTACCCTATGGAAAGTCCCACGGAGGCGCCGGGCGCGCTTTTGGGACAGCTCGGTAACTCCCTGGTTGAAGGAGGCCCGGGTCCTTGGTCCTACGGGTCCAGGACTAATGGAAGTAGAATCTCTGGCAATAACTAGCTACTATTAGAGTATCTTGAATCTGAGCCTATTGTGAAGTAATGGGAAATACCCTCATTCATTAAAGATGTGGTTATTGAATTGCACATTCAAAAGGAAAATATTTTTACCCAAGTAGTTGAAGAGTAAAAAGTGTCCTAAGATAATATCGAAAAATTACAATGTAAGAATAGCACTCATGAGGTCCTGGGTTTAAACCCAAGTGACCGTCCACTTTGACCACATTTTATGTAACCCTTCCCCAGTAAGCGAGGTGAATGTTGGAGTTGTATTTTACCACGGTACTGCTTTCTCCAATGTTTTCTCACCACGTATCCCTGTTTCGTTTTAGAGGATAGGCTCCGGATCAATGTGTTAGTCGGACAAATGACACTAAGGCTGAACTGTCGGTCCCCCCAGAAGGTCACCCGAAACTCCAAGTTTGGTCAAGGTTTATCTGGTTTTCACTGGAGGTGGTCTCTGTGGCACCCACCCTAAATTGAAGGTGGAAGTAATCAAAATCTTATATTGTTTATTCGGGGAAATGCCAATCGCCACCGAGCACCTACCGATTGGATGGTGAAATCAGTAACTATTAGAGAAGTACACGCATCTCTACCGCTTACATTGTCTGTAGCTACAACAAATACCTCGCATGCGGTTCCTTATTTTATCCGTTTGACGCAGCCCCTGTCACCTAGGAGCACTGAGACGATATACAACTTGATATCAGAAAGACACTAACACAAACAAACGAATAAATATAAATAAATGACGTATACCAGAATAGACATATGCCATAACGCTAGCGTATACTCCGGAGACCGCCACAGTGACAAGGCCACTCTGTAAAGGTCAGTAAACTCCCTTTGCAATATCTGTAAACAAACAACCCTACTCTATTGTCTGTTTTGCCCTCAAGGCAAATTTGGTTCCTCTCAGTCGGAAACCAACCCATTGTTAAAATCCCATGCGTGCTTCTGACAACAGGCTATAAGATTTTTACCAACGCTCAGAACGCATGCTTTCGCATACATTTTTGCATGCGGACTGTTCGAGAAAGCGTCGCTGATGTTAGGTCCGAAACTGGAAATTCTCAACACTGATCTCAAGTGGGGATAGTTAACAGCCAATAGAAGATTCATATTTGTTCCTGTGACTTTGCAAAGTCCGAGAAATACCTAGAATGGGGTAATTCAAAGTGAAGGCGGAAAGTAGGTTTTGCTAGTAAGGACACTTCGGTTCTGTAAACTACGTGAGACGGACGCGTATTCGGCACCGCCTAACAAGTACACTTCCGCGCCATGCACGGAGACAAAGTGAAATATCTAGCAAGCTCTCCAGTGAGAGTTAGCACAAAGAGTGATATATAGGTAAGACGATAAATACGACTACGCAGTGCTACTGCCCCCGTGCTTCATGTCACAATATTGATTGTGACGCTAAACACAGCAGCCACACCGACGACGACTTTACGGTGGCAAGCAAAGGAGCCTAAGGATAACAAACTTCTGTCCACCAGGTTAGAGGTGTCATCATTCAACCCACAACCAGTCAGAACGCACCCACTCCTGAAGTACTCTTTCCTTAATCTCCTCACGCCACCGATTCTGAATTGTGAGACGCTGAGCACAAGGCAGAGCACGACGTGGTTCGCTACGGGCCGGACCGCCTCACGTTCCTCCCGGGCGGTTTACGCACCAAAGATCGAGGTGTTAGACGTCCCTTCCGTACTTAATCTATCGCTATCTCAAACAGATTAGGACGGTGGTCCGCCTACACTTAGACCATGCAAACTATCAGGAGGGAGATATGAATGAGAGAACCCAAAGAGTGGTTAGATACTTAAACTGTGGTGAACATACAAATCAATGTAACCAACACATTAAGAAGATTGTATTTGCTGTCGTTGTTTCAGCTCTTCTTATAGAAGCCTAAGAAGGGACTATGAGAAAGAAGTACACATATTTATTAATATACGCCATTCTTACGCACTACGCTTGATACTTAAGAAGATATGGCTAGAAGAGTGTGACATTTTCCACTGGAAACGTTTTATTAAATAAAACTATACTGATAACCTAACTTTCAGGTTAATTTTGAAGAAACGGAAGACGGCTTAGTGTTGATTTGAAATTTTCAACTACCAAAATACAATAACTGGTACTGGAACAAGTAATTAGTTTTGATAGGTAGCTTTTGAAACAAAACTGAAGTGTAAGCAATTTAGAGCAAATCAATAGAACAAAATATAGACTATTGAGCACAAATAGATGTCTAGTAATTACCTACTAACCCCAGCAGGAAGGGACAAAAAGCAAGAACCAGAACAGAACTAGGGAACTACAGAACGCAGGTAAATGGAATATAGAGACGTAGAGCAAATATTCCATGGCCGAAAGTCCCTCCTATAGTTAGAACTGTCTAATAGGGGCAGTGACTGCCCCTTTCATGTCAGTCCCCAGTACTGTTTCCTTGCAACTAGCCATTTAAACCTAGAAACATAATTTAAAAATAAAAAGAAAACGGATTGAAAAGCGAAGGGGTTTAGAAAATCATGGTGGATAAACAGCTTCAGTATTTGTTTACCAACCAGGGAAAACCACGAAAAGTCGACACAAATTAAACCACAAAACCGGAGCCATCTCCTCAGTAATGTAAGAACAAGGAGAACATTAAAGAATAACATGACTAAAGTAATACAAATGAAGCACTGTAAAACAATAACAGTGTTATTCGCAGCATATGAAAATGAACATTGGGTCATGAATAGAATGAACAGTACAAGAATGGAAACAACAGAGTCAAGATTTTAAGGAAAAGTAGTATTGCCTCGCGTTAGGTACACAAATAAATTAAGAAATTAGCAAAACTTAAGCGTACAACTTAAAAGAAGGTAGTAAATAAAAATTAAAGTCAAAACAAGAACAATTACCAAGAAGGTTATTAAAATACTAGAGGATATCTTGAAGAATGAAGGGTTCATTATGGAACGATGGATTTACCCGATGGTGGAACAAATCGACAGATTTACAACTTTATACCTTGTGGAGGAAAAAGAAGAATGTACCAAAAGAGCACAACGACTAGAATATTAGGTATCTGAATCTTGTATTCACATTTAAGATCCACTGATAGTGAAAAAAAATCCACAGTACTGGAGCAGAGGTCTAGTCATGGACTGATCCATCATCCTGCTTCCTCTCTGAAAGAATTGAAATGTCAAACATTCATTCAGTTATTGCACTTGTTAACCCCGTATTATTTTTCCCCCAAATTGCAAACAATCAAAACCGTTGCTCACGAATACCAGCTGATTAAGCTCGCAATCTGCGATCGGAAATGTGCTAACGAAATGATGAATTACCCTTTTATAGTGAACCAATAGGTTCCTTGTGTGTGCGCAAATCAAATATCTCTGTCAATGAACAGCTACCACTCTTCTCTACATACACAATATGTTGAATAAAAAGCAATATGAATTTGTCACACCACACCACCGGCAACACCATCACCGTCGGTTTAATTGGCTCTACGGCAGAAAGAGAGAAATTGGGGGAAAGGGCGTCCGGGAGGTAGAGGTGGGGGAGAATAAAACGCAAACGATGTGGTGACAGATATACACAGACATACAGTATATTGTAAACCTCGGCGTGTGGCAGAAAGAGAAAGCATCAAATTGTATCAACGAAATGAATCTCCCTACCAGCAAGCGCCACTGCTGCCATCTACTTTTGATAATCACACAGTTGCAAATACCATCTCTAACACGTACGAACTAGTAGCGACACACACATACACACATTAGAATCATTGCGTAAAAAATATCTGCGGAACCTCGACCACGCCACCCACTTCTCTTCTCACACACATGCACACCGAAAAAAAGCATTAGTGATTATAAAGTACGACCTTTTTATATTAAAAAATCCGCGCATGACTCTCTGCCTCTATACGCATTAAAATGTATGTATGTTAATTAAATAATAAAAAAAGGTGGTTTCTCTGTGAGAGCCTGAGGCAGTGAGTGAGAGAAAGGGGCTCTAATACCCACATATGCAGATGGGCAGTGATCTACAAAGGTAACAGTAAAGCCATTTTGACGTCATAATGGTGGGTATGCTAGGTGAGTTGGCTGAGGTGACACTCCTGCGGGGTTAGGGGCAGATGTGTACGTTAAAAGTAGATTAATTACCTCATCGTCGTTGTGGTTATGTGAAGCCACGGCCCAATCCTAACTTGCTTACACAAGGCAGTAGTATAAACATTCCTGGAGGAGGGGTTGCATTTGGAGTGCCTTTTGTACTGTACAGCTTGATAAAACCTCTTAGAAAAATGAATCTTCTCTGTAGTTGTACCCAGGGTCTTAACTTAGTTACTTCTATCTTCATTACATTTCGTATTTGGCGTACACATATAAAGGTTTTAGCGCTTTATATTTAGTTACAGTCTTCTCTTTCAAAAAATGCCTACGGTGTCTTAAGACTGGATACAAGAGGTATAAATTGGGCATCCGTTTGGGGCTTTTGGTCAGGTGTTCAACCAGCCAGAAGAACTGAATATTTAATTTCGTTTTCTACAGAAAATGCTTTAGTTCGATCTGCTTAACTTAATCTATGAGACAACAATGTGGAGTCCAAGAACAGGAAACTTTGATATAACTGAATCTTGTAGGCCCGTACTTTTCATAGACTATTTCATGAGCTGTTGATCGTGAAATGCCAAAATCGGTTTCTCTTCTTTGGATTTCTTGGAAATGCCGTAACAATCATTCCTACGTTTGCGACACATACGTTCCATTTGCTGCGATTCCGTTTGTTACGCTTCCTACAAGTGAACAAGCAATTTCTCGCATTTCTCTGTCCCGTTTAACGATGATCATGGGAACATGTCGTGACGTCAAAGTTCAAATTTACGCCAAAATTATCTTTGTAAACCTTAAAGATATTTCAAAAGTCCAAAAATAGTTATCTCACACATTTTAATCGTGTAATATGCTGAAGGCAATATTTATAAGCTGCAAGACACCCACTGATCTTCTTCATTATCTTCATTATCATTTGTGCCTCTAAAACATACCGAAAAGAAATAAAGAAAATATTTTATGAACGGATATTAAACAGAATAAACGTCTAGCCATTTATTGAAAACGTAGTTGTAATTTCGAAAAGCGGTTGTATTAAAAGCTTCTTTTATTAATTAAATAATTTAACTCCTGTATATGTTTTCCCATTAAAGGTCTTGTTCTGTTTTTATATCCGAAACGCTTAATTGTACGTTGCTACACTACTGCCCAATTTCACCAAAAGATGTTAAGACTTAACACGAGTTTAGCAATAGTTAAAACAAAAATTGCATTTCACCAACCAGTATTAGCGTAACACTCGTGTTAAATCTGTTGTTAAACTAACAAGCCAAATTTCTTATGTTAAGTCCTTAACAATTGTAAATAGTCAACATGGCGTGCATGAACTCAGCTGTTAATGTCGATTTTCTATATTTAAGACCGTCTAAATGACATTCTTAATAGAGTACGGCCTATAAGGAGAAATGATTTTGAGGAGATGTCCGAAGAAAATTTGACGGTCGAAACATGTTGCTATGAAGGTTACTACGGAAGTACAAGAGAGGTGACAACTTGCATCGAAAGGAATATGGCGATCTCGATTTTGCTTCAAGTATCAATAACCTTGCGATTTTATAATTCACTGAATTATGTGGATAATACATTGTCCACCTCCCGTCTTGAAACGTTCAAGTCACTTGCCCTTCTTCGCTCCTCGTTTTAAATTTACGTAACACATAGAACATGCAGCGAAAGGAGTATGACCAGCCTTAGCTTCAAGTATTAATAACTTTGCGATTTTATAATTCACTGAATTATGGGGATAATACACTGTCCACCTCCAGTCTTGAAACGTTTAAGTCACTTGTCTTTCGCACCACGTTTTAAATTTACGTAATACTGACGAGTTGTTTGAAGCTTGTTGTAGTGACACATGCATTTGAATTATATTCGTTTCCAATATTTCCTCCGTGACATCTTTCTATTTTACATTCACTGCATCCGTCCTCTTATTTTCCAAGATGTCCTTACACTTCGTCACCAATTCAATTAACAATTCATTCTCCATCGATGAGAAATTTTACTCGCGGCTTTATTTATGATTTTGTTCGTTCGCCATTTTTCAGCTTATGCAGATGAAAATGAAAACAAAAGAGCATGTCAGTACGTCAGAAAATAATAAGACTCTTCTATAGCTGTGATATTTACAAGTTTCTTGGCGTTAACACGGGTTTGTTAACATTTTCAGAAAACAGGTTGGTGAAATGTAAGAAATTTAACATTAGTGTTAGCGCTGTGACAATTGTTACGTTACATTTGTTAACGTCGATTTTAACATCTGTTGGTGAAATTGGGTATAAGGCTAAGAGAAGGCTTGTTATGTTTCCGCAAGTAACAGCTGAACATCTGCAAATTGTGAATTGTCTACTAATTTCTTGTTCTGTCATAAGAATTGCATATTTGTTCTGTTCCGCGAACAAGGCTATCGATATGATCTCTGCATCTTATGCTTATATAATAAATAATAAATAGCCAATCAATCCCTAAAGGGCAAGGGCCACCTGCTAGTGTAGGGAGTTGCTGCTATGAGCTCATTACGGTAGTAGCTCCTATGTGCCTTATGCTTGTTTGTCTCTACCTGCAGCCGTCAGATATTACATTTTCTTATTGGTTAGTATAAAAGAGGCTTTTTTCTTGTCTTTATCAAGTTGTAACAGTTTTAAGGACACAGCATTCGTCACGACGAATGCCTACCCCATTCCACCGCTTTTACAGTTTGCCGGCCAGGATAACTGACAACACCTTATACATTCCGCGACAATATCTACAGCCTCTGTTGACTTTTTCTGCTTCTCTCCTTATGTTCGTTTCTTGCTTTATCTTCTAGCATTACTACCGTCAGGGATTTCAATAATCTCACTTTTGAGGTCGAATATTCTCAGCTTGTCTTCGTTTCTTAGTACCCAAGTCTCACAACATTTAGACCAGCAATGGCTATTTGTTTACATAGAGACTTGTGTTTAAGGTTTGTAGTTATACGCTGGTTTTATTTTTCCGTTATTTTATCACTTGTTTTCAACAGAGGTTAACAACTTTGGCAACTAAACATATTCCTGATTTACTACTGTGTTTATTTGAGCAATCTTTTTGTCAATATCTTTATTTGTTATTCTAATAATAATTTTAGAATTATTATAAATTGCTTTTATGGTTTGTATTAGTGGGTATTTACACTGCTATTTTAATAACATTGTCGCTTTTTCACTTTACCGAATCACTTGTATTGTCTCTTTAGAGTACATGTCCCTACACACTTTTGTCTTCTTGAATAATATTATCCATGCTCCGTTAAAGAACTTACATCTGCCATTTAATATTTTGCCATATAAAATGTAAATGGAGTTAAGGGAAGTCACCTGTCTGTTTAATATCTGGTTTATTTCTTCCACCTCTTTTACTAGGATTGAGCAATTGCTATTCACCATTCGTCTGTAGTACTTATGTTATGTATTAGAAGATATTTAAAAGTTGTACAAAGTGATATTTGATATTGAACGCTTAAAGCATATATTGGAAGAAATCAAATCAGCATTGTTATGATAAATATTTACTGTTCACCCAAGACTGTACAGGTTAAATACAGTCATAAATCTCTTCAAAATATACTTGATGGCACAGGAGGAACGAAAAGAGAAAAACGAATGCAAAGAGCGGTAGACGGAGATAATGTTTCGGAGGCGGGGAAACGATTTTGATTGGTAGTCAGATGGAAACGTGTTTGGAAAATGAAGATCGGACAAGGTAGATGATTGGATCTAACCGCCTTATGAGGAGCGGAATTTACACGGGCTAAGCAAGGCGCACTTGATAGACATAGGTGAAGAGTGAAGGGGCGTGGAACTGGACCTCAACATATCCGTTGATACTCCAACCTTCATTTTCTGTAGTCACGGGAATGCAAAATCATTCCAAAACTTCTGCAACATGAGTGCTCTTTATACGCCATATAGGAGCCATTGAAATTCTTACTTGTCTTTGTGATGCGAAAATAAAGGATGCCATGTGGTTATTGGCAGCTCATTTTATGTCATAACATGGTACATTAAAACACTTAGTATTTTCTATAGTATTTAAATTTCTCAATCTGTTGTTGTTATTTTCAAATGCTAGCCTTTGGCAATGAAGTCATTATCTTTCTTGCTCTCCAATATTTCGCTTTAAGTAGCATAAATGTAACCGTCTTTTAAGTTGACACCATTTTTTGCTTGTAATGGTGGTTACATCATCCACTCACTTTAACCCCCAGTATGTCTGGAGGGCCACACCTGTCTTTGGTTAATGGGTCCATCGGACCTGGCCGGGAGGAGTTTTAAAGTCCATCGACTTTTCTCACATTGTGAGAACATTTGTACGCCGTGACAGGCCAGCGTAAGAGATAAAATTGCATTTCCTCTATTTCGATGTAGTTATACCGCTAACGCTTGGTCCATAGGACCTCATTGGTAAAAGCAGGTTGCACCACGGGCTGGTTGAGGTTGGGATTTGGATAGAAGAGGTTATGGTATACACATCACTATCCCTTGCATCCCAAATTTCTCAATCTTGCATTTCTTAATTTGGCTGTTCATTGGTATTCAGAACTTCTGTATCAATTCATTACTAACCGGCTTATCCATAGCTGCATGGTTAAGTTTCTTGTTAAAGCGCGGATGACGAATTAATACATTAGTAGAATAGTTTTAAATCTATATACCTTCTCTTTGTTCCTGCAGTTATTAACAAATAATACCTACACAATTTTTACAGAATACAGAAACTGTTTTAAAGGCTTTTCCCAGAGTTCATTCTCCAATTTCTCCGTCTCCTAGTGGCTGCTCGAAGTGAACTATAGGATTCTTCTCTCAAGATAGTGTAGGTGTCTGTAACAATAGACAATATCGGTTAACATAGCTGATAAAGCTTAATGGAAGCTAATAATTAACATATTGAGGCAAATTGCGATTTTCTGATAATGTAAAATTAAACTAACTTTGAATGGTAGCATAAGAAACGTGAGCTATTATACTTATTGACATCTGAAATATCCACACATTTATGATTCAAAATAACTGTTCCTGTAAAACCAACGAGAGGTGTAATTTAATGCGAATCATTGAAATGCTAAGCGGCAAATCCTCATTTGATTACTGCCAAGTAGCTGCTAATTGAGTAGGTGTAGCAACATTGCTTTCTATACTTATTCATTTTTACCACTATTGTAATATCCTACGTCATTTTATAACAATTTCATTTTCTTTATTAAGGCTCAACACTTGAACAAAGTTATACAAAATTGCTTAAGAATTGTAACCGCAGTATCAGGCAGCGATTAGGAGGCGGCGAATTAATCGAAATCAGATAATTAAAAAAGAAGATAAATTATTAAAAATGCTTTGCTAAACTAATATAAAATCTTGTTATAACAATATTAAATTAGAATGGATAGAGTAATGATTAAAATAGTAGTTGACTTAAAGAATAAGAAAGGAAGAATATAATTTAATATAACATATATACTAGCATCCAAGCATGAAAGAGAAAATATTCTTATCAAAATCTGTACATGTCGGAGAGACAGGAAGGAGGGACCGTTACTTTCTTTGTGCTAGTAAAAGTTCAATGTCTGAGAACTATTGCATACTTTCCGCCAGGAATGTTTTGGGAAAAGGGGCCTTCAAAATGCAGTTGAGCATGAACGCTAAAGGGATTTACTTAGCTGTTATGATAACGATGTATACCGTTACAAGCAACTCAGGGTAGACGTTCCCCAACTCAGGGTGGGCTGAACGTCAATGAGTTAGATGAGTTTTGCAAATCAATGTGAAAATTCGAAATAAATGAGAAACCAATAATAATGTAACATTTCAGAAGGGTGAGCTAGTTTGGTCATGTGATAAAGTTAGAGAGGGGATCAGAATAAGGCTCGAACAGAATCGTGAAGTAAGAAAAACTTACTTAAAAGGTGATACTATGACAGGAAGGACGTGTTCATGCACGTTAAGAAGAGAAGCGAAGATTTATAAGTCTGAAATGTAGGGAAGATAAGAATAGATCAGCCAGCGTAAGTGGAAGCAGCATTAGAAGTTTATTAGAGCAAAGTAGTCGTCGCATAAAGAAGAAATAGAAACCGCACGGAAGTAAATTTAAGCAAGTAATCCAGGGTTTCAAGTAAAATTGAATTTATTTTAGGAATTTTACTAACGGGAGGTCACCGATCCAAGTCGATAAGCAAAACTTAGTAGGAATTAAACCAAATAATTCTGCAACAAACAAAGTGTTATTAATAAGACTGAGTAGCCAACAACCACCAAAATCCATTTCCTACAACCATTCACCTGAGGATAAGAATACGCATAGCTCCAATTAGAACCCAATCAATTTAACCCTGGTATGCGGGTTTGCCGCAGAATCTAGAGGGACATCATAAAATATTCAAGATGTGCATCTTCGTTGTTATTTAGATCGCATAGTTATATAAAGTTTTAATTCAAATTGTTAGAGAAATTTCTGGGAAAATTCAACATTTTCAAAATATATTTCCATCTGCTTTGCGGTATTTCAAGCTAAACTTACACACACATACAGACGTACGTGGATCATGTTTTCAAGAGCTAATTTACAGATTTAAGGGACCTCATAACATGTAATTACAGTCAAATCTCAATGCGACATTTTTGTCTGTAATACAATGTTTCTTTACCAACTAGTTATGTGATGGGAAAAGTAAATGCAATGTATATTTCTCCATTATCAGTTGTGTGGTATTTTAAGAATTATTATGCTAAGTCATATCTAATTATTCCAATATTTGTATACATTTTAATTAAAACAATTATCTAATAGCTACTTGTTATTTATATTATATTTTTGTTTAAATCTAGCATATACTTAACAATTTGTAGTAGTATTTATATGCTACCATACATTTACAATTAAAAACGCATACACTGTTTGTAATCATAGAGTTGTTCCTTTGGGCTTTTAAATATTGAATGACGTACATTTGCAAACTCTGGTAAGAGTTAGAAATAATCTTCCTGAAAGGCGATTCCAACGTGCATCCTTAAATCAAAGCTAGATCGTCTAAATTTGGAGGACTTAAGCAAAATAAGTTGTAATCGAAGGGGAAAAGGGCTCCCCATTCTTGAGAAGAGGTTTCGTCCTTCTAAATTATTTATATTTGCTTAAGCGAAGGTTGACCTCAAAATAAATGGTGCAGTAGGAAAGGAATAAGGAAAATCCTTATCCTGTCGATTACAGTTCATCCCTCTTTTCGTATCTCCCACAAGGGAAAAGGAATAAAAATATCAGGGTTGGATGTTCCTCCTACGTCGGTGGAATATAGAAGAGGCTTTCGAAAGAGATTTCCTCCGGTCAGGCCTGTCCACTACCTTCACCGTCAGGCAGCGGAAGCAGCTCAGCTTAGTACGGAAGCTGCAGTAGCCGTGGTGTAGGGGGAAGGAGGGTGTTGTCTTCGGCTCGCTGATCTACCTTTGAGCCTCTTAAGAGATTCCAGCTCGAACCGCGACCAAATCTCTTTTCAGGACTAGGCTGCTTCCTCTTTTTCCTTTCCGTTCGCCTGACAAATCCTGTGCATTTTTTTCTCCACTCCCCTACTTTTGTGACCTCCAAAGCAGCAGGGCTTACCCTCAACATATATAGATATATATCTGGGTATGACAAACCGCGGTGACCTTGTAGATGTAGTTTCGATCATAAACCGTAGCGGTGTATTTCCAATTCGGTAATGGATGTTGCTCACTCGCAAATCCGCAGCAAATCTCCTCTGAAGGAGATTTTAATATGGTTACATGTTAAACAATTCTTTGCTGTTCAGATGTTTTAGAGTCGAGATTGTTCTCAACTAAAAATGAACGTTAACAATGTGACTTCTTTCTCAATACCATGGACTTTGAAGAAATTGTTAAGGCATTCTTCTGTGGCATGTCAGTTATAGCCGATGGTAGTGTAAAATGCACCAATTAGGTGCTTACTTATGTCAAACAATGAAACGGTATATCCATAGAGAGGAATCAATAAAGAATATCGGGAAAGTAGTAACATTATACAGTAGATCCAACTGCATCAGTATCGTAGCCAATATTTAAAATTGTTTTCAATACCTTTAAATTAAGGGAAAAATTGCAGGACGTCGCCTGAACCAAGTTGTTAGAACTCTCACCAATGAAACCTCAATGAAGATTGAAGCGGCCTTTGGGTCGGTTTGCTCTAGGTTCCCCGATTTTACGACTTTCCCCGCCATTCATTCTACCAGCTGCTTCATTATTACTTTTACTTTCATCCATTTTGCCTCATTTCATATTGCCATCCTATCCTATTCCTATCCTCGCACCAAGATTCGAGCTGATAACCGCGTCCTGCTCTCTCTATCTCTCTCTCTCTCTCTCTCTCTCTCTCTCTCTCTCTCTCTCTCTCTCTCTCTCTCTCTCTCTCTCTCTCTCCGAGTTTGTCTACTCCACGACGGACATAGGTATGACACAGGTGCTCACTTACAAGTTCTGCACCACAGGAAGGCCGATAGAGAAAGAAGAAGAAACCGTCCTTGACTACGAACTTTGCCTTGTTATTTTAATTAAAGTACGAGGCTGTTCAATAAAGAATGATCATATTTTTTACGGACATAATTTTTCGCACTAAAATACAATATTATTATTTTCTGTTAGCTTAATGTGAAATAAACACGCCGTATTAATTTTATTGCTGGTACTCCTGGTTGCCGCCTCTGAGAACCAGGCAAGTTCAGACATATTCTGTATCACCTACCGCTGCAATGGAGGTAACATGCAGTTAAAGTTGATGTTAGAGGAAGATCTGGAGTTTCTTTCAAACGAAATCACTGCTGATGAAACTTGGCTACATCATTTTAATCCTGAGAGCAAACAGCAAAGCTCATGTGGAAATCTCCTTCATCACCAACCCCCCAAAAAGCAAAAGTGGTTGCTTCTGCTGGGTAAGTTATGGTCATCTCATTCTTTGATATTCATGGAATAGTTTATCAGCATATTGTACCTGCACACACATCAGTAACTGGAAAATACTAAAGAGATATCCTGAAAACATTGCAAGTCATATCAGGCGCAAAGGACCGCAATTCCGTGAAGCAGGCTGGATGCTGCACCACGATAATGCGCGGCCGCATATTGCCATTTTGTTGCTAAATATCTTGCAAAAATCAACGTGAAGTGCATCCCTCACCCTCGCTATAGTCCGGATTTATCCCCATGTGACCTTTTTATTTTCTCTAACTTGAAGAAATGTCTTCGTGGGAGGCATTATCCATCATCAAAGGCAGTGGTGAAGGCTGCGGAGGCGATTTTGAAGAATCTCTCAGAAAATGGTTTCCAATACGTCTTTGAAGACTGGCAGAAAAGCTGGGACAAGTGCATCGCATTCAGGGGAGACTATTTTGAGAAGGACCATCAAAGTTATGAGGATGAGTAAAGAAACGTTGTCAAAAATATGTGATCATTCTTTGTTGAACAGCCCTCGTATAATCAATTAAGTAATTTATTTTTGTAATTATGGGTAGAAAACCTCGTTGTTTTTTTGCGGTACGGTATTAAATAATACGGAAAAGGTAATGTTTTTACTTTTTCCTTGTGGAATATCAAACAAGTGTCTAAAAACTAAATAATTTATGCTCTAAACTTAAATTTATAATAATTCCACCTGTGTCGCCTATTTAACTATCTACTTTTAAGTTGAAACTATTCTCTCTTGCAGCAGCAGTGGAATAAAATATGAAAGCTGAAGCTGCAATTACAATTACAGTTTCCCTGTATAACCTGATTTATTTATTATAGTGGTTTTCTCTCCAGTTAAAGTCCCATTTATGCATAGCGATTGATAATTGCTTCCATTTAAATATTTATATTTAGTTAATATTTTCATTCACACAAGTTAAATTTCTAATAGGAGTATCACTACTACCACCACTGCCATCGCCACTGCCAACAATGCTAGTAATAGAAATAAACGTGAAAAATTAAACACTAATTTGCAGAAATTTTGTAGTAAATTATCCTTAAGTACATTTTATTTCTCATAATCCAATTAGGCGACATATAATTCAATCAAGTCGGCAGTAAAAACAAAACAAATGCGCTCGTATACCTATGTACGCTTGCTACATTCCTAAAAACTTGAATATTCGTTATCGAAATTACAACTTTGGAAACCTCCTGACTATTTTAAATGAAAATCTTTGCATCTTCTTATCCGTGTAATCATATCTGGATAAGCAACTCGAATAAAATATTAAAAGTGTAATAATATATTTGGATAATTTCTAAGAAGGTAAGGAGAAGATCCACAGATCTACGCTACCGAGGCGGGCTTTTTCATTGGTTAATAAGTAAGATCCGGGTTTTAAACATTGGACCCTTGGTTTAATCTTATCGTAGGCTACCTAAAAGTCTGAAGTGTATGTAATTTCATTGATATATCGCCTAGCATTATAGAAAGATGCTGAACGAAAATACGAATTTGATATTTAACCAACACACGCATACACAACTTTGTTATAAAATTTTGTGAACTTCAGTATATTCTAAAGTATATATTTTAACGAAATCTCTGTTCGTAATCTTCTGGTGGAAAACAACATTTCTCCTATTACGAAGCGTAGTAGAAAGTAAATATATTCTCAAATTTATATTCTGTAGTGCAAGTTTTGCTCATTTCTCAAGTTTCGTTTCTGTAATACGAGTATTCCGCAATGATTTCAAAGTGTACCTTAAGTACTATTTCAGTCAATTTTCTAAGCTATTTCAGCTTTAAGGGGGGCGGGAGCGTCACGTAGTACGCGTGTGGAGAAGAAGCTGCCTAGTAAGCACGGCGTTCAAACTAATACTAATTGAGCATCGAGATTAATATCACGTGATCCAAATAATACAACTTCACTACAGAAGCGTAAAAAATAAATATCAAAACAAATACGAGATGCTAATATTTCTGTTCAACCCTAACTTTTTCATTACTCATATTTAATGTTTCATGTATATTCACATAAGGGGGCTGCGATACTCTCTGTTGACAAAGTTGTGTTGTCAAGCTTTTACAGCTTTCACGAACCTTCAGTATTACTCAGAGGGAAGGAGATTTTCTGGACGCACGCGGTGTGCCTTTGAAACTCCCCTCCACCCATACACACATTCACTTACTACAGATCAGTGTCTTTGCTACGACGTGGAAGATTCCATGAACCGGACTGAACGCCTTGCTTGCTGGCAACTTCTAAGACTGGCTTCTATGGAAGTGCTAGAGGGGCTTATTGACTCAAGGGCTAGACGTGACCTCACATAGCATGACTTACGACGCTTTAAAATGGACACCCTGTATACAAGTAATGTAACAAACTTTCTTTTATATTTGCACTACATTATGAATCGTATCACTGAAAATCGGAAACTCAGGTGTTTAGTGAATTTATTGAATTATATTTGCGTAATTCATGATGCCGATGAAGATGATGGTGATGATGATTTATATATAAGAGCGCTCAACTGTTCGGTCATCAGCGCCGTTTCATGACAACGACAAACTTGTCTAAAGATTAAAAAATCTAAACAAAAAGGAAATGAAATAAATAACCAAAATTAGGGGGAAAACCAATGAAAATATATAACTAGCATTTAATAAAACACCAAAAGGCATAAAAATATCGTTTTCAATATTAACTTTTATGACAAAACAAACTACCGGTCCAACGTTGGTCGAATCAATTTGATCCTCTTTTTCGGAGTTGGGCTACCACTTTTTGCAGGTTTATCCTGCATTTTCTTCGCTGTTGTTCTGGCAGTAAGGACAGGATCTTCCTGCTCCACATCAACAGAGGAGGAGGACCATTTTTCTACTAATAATTTCCATTCGATACTCTCGAACCGATCGGAAACTGCGATCGGCGAAGATGAGATTCGCCGATCTGAGACCTCTCCAGATCATTCCTCAAATGTTCTCGGAGGAGATGGTCGTAACTTTATCGCTCTTTTTCTTTTTTGAGTACTATCCTTCTTATTCTCCCTAAGGAAGTCCGTTATTTCATATGACGTCTTGAACTTCCTAAACAATGCATTAGAAACTACTGATTCACATGTTCTTGAAGTAGATGCTCTCTGCGGTGACTTGACTGGATCGTTCTTCCTAGGCCTGGACTTGGTAGGCGTACTCATTGTTGTTCGTGCTGGTGTCTGTTGTTTGAACTTGGTGTTATTGTACTGTGGGCTATTACTGCCCCGTTTGTGTCGCTTAATTGTGCTGCGATTTCACGTCTAGGTACCGGCTTAGCTGCCACTGCACTATAAGTAAAGGTCCTAGGAACAGAAGGCTGACGAATAAGCAGGATCATTCCCTGGTATTCGATGAATGGTTACCACTGCAGTTAACATATTTTGCAGGTGAAGTAGATGCATTATCTTGCTTGACTTCCCCACAGATAACGCAGGTAGCAGCTTCATTACAAGACTCACTCGTGTGGCCAAAACACTGACATAACAACTCAATGGATTGGGTATATACTGCCTCAATTCAATAGCTTCATATCCTGCCTTAATCCTCAGTGGGAGATCTACCCGAACAAAGTTAAGAAACAGGGTACGAGTGAGCACCAGTTCACCTTGTTCTTTGCGATGGACTCGATATACCTACATTGTACATAACTTGTTCTGTTAAGTTTTCCTGAATCTTCCAATTGGACATTCCGTCCAATGTGATGGTGTTTACAACACCACGCGAGGAGTTCAGAGTCGTATACGATTCAACGCACACGGATAACTCGCAAGCATATTGACTTTCAGAATTTTTGCAGCCTGTTTCTGTGAAACTACTTCGACCAGGAGCGTGCTATTGCGAGACGACTACATGATTTTACAGGCCCAGCAATATTATGCAGACCCTTCTGGATAATAAACGGCTTCACGGTAGTATATTTTCGGCCTTCCTCATTTTTATTAACAACCAAACTGCGAGGAATACAAGACTCAGCTACTTCCTTTCCACATTTCTTGTTAATTTTATCAGTTCCCATAGCGATTATGTCCTCCACCATTACAAACGTCTCCGATGGCATGCTCACATCCTGGGCGCTAGCCCAGCTTAGGTAAGAGTCCTTGCCTGGACGTTGCTCAGCTCAGGGTCTAGCCGTCCACTGAAAAAAGTGACCCAATCGCTTTCCGAAGTGTAACAGCTCATGAACAGCCCCCTCCCAACGGGACTGACCTTTATCAGCGGATACGAACACAGTCCTATATCATAAACAGGGGCTGGGAGTTACGCGTTACCCAGTCACTTCTGCGCTCCTTCCCGCTAGGTATCCATCAGACTTGCCTTCAGGGAGGTTAGGTTCAAACACGGATGTAGACCAAAGTTTGGGCGTTTGGAAATAGCTCTCTCACCACTCACAGGCACCCAATAGAGAGATTTGACTCGGGACCCCGGGATCGCAAATCCAGTACCTAATTAAGAACGCCCTTGGGGGCATTTGCTTAGTTGTTAACACATTTTACATGATAATCTTATTTCAATATTTTCTGAATAATAATAATAATAATAATAATAATAATAATAATAATAATAATAATAATAATAATAATAATAATAATAATAATAATAATAATAATAATAATAATAATAATAATAATAATAATAATAATAATAATAATAATAATAATAATAATAATGATAATGATAATGATAATAATGATAATGATAATGATAATGATAATGATAATGATAATGATAATGATAATGATAATGATAATGATAATGATAATGATAATGATAATGATAATGATAATGATAATGATAATGATAATGATAATGATAATACTAATACTAATACTAATACTAATACTAATACTAATACTAATACTAATACTAATACTAATACTAATACTAATACTAATACTAATACTAATACTAATACTAATACTAATACTAATACTAATACTAATACTAATACTAATACTAATACTAATACTAATACTAATACTAATACTAATACTAATACTAATACTAATACTAATACTAATACTAATACTAATACTAATACTAATACTAATACTAATAATAATAATAATACTAATACTAATAATACTAATAATAATAATAATAATAATAATAATAATAATAATAATAATAATAATAATAATAATAATAATAATAATAATAATAATAATAATAATAATAATAATAATAATAATAATAATAATAATAATAATAATAATAATAATAATAATAATAATAATAATAATAATAATAATAATAATAATAATAATAATAATAATAATAATAATAATAATAATAATAATAATAATAATAATAATAATAATAATAATAATAATAATAATAATAATAATAATAATAATAATAATAATAATAATAATAATAATAATAATAATAATAATAATAATAATAATAATAATAATAATAATAATAATAATAATAATAATAATAATAATAATAATAATAATAATAATAATAATAATAATAATAATAATAATAATAATAATAATAATAATAATAATAATAATAATAATAATAATAATAATAATAATAATAATAATAATAATAATAATAATAATAATAATAATAATAATAATAATAATAATAATAATAATAATAATAATAATAATAATAATAATAATAATAATAATAATAATAATAATAATAATAATAATAATAATAATAATAATAATAATAATAATAATAATAATAATAATAATAATAATAATAATAATAATAATAATAATAATAATAATAATAATAATAATAATAATAATAATAATAATAATAATAATAATAATAATAATAATAATAATAATAATAATAATAATAATAATAATAATAATAATAATAATAATAATAATAATAATAATAATAATAATAATAATAATAATAATAATAATAATAATAATAATAATAATAATAATAATAATAATAATAATAATAATAATAATAATAATAATAATAATAATAATAATAATAATAATAATAATAATAATAATAATAATAATAATAATAATAATAATAATAATAATAATAATAATAATAATAATAATAATAATAATAATAATAATAATAATAATAATAATAATAATAATAATAATAATAATAATAATAATAATAATAATAATAATAATAATAATAATAAT
Source organism: Mantis religiosa (assembly GCA_030765055.1). Taxonomy (NCBI): domain Eukaryota; kingdom Metazoa; phylum Arthropoda; class Insecta; order Mantodea; family Mantidae; genus Mantis; species Mantis religiosa. The sequence goes on along the minus strand of CM060951.1, from coordinate 60,262,245 downwards.
AATAATAATAATAATAATAATAATAATAATAATAATAATAATAATAATAATAATAATAATAATAATAATAATAATAATAATAATAATAATAATAATAATAATAATAATAATAATAATAATAATAATAATAATAATAATAATAATAATAATAATAATAATAATAATAATAATAATAATAATAATAATAATAATAATAATAATAATAATAATAATAATAATAATAATAATAATAATAATAATAATAATAATAATAATAATAATAATAATAATAATAATAATAATAATAATAATAATAATAATAATAATAATAATAATAATAATAATAATAATAATAATAATAATAATAATAATAATAATAATAATAATAATAATAATAATAATAATAATAATAATAATAATAATAATAATAATAATAATAATAATAATAATAATAATAATAATAATAATAATAATAATAATATGATCTTCATCGGCCATCAAGTAGGCATAATCCCAAGTTCGATTCTGGGTCAGGTTGTATGCATCATATAACTTCACATAATGGCGGAAATATACATTTGTCACACTGATTGACGTTAGTGCAACAATTTTTCCATGATTTTGCTCTCAAGATTATGTATGACTTGGATAGAACATTATAAACTGTAGGGCATAATACGAGTAATCAATTCTCTTAGCCTAGGAACAGGTTTAAAAGGTCTAAACCTCGAAAGAAGAACAAATCGTCATAAAATTCTGCATCTACATCTAACGTAAATAAAATTATTTTCATATGTTATCAAAATATCAATGACTCTGTACCTGCATTTCATTTGCTTTAATCTGGTGCGTTGGTTGAACTTATACACGGAAGATAAATCCGTGGAAAAGTTCTCTTCTTAGTAAAGCAGGAAGATATTAAAAGCAGAAGCATTATTAACAGTGAAGTATTCTTCATATTTATGTTTGATTTATGAGTCACTATGTTTACACTCAATCTTCACTTACTTGTTGTTGTATAATTGAAACGTTTTCAAGATCATTCGATCTCATCCTCAGCCGTTTGGTGACTAAATGAACCTTCCTCTTCTTCCACTACTACGGAGCTCCGATCACTCTGCCATCTGGTGTTAGGGGCACTAAGTTTTAATACTTCATTTAATGCCGGGATTTCAATATTTATAACTTTATCACGGTTTTTGTTTATGAATATTTTTTCCCAAATATCCAATTCTATGGGTGTACTTTAAGATTTTAACAGTTTAATGTTGCGGCCAATGTTGTGGTTTTCTGTCCAAAAATGGTGTGAAACTGCATATTTTTCTGTTTGTTTCAACTTAATGTTCCTCTGGTGTTCTTTTTGACTGGTTAACAAGTTTCTCTTAGTTTTTCCTATGTAGCTTTTTTCACAGGTTTCACAATTAATCTGATAAATTCCTGATTTCAAATTGTTGGGGATTGTATTTTTCAGTGGTTTATTTAGCAGGTTCCTCAGACTGAATTTGTTTTGGGGTGCTAGTTTTAAGCTTAGTCTTTTGAAGATTCGTTCAAATTTTCTAAAAGCCCAAAGATGGTTGGTGAATTTACTATATTGCCAATTTGTGTTTTTAAGTGGTGTGAGAGTGGTATTTTTTTGATATTATCTTCCGTTTTTCTTTTCTCTGCATCATGCTCTTTATGATGGCTGGGTTGAATCCATTTAATACCGCTATGTCTTTTATGTGTTGTTGTTCTTTCAAAAATTCATCCTTACTCAGTGGGATGTTGTATAGCCGGTGAATTAGACTTCTAAAGGCAGCTAGTTAAAGTGAAACTGGGTTGTATTCATTTTTCTTTATGTAATTATCTATGTGTGTGGGCTTCCTGTATATTCCAAAATCCATACCATGACGATTTCTAGTTATCTTGAGGTCCAAAAAGGGTAGGTTGTTGTCTCTTTCTACTTCCATAGTAAATTGCATGTGATTATCTTGCAGGTTTAGTAATTTTAGAGAATCTTCTCTAAGTTTTTCCGGAATGATAGCAAAACCATCATCAACATATCTCTGCCAAAATTTATAGATTTGTGGGAAGGCCTTTACTATGTGTGTTTCAAAATAGCTCATGTATAGGTCTGCTAAAATAGGCAAAAGTGGGCTCCCCATAGCTAATCCTTTTGATTGTCTGTAGAATTTTTGGTTAAACATGAAGTAATTATTCCTTATGCATAAATGTGTAAGATTGATAATGTCATCTATTTCTCTGGGGTCCGTTGTAGTCTGGGTTAGCCATTTTTTGAGGAATGTAAGTATTTTTTTCTACTTGAATGCTTGTAAAAGGTGCCTTAACGTCAAAAGAAACTAGTATGTGATTTTCCGGGATGTTGTACTTCTGTAGGTTATTTATCAATTCTAAGGAGTTTTTTATTCCCAAACTTTGAAATTTGTCATATGATATTAATTTTCTTACTAACCACATTGCAATGTGGTATGTAGGTGAATTGGTGCCATTGATGATGGGTCTCATGCTGTTGTCTTGTTTGTGGATTTTTGGCAGACAGTACAACCTTGGTAGTGTGGTACTGTCTGCCAAAAATCCACAAACAAGACAACAGCATGAGACCCATCATCAATGGCATCAATTCACCTACATACCACATTGAAAAGTGGTTAGTAAGAAAATTAAAATCATATGACAAATTTCAAAGTTTGGGAATAAAAAGCTCCTTAGAATTGATAAATCACCTACAGAAGTACAACATCCCGGAAAATCACATACTAGTTTCTTTTGACGTTAAGGCATTTTTACAAGCATTCCAATAGAAAAAATACCTACATTCCTCAAAAAATGGCTAACCAAGACTACAACGGACCGCAGAGAAATAGATGACATTATCAATCTTACACATTTATGCATAAGTAATAGTTACTTCATGTTTAATCAAAAATTCTACAGACAATCAAAAGGATTAGCTATAGGGAGCCCACTTTCACCTATTTTAGCAGACCTATACATGAGCTATTTTGAAACACACATAGTAAAGGCCTTCCCATAGATTTATAAACTTTGGCAGAGATATGTTGATGATGCTTTTGCTATCATTCCGGAAAAACTTAGAGAAGATTCTCTAAAATTACTAAACCTGCAAGATAATCACATCCAATTTTCTATGGAAGTAGAAAAAGACAACACCCTAGCCTTTTTGGACCTCAAGATAACTAGATATCGTCATGGTGTAGATTTTGGAATATACAGGAAGCCCACACACATAGATAATTACATAAAGAAACATGAATACAACCCAGTTTCACTTTAACTAGCTGCCTTTAGAAGTCTAATTCACCGGCTATACAACATCCCACTGAGTAAGGATGAATTTTTGAAAGAACAACAAGACATAAAAGACATAGCGGTATTAAATGGATTCAACCCAGCCATCATAAAGAGCATGATGAAGAGAAAAGAAAAACGGAAGATAATGTCAAAAAAATACCACTCTCACACCACTTAAAAACACAAATTGGCAATATAGTAAATTCACCAACCATCTTTGGGCTTTTAGAAAATTTGAACGAATCTTCAAAAGACTAAGCTTAAAACTAGCACCCCAAAACAAATTCAGTCTGAGGAACCTGCTAAATAAACCACTGAAAAATACAATCCCCAACAATTTGAAATCAGGAATTTATCAGATTAATTGTGAAACCTGTGAAAAAAGCTACATAGGAAAAACTAAGAGAAACTTGTTAACCAGTCAAAAAGAACACCAGAGGAACATTAAGTTGAAACAAACAGAAAAATATGCATTTTACACCATTTTTGGACAGAAAACCACAACATTGGCCACAACATTAAACTGTTAAAATCTTAAAGTACACCCATAGAATTGGATATTTGGGAAAAAATATTCATAAACAAAAACCGTGATAAAGTTATAAATATTGAAATCCCGGCATTAAATGAAGTATTAAAACTTAGTGCCCCTAACACCAGATGGCAGAGTGATCGGAGCTCCGTAGTAGTGGAAGAAGAGGAAGGTTCATTTAGTCACCAAACAGCTGAGGATGAGATCGAATGATCTTGAAAACGTTTCAATTATACAACAACAAGTAACTGAAGTTTGAGTGTAAACATAGTGACTCATAAATCAAACTTAAATATAAAAAGCAGGAAGAGCTGATGGAACTGAGTTGTAGTCAATTATCAGCTCAGCGTGAGATATAATGAATTATACATTCAGGTAGTGATTATTCTATATTTGTATCTTCATTCATTTCTATAATCCGCGGCAACCGGAATTATTGTGGTTTTTAAAGGTATTGAAAATATGCATACTGTATAAATTGCTTGCAGTATTTTATCTATTACAATAACTTCCAGGAAACTAATTTCTGGATGGAGTACAACCCAGTTTCGTGAAGTAGCAAATAATGCAGCCGCTGAGAGAACATCTTCGTCTCTGAAACAAAAATCACTTGGGGTCACTTGTAAAAACAAGAGAAAAGATTCTGTTTCCTTTCCTCTCTGCCACTTAAAGTGGAATCTTTCTTATCCGATATTTTGTCGAACATCTCCCCAGTGAACCGGAAGTTGCAGCTCCATTCTTCTCACCCCTGCTCCTGAGGTTGTTCGGCCAGTCGGTTTCTTGGTCTTGGGGCCAAATCGTTCCAATGACTCACCAGAGAGCAAAAGCTGCACAAGTCTTTCGCATCTTTGTTAGACATTGAAGTGAACTCGGATTGTCAAACGGAGATTTTAAAGTCATAAATGCACCTCTTCAAGGATATAAATTATGCCACTGTTCGTGAATGTAGACTTCCAAATTTCATTTGATAATAACCTTAAAGAAAAAAGTATTTTAAAATTTCTAAGTACTATTTTTATGGATTTTATAAATTATGCAGGATATAACCAGGGACAGGAAGCATATGAAGAAAAAATTTGCAAAGTATAAAAATTAAAAGGAGAGAATATGTGATTAAATGCATCTTTTAAAGCCAAAACATCTTATCATTTAAGTGTTTTATTCAATTTCGTTCATTAGTTCGTAAAATAAGATTTGTAGATGTCAGTGTTTAATTGGAAAACATGAAGTGAAATAAACGAATTACATTAAGTTATGGATTTTAATGATTGTGAAATCATTAAACTTGCAAGGTTCACAAAATGAAGTATTATTAAAACAAAATAAACTCCCTTCAAGAATTGAGAGTGTTAACTTTCGCAACGCTGCATTTTCTCATCTGAGTCTGACTTGCGGAAAAGGGCTACTTCGGTTTTCTAAATATGTTTCATAGAAAACTGGCAAAACTAAGCATTTTTAAAGTGTGTTCATTATTAACGAATATTATTTTAAAAGCTGAAAATCGTTTATTCAAAGAAATGTAAAATAGAAATTAATTGTTCTTTCACAGTGGCCGTGTGTAGGCTAAAGTATGGAAAGATAGAGTCAGACTAAAAAATTCAATGCCATATTCGGGATTTGAACCACGGATTCTCTGGCTGCCGTCCAGCCGCTCTAGCCCCTGAGCTACCATTGCCAACTTGCCGACATGACATTAAATTCTCCAACCGACTCGTGCCTTTCCCGGTAAACCACTTAGGAGTTTTCATAAACACATGAGAGTCGCCTTAATGGCGACTTACAACAATTAAGTACTCTAAGGCCCGGGCTTTATTGTTAACCACTATTAGGCCAATTAATGGAAATAATTGTTCTTTCACACTGGCTGTGTATAGGCTAAAATATGGAAAGATAGAGTCAGACTGAAAAATTCAATGCCATAGCCGGGACTTTAACCATTGATACTCCGGCTGCCGCCCAGCCGCTCTAAACCCTGAGATACCACTGCCAACGTGCCGACATGAGATTAAATTCTCCATCCGACTCGTGCCTTTCCCGGTAAACCACTTAGGAGTTTTCATAAACACATGAGACCACTTAGGAGTTTTCATAAACACATGAGACAACTGCCTTAATGGAGATTTACAACATGTAAGTACATAAAGGCCCGGGCTCTATAGTTAACCATTATTAGGCCAATCAATCAAATTTATTGTTGTTTCACACTGGCTGTGTGTAGGCTAAAGTATGGAAAGTTAGAAAAAATTCAATGCCTTAGCCGGGATTTGAACCACGGATCCTCTGGCTGCCGTCCAGCCGCTCTTAAAGTACTTAAATGTTTTAAGTCGCCATTAAGGTAGTTGTCTCATGTGTTTATGAGAACTCCTAAGTGGTTTACCGGGAAAGGTGCGAGTCGGTTGGAGATTATAATGTCATGTCGGCACGTTGGTAATGATAGATCAGGGGTTAGAGCGTCTGGAGCTCCCAAAAGAGCTAGTATCTGGCTATAAAGTACTCTTTATGTGGAACCTTTCTCCCTTATTACAGATCAAATGCTGATCTCGATTTATGTTAAATGCATTTTTATATTTTTGTGGAGATAGCCTTCCTTTCTTTGGTTTGAATTAACCAATACTTATATGTCCTTCTGTCAAACTGGAAGTCCTAATTCGTTTTTCCACTCATACATGGTGACAGATTGGTATTTCATAGCTAACGCTTAAGCCTGTTAAATTCTCGTTTCCAATTTTATTTAATACAGAAAATATGTTAATTGTCAATGAATGTTACATTGATGGAAAGAAGGAACTTACAGCTATATTTCAACATAATCTCCATTGCGATAGACGCACTTTTGCATGCGCTGTGGCAGTTTTGGTATACCCTTTTCATAGCACTCTCGCGCCAAGTTGCTCAGGTAGTGCTCAACCTCGTTTTTCAAATCATTGACGGTCTGGAAATGTGTTCCACCCAGGTATGGCTTCAACGCAGGAAACAGATGATAATCACTAGGGGTTAAGTCGCGACTGAAGGGGGGATGGGTGAGGATGTCTTATCCGAACTAGGCCAGGAGATCAGCCGTTGCATGTGCAGTATGGGGACGAGCGTTGTCGGGATAAAAAATCACTCCCTTCGTCAGCATTTCCCTCCATCGATTTTGAATTGCACGCCGCAATTTTTTTAAACTCTCACAGCAGCTAGCGGCGTTTATTTTTTTGCCCGTAGGCATAAACTCGCACTACAATACACATTTTTTGTCCCAAAAGACACTGGCCATCACGTTGCCGGCCGAAAATGTCTGAACTTTCGCGGCTACGGCGAATTCAAATGCCGCCACTAACGAGAACGTTCTTTAGTTTCTGGTGTTGTGTAGTGCACCCAGGTTTCATCGCCAGTAACAAAGGAATCCAACAATTCCTCGCCCTGTTCTGCATATCGCTCCAGGAATCGGTGGGCCGCTTCAACACGTTGACGTTTATGGTCTTCAGTGCGGATTTTGGAGACTCACCTCGTACACACTTTAAGATAATGCAAATTTTTGGTCAAAATCTTGTCAATCTTAGTCTTACTGACTTCAGGGATAACTGCGCACAGCTCGCGAACTGTCACACGCCGATCTTTAAGCTTTCTTGCTCCACTTTTTCAATTGTTTCGGCTGGAAACCGAAGGCCGACCAGAACGCTGTTCGTCATGGACGTCTGTACGTCCGTCTTTGAACTCTCTGACCCACATTCGCATGTTTTTGACGTCCATACACTGTGGCCCATAGACTTCGCATAACTGACGATGAATTTCAGTGGGGGTAGTGCCCTTGGCATTCAAAAAATGGATCACTGCACGCAACTCGCACTTGGTGGCGGAAGTGATAGGAAGCTCCATCGCAAACTGCTGCTCAGCCAAGACTAATGGTTGCAACGGGTTCTTCGTGGTGGGAATTTGAAGGGGTGAAACAAAGCTATACGCCAGTGTTGCCGGATCTCGCGTAATAGCGTTCCGCACGGCTCCAGCGCCTCGGAGACCTTATTTTACGGACACGCCTCGTACAAGGACATGTAATACTAACTTTTGATAGATGTTTATTAAAAATCATAAAGTAGGTAGAAGAACAATATTTTGTAAGAACATTGTGTTATAGATGCAGAAAAAGTGATATGTATATAACAACAGATATTTTACCTTATTATTCTTAGCGTATGGTAAATGACAATTTCTAGAACGTATAAATAACTGAGCTCAGAATATTAAAATTGAAAAGTTTTTCAGACATGTGAAATTATGTGACATTTTTCAGTTTGGAAATTAATTTTTCGTTCACACTAGCCGTGTTAGGACGCACTATGACAGGGTAGAATCATAGGGATTTGAACCACGGATTGTCTGGTTTCCGTCCAGCCGCTCTAACCAATTGAGCTACTATGGCCAACCTGCCAACATGACATTAAATTCTCCAACTGACTCGTGTTTCTCCCGGTAAATCACTAGGAGTTCTCATAAACACATGAGACAACTACCTTAATGGCGACTTACTATGCTGTAAGTATTTTAAGGCCCGGGCTTTATAGTTCTGGTTTTACCCTTTCATAATGCGTCCTACACACCGCTAGTGTGAAAGATCAATTAATTTCCATTAATTGTACCTAATAGTGGTCCGAACTCTAAAGCCCGGGCCTTAAAGTACTTACAGCATAGTAAGTCGCCATTAAGGTAGTTGTCTCATGTGTTTATGAGAACTCCTAATGGTTTACCGGGAGAAACACGAGTCAGTTGGAGAATTTAATGTCATGTTGCCAGGTTGGCCATAGTAGCTCAAATGGTTAGAGTGGCTGGACGGAAACCAGAAGATCCGTAGTTCAAATCCCGGCTATGGCATTGAATTTTTCATTCTGGCTCTACCCTTTCATTTTTCAGTTTGTTCCTTCCAGTCGATCGTCATATATAAACTAACTTGTGGCTTAACGACCCTACTGGGCCAAGGTCTGCCAACTCGACTGTCGACCTCACACCCACATACGCAAGGCAGAAGTGGGCTATCACCCAACCGATACGGGGAGGAGATGTGGTCAGCATCTCGGCACCTCCAGCTGGAAAGTTGGCTTTCGCAATCGGCGAACTTTCCTCACGATGCTGAGTGGGCACCGGTCCTGTACCCGGAACTTAAAATACCTACCCGGCAGGGAACCACAGCACGTCATATATTTCCCCTGGATAAGACATTAGACATCTAAAGGCTGATAATGAGTTTGGTAGCTGTGGAGATGCCCATATATCTGTCCAAGTATTTCAACATATAGTGATATGCAGCAAGAGACTTAGTTGTTAAGAATTTGTTTTCATATAAACCAATTAACTTTCCAATTTTCATTTTGGTCAAATAAGGTTCAATGTTGTTGAGATTCCGTAATATTAATAGCACTGAAGCTTCTTTTGCCTTATGATTCCATGGCATACTTGATTGTCTAAGGGTCCATTACAGAAGACTTCCCATTTTAGTGTTAAAAGCTAAAGGATAAATCTATTTCAAGTACCAGCATAAAGAAAGCCCTTATAACAACATAAGTCAAATACAATATCTGATTTAATAGTATGTTTTATGAGCAATTTATGACATTTCTAGAGTATATAACCATCCCAAAAAATAAAAAACAAAGGCCATTTTTGACCTGAACCAAAATGTGGAGCAGACAGAAGCCGCTCGACGTCAATTCACCCCTCTGAACTAAACTACCCTCTCTTCTTTGTCAAGTGGCGTCGATTTCCACTCAAGAGCTTCCTTTCTAACCCTCTTCCCACCCTCCAAAACTCTTCGTCTTTTCTTGTTTTCCTCCACTCTTCAATTTCTTTCTGTGGTGGTATTGGAAAGTTTTCTGCCCCTTCCTAGCGATTTTGTTTCTTGTTCTACAGATCTTTAACACTCTCCCCACCCCCTCTTGTTAAAACTTGAGTTTTAGTGACTTTGTTTCGAGGATTCTCCTTCTGTGATCTCTGAAGCTTTATGACGCCTTGAATTTTTTACGAACATTTTCGAATTTCTCCCATGATCCTTTCAAAATCTCTTTGGTTCTTTGACTTTCAGTTATCAACTTTGAAAGAGAGAAGTTCTGACCTTCACCACATGGTACACTCACTGAGGATTAGCATTTTCAATAAGAAGCTGGTTACATGATGCAAATTCTGACTGAATCAGTGAGAAATAGCCTATTATGAGCACTCACTGTAATTCAAAAGCTAAATCGAATGGAAAACTTTTTAAACAATTTTTATTTATTACATTGATGGCTTACATTTATAAGATTTGGAGAATGTCTCTTCCTGATTCAGATTCTTATCAGACTATTGTTTACTCTGTATTTTCGAATATACTGTTCAGCCTTGTAGTGGAGTACTCCTCTTGGACAAATTTCTGATGATATAGAGGAGATGCGCCCAGTACCGCACACCTAATTTTTTTTTTCAAAATTTAAAGAAAATGCAATGGAGAACAAGTAGCGTGTTTCTATTATCATGAAGCTAATAACATACACAAACAGTATTAGTAATGAACATTCATGAACGCGAGTCATGTTGACTGTAAACATTAGTGATCAATGCGCATCTCAAAAAGTGTTTCCCAATACCGGACAGACGTAAATAAATACATATTTCTAAATAGAGAAAAGAAACTGTATAATAAATCACAAGATAATTATTCTTATCATAATTTTTGTATTTTTGAGACAAAAACTTAACACGGTAACATGATAATATATATTTCAGAACGTTCTCTAGAAGTTATCACAACAAAATAAAAATATCTTAGAAGCAATGAAACATTTTTTAAACAGTGATCACATCTATAAAAATCAATGTTCTCTTGATATGTGCCCAACCATTGCACGATACACTAACTACACTGAACCCAAGACTCGTCTGTGATTTCTAAGCAAATGATACACTCTGTTAGAACACTTCTATCGACACTGGTTTTAGTTCCGAAATTTAATTTTCTTTTAGTCTTCTAAGGCTCTTCACTATTTCCAGTTTCTGTTGGCACAGAGCTAGAGCTAGGTTTTCTAATTACAGTTTTATTAATGTTAGTCTTGCGTGCCCTTGTTACTGGTTTTTCTTCCGATTTTGTGCCTTTTCCTGCAACATCAACTTATATAGAGTCGATGTTAATGTTTCAGGAATATATATTGGTACTACCAGGCTCACTGATCTTTGTGTCACATACTTTGTTTCTTGTTTTATATTTTATTCTAACAATTTTCCTTCCTTTTGGCCTCCATGTTGACAGAATGCATATAAATAAAAATTAATCTAACGTCAATGCAAGTTCAGGGGATAAAAATATACCTTCGCGTACGGTACTGGGAAAATTGCTATCGTACGGTACTAGGCAACTCACACGTACGTATATATAACCTCATAGAACGGCCCGATTCTTTTAAACCGACGCTGTAGTTTGTGTTTGTGTAGTCTACTTAATACCAAATCATATGAGTACAAATACTTAATTAGTTCTTCATCGGACAAGGCAGCAGCAATGCCAGCAAGTTATTAACAGCACAGCTCCAGTTCACTATATGACTTCTCTGAACAATAACTTCTGATTCAACGGTCAAAGAGGAGGGAAAACTTTCCGTTGGTAACAAAGATAGTTGTTTGTCTAAATATATACCATGAACTTCTACTATCTATCGGCGACTACGAGATACTGACACCGTACGGTACTGGGCACTGTGCGGTACTGCGTGCATCTCCCCAAGTGCTTGAATTCATTAATTTCTCCAAAGTAAACTATTCCCAAACTTACTCATGTTTCACCATTTGGGATCTTATGTAGGAAAGTGCATCTTAGACCAATTTTAGGAACGTGTTCCATTACCTCATTTTGTCAACAATTTATTTGGTCCAGTCCTCAGAAAGATATTGTTGCTTTCTGGGCAATAGAATTCGAATATATAACATAGCAGACAAACTAAAATTATTAATGCAAAAGCTGGAGTAGTTTTCAGTTAATCATCCACCACTTACCTTCAAGATGCATAAAACATGAATAACATTTTAAATTTCTAGTTCTTCTATGTTTCTCGATACAATAACTCAGAGTAGAACTTACTCTCAAAAAGCAGATCTATGGTTGTAATTCCGGACAATGCATGACATTTCGTAAGCTTTATTTAGTTTATTGCCGCGAATGTGATTAGAATTTAATTTTTGTACATGAAAAACGTGTAAAAAATGTATAACAACTTCTTTTAAAGTAAATTCACATATTTTATACATATGTAACTTTGCGTTCAATTAAATAAGAAGATTTATCTGAAATGCGCATCTCTAATTGTTAATTTTTCATGTAGGTTTCACAAATCATTCCTAGTATTTGCCCTTATTAGTCTTCATAAAAGTAGTTCCGTATACATTTTCTTCTAGGTGTGAGAGCGATATAGGAAATAGATGTTTAGAAGTTAGTGGCTATATGCTGGCCTTGACATCCCATACGCTTTCCAAGAAAACGAGAAACAACTGAAAATGATAGCAGTTTAAACAAACGAGAAGCTATTGAAATTTCAAGTGAATAGCAATTAATATTTCGTAATTAATTTTACTGGGAGAAATGAGTCATTTGAGGAATTTAATGTCGTGCTGGCAAGTTGCCGTAGTATCTAAGTAACGATGAACCAAATGAAAACCAGGTGAACTTGTTGTTCAACTTCGGCAATGCCATTGAACTTCTCAATATGATTACCTTTAAAACCGTATAATACACACGGAGAGTCCGTAACACGTTATTTCCAAGCATTTTATTTGGTTTTTAAATTAAAATATATGGTACTTTTATTGAAATCACTTTTTAGAAAATAGAAATAAATATTGACATCTTTAATCCTCTCGCACTTGACATAAAAAGAAAATTTCAACCAGAAATTGGCTAATAAGCCTCATGTTGCATCAGTGGATACGTCAAACCTAAATACTGGTTTGGTATTTATCGAACATCTTGTTTTTGTATTATTTTGTGTTCTGAGAGGTCATTAATGTAGTAATTCCCAACTCTGATCTCACATATTTTTATTAGGTTCGCTGATAATATGTATAATAAACATTTGACGCGTTCTATTATTTTTCGTTTATAATTTTTAGTCACTCATATATTGAATTTCGTTTTATTTAAGAAGAGCCCTATTCGCCAATATTAAAATTGCTAACTTAAGGTACACTATTCTCTGAAACTACTACAGATAGTGATGTGAAAGTTTTACAGCTGTTTTAGTCAGCGTGTTTAAGTACGTGCATGTAGGTTTTTTGATATAAGGTCCTTTTTTGTAAATGTTAGAATTTTTTTCTACAACATATTTATTTTACTATACAAAAAGGTATTATTTCACTGATCAACACAAAAGTAGGTTCACAACTCTGTTATAGCGTGCTTGCTGTTTGTTGAAATGTTGAGATATCGATCTTCCATAGCCTTTTAGAAAATTATAACTTAGTAATATGAAATATACTTTACGGGAAATGTAAATGTAATTATGTTATTAAATTTATAATTAATAAATTTAATCAAATGATTTAAATATTTCTTTAAACGTAAAAAAGTTAAAATGTTGAAAAATATGTAAAATGCCTGATTTAAAATGGTTATCGTGATAGGATAAATATGTAATTTTATAACTTTTGCTATCAATTATTACATTTAACAGAATTAAATTTTAATGCTTACTATATTTAACTTAAATTCCACCATAAAATGAGTTGAATATTATTTATTCAATCCTATTGTTTCAAAAGTTATGATCCTTTTTTCCCTCTAAAAAGATTAAAATGAGATTCCGATGCAGCATAATTTGCAAATATACATTAAAAGTATTTCTAATGTGTTCCTTACTCTAAACTATATATCAAAATGTTCATAAAATATCAAGTAAAAATATAAACCTAAAACAAGATAATGTCGTTTTTAACTCATGTTAACGCCTTCAGATATTTCATTTTGATCAAATTCTGGTTCTCTTTTTGGTTTATATTTAATTATTCATTAATTTTTGACTTAAAAAGCCTAATTAAATAAACATTTATATAAAACCAAACAAACTTAAGAAAACGTTAAAAATGTGGCCGTTAAATCTTCGTTTAAAGGACCACAAAACGTGTACTTGCTCTATTAGACACTGGTAGGTATAGAAGATCAAAATTGATAAACATGGAGATGGAGGAAGTTACTTTGTGGATGGTAAATTATATGTGAAAGCAGCAAAAATGAGATAAATTAGCTTCGTCTTACAAAGTAGGTCCTGATGCATGAAACTTGAGCAAAGATGACATTTTGTATATGTTGTTTAATTCTTAGACATTGGTTGAAATGAGGCGTTTGAGATTTTGATAGATGGAAGGAGGTAGAGGAAGGGACGGAGTTGCAACCGCACATTAGAACTGGACAGACGTGAGTTACCCATGGGAGGAGGAGACAGAAGAGATATAGGATAGCAGTATTCAAGTCAAGCTTTGCTGCTGCTGTTACCTATCCTTTGCCATAGTAATGCAATACCGTCAGGCTAAGTCAGTAGACCAGTGAGAAGGCCTTGGGAGGGGATTGCTCTTTCTTGGGGCAAGAGTGACTTATTTCCTTCTATGACACCTGTTTCAGCAGCATTTTTCTTATCCTCCAGCATTCCTAGGATGTATTTCCTCCACACAGTAATGATCATAATAACACTAGTCCATTTGAAATCTCACCTTTTAAAAATAAATGATGTTAACTGTTTTGTAAATAAAGAAATGTAATTATTCCATGAGAATTATTATCTCCTTATCAGTTCATACAGTTTCAAAGATGGATAGGTTATCCTTAAACCATGATGTTCGTATATACAATGGCATATCGCAACAAAATTTAGATGTTAACAATAATTAATCTTCTTACTCAAACTTTCGCAGCTTATAAAGCTAAGAGGTGACAAGGAATACTTAAAAGAATAAGTTCAATGTATATATTTCATTATCATTCTAAATCCTGACATAACACGGAATCCTAAGCGATTTGTACGCAATGTTGAGAAGTGTTGCTATATGGATTAGAGCCTGAGGATCTTCTCCTTACGTCCTTAAAAGTTACTCTGTTGTGTCTATTACACTTTTCATTTTTTAGTCACGTGTCTTATCCAGACATGGTAATTCTTTGTATCATCTGCTCGATGAGAATAATACGGTCTTGAGGTAGTTCTGTAACATGAAAGAGGAAGACAAAATGATAGGAACTTATAGACAGAGGAGCCGTGGTAAAAGATACAAAACTCCAGCATTCACCTTGCTGGCCTGGGATCGAACCCGAACCTTTGAAGATGCGACACCCAGGTATAATCGAGGAATTATCGGTCTCAGTGATCATCAAATTAACATCACAATATCTTTATCTTCAATCCATACAACAATTGTCTGAATTAATTTCTTCTACCACTACTAGTGCCTTGTTTTAAATGACTAAATAGGAGCATTTTAAAAGGTACATTTCAGCTAGTATTTTGCACTGAGAACTCGGCACATCTTTAGATACTTAAAACATTTTAAACTTCTGTACACTTTAAATATTATCGTAAATTGAAACCGTCTTTTAGGGGAAGCTTTGCTTTAAAGTAATACCAATTTGTTAGGCACAGTAGATCCGTCTTCCCAAGAGATGTGGCTTAATGTTTGCAATTACGAGCTTATGCGAGTTTGTTTTCTCAAATGTTGCTTTGAACAGACTCTGTAATTCATATTTCATGATATAATTAGCTACTATTCTCATCAACTATTAAAGAATCATAGTTAAATAAAGAATTAGAATGATAAAGATAATCTCTAAGTCTATTGTCTATATAATATTGTCTATTAGTAAGATACTTTCGTACTAAAAATTAACAGCTGATACAGTTTAATCAAAAGCAGATATCATAACTTTCATAATAAACAAAATTAGTTTATAAAATTAATTAATATACTCAGAAGGCCTACATCTACATTCTGTATATATTTCAGTCAGTGTAATACCTGAAATTGTTTCTGATATCTTAACTTTCCACTTGAATCATTAAATCGGATTACGCACCTGAATATTTCCAAAGTACAATTATATGTTGAAACGGAGCCAGGTGGTGCCTCGGTAACGTATGCGACTCTCATTCGAAAGGTGGCAGGTTCGATCGACCACTGTGATTTCCATTCTGCAAAGTTTAATGTCTCTGTGAATATTGGAGAGGAATATCTCACCCAAAAATTCCTTTCCTTCCTTACCTCAGTTCACTTCCCCGTTGTCCTTCAAGTTTGGTTCTCAGCGTGTTAATCCTGACAGGTGCAGACAGATGGTATAGATGCCTGCACTATATACACCATCTCTGAAACGCTTTGACATAGCTTCCAGGCCACTAAGGTCAGTTCATCCCTCTTCCTGGATGGTGCACCAGGTGACTCTCCAACTGTTAGGGACTACACCTCTCTGTGTCTTTGCCGACTCTGTCCTCTGTCGAACTGCAGTCTCGATTCACCTCATCCCTTCCATCTGTTGGGTAATAGCGCATGATAAATCCTTGCCCGTTCGAGCTGGACGAGACATTTTCCTTTGCTCCTTATAAAAGATCTATCTTTCAACATAAATATACCTTACTTAACTTTAAACGCAGCTTTTTCTGTATGCCCTAATAACTAAACTATGGCTAATATATAATTCTAGGAATTAGGTACCGATGTATTTAAGATTTTATAGTTCTAAAATTAAACTTAACAGAAAACGGAATTTATGCTTGCCAGTCTGTTTCTTGTGATATATACCTCCAATATATTAAAACTTAGAGCAAAAGATTTTTCTGCTTGTCTGTTTGATTGATTGTTGTAATAAAAACCTATACCCCCAATATTTGCTTCGAGCGATATTTTACTAATGAAAGATTAATGATCTTACTCCGAACATATGTCATCGCTTCGATGTTTAATGCTTCCCCATTTAGGTAAATGGAAAACCATATAGCTACCTACCAGTACGTTTTAAGCTATAAAGTTGTAATTTGGTTTTGTTGTCACAGACATGACAGGCTCTCAATAAAGCGTATTTGCTAAATTCACAAATGGAACATCAATTACGAGCCGCAGGACAGAGGTGGATTATAATTCGATTAAACGTTGTCCCTCAGATCTGTGAGTGGGGCTCCCTTCTTCTGATGGAATCTGCTCAAGGTACGCTTTTATATCAAGGATGCTTTAGAATGACTAGATATCAGTAATCCATTTTATTTTATGCATACAGAATGAAGTGTAATAATACTACAGTTCTTCAGATAATGAGATACTACCTATAATGTTCTGGTGCATATATAGTATAAGAATTAAATATCACATAATTTTCTCTAAAAAAACTCCACATAATGAGTTTATCTCGTTTACTTTTATCGAAATAAACGTTTCCATATTTCCATGGAGGTACAAAGGATTTAAGGGATTATACTGCGCTTTAAACAATTGCTAGTGAATTCGTTTAAAGCTGATAGCTACCTGATGTCACTGAAATTTCACTCTCTTCACATGGCCAAGGGACAAAGAAACAAATAAAGATGTTCTGTTTGAAAAATTGTACTTTGAAATTGAAACTAATGGCAATAAATATCTTCTTCTTCACTCCATGGTTTGACATATCTCCCGTTCCGGCTTCATAGATCTCTCCAGCGTTTCCTGAGTCATCCTCTGTCGCTTCTTCCTTTTGGATTGTAGTTTAGTACTGTATTTGAATATCTTCCATCCTTAATATATATTCATGCCATTGTTGCCTTCGTTCTGATATTTTGTCATAGATTGGTTCCATTTCTAATTCCTTTCTAATATGCTCATTTCTTATTTTGTCCAATATTGTACAACCTTTAACACTTCATAAAAAGTCCATTTCTGCAGTCTGTATTTTATTTAAATCCCTTTGTGTTGGCATCCAGGTTTCACTTCCATAAGTTAAGTTGGAATAGCCATTAAATTATACATTTTCATTTTTTTATCCCTTCTCAATCTCTTTTTAAAAGTTCTTTGGATTGTCCCACATAAAGCTCGGAATTTATTTACTTTTTCTTCTATATCAGCATTGTTTATAAAACTTATGTTACATCCTAAATATTTAAAATTCGGTATTTGTTCTAAAATCCTATTTCCTAAAACAATTTTTGATGTTACATTATAATTTCCTTTAAAAGCCATAATTTTTTATTTTTCTTCTGATATTTTAATATTATACTTTTGTACTATATTATTTAGAATATACATTGATTTTTGCAGTTGATTTTCATTCCGATGAAACAATATTTGGTCATCCGCAATCAGCAGGGTATTAATATAAATATTTTCTTTTATTTTCAATAAATATCTCAAAAAGAAAAAAAAAGAGTAATTCTCCCGCCCAAAGGAATGTTTGATATGACATCCGCCACTTAACTTTATGTAAAAATCATTATTGAAGATTTCGAGGCTATTACCGGAAACTTCAAAATGTACCTTTTGCTTTTAAAAGAAACCATCATGCACAATATTTTAATATAAATCGTTAGAGCAGTATTACAGAAAATTAAAACTATTGCAAACATTTCTATGTTTAGTGTAGGTTGCGATGCGCAATTTGGTTCATAATCTCCTTTTTTAACGTACTTCAACGTAGTTCATATCGGGCGATGAATGAAATGAGTAAAATGACGCCAGAATATGCTCAAAGTCTATAGAGCTAAGAGTTACCCGAAATTTATATTTAAGAATAAGGGAAAAACTCTGAAATGGGAAAGCCTTATATAGATAACTCACCCTGACCGAGATTCGAACTCAGGATTTCTTGAATGAAAGCAGATACGATTACAGTCCTGGAAGATATCGCTCTTTAGGTTCATTGCGGACACATAGGACATCTAAATCGCACACGATTTGTCTCATATAGAGGCTCTCCGAAAGTGAACTTCCAGGTAAATCTCAGTGTCAAGTTTTTATGAGAATGTCAATACATTATCTTCTAAGTTATTGAATGTTAGATTAAGTACTAAGTGACAAACGTAATGAAAACACAATAAGAGTAAGCATAAAGTTGTTAAGTATAGAGTACATGACAGTTTCTTAATATGTACTCTTTTTATTTATTTTCCTACTGAGTAGGTAGAGAAGATTGAAGTTAGAACACCTATTGTACATATATATTGATTCGTTTTACATTATAAATAAATGAAAAAGTACGAAAAGTAATACAATCCGTCGGTCATAATTTGACCTACTTAATTATTAGTTTCCTTCCGGCTTGTGGAACTTCTCTGTCGTATCTGGTGATGAAAACCGAATACCAAACTCTAATTGTGGTGTATTGTAGGGTGTATCTAGCTTGTGTCCAGTCTGTAGGTTACTTAGGTAATGCATTCCATCAAGAAGTTCAATATTGATATTTCTCCGTGAATTTGTTTTGCAGCACCTTGAATAAAAGAGCAGTACTTTGTGTTCATATGTGTGTGTTCATATGTGTGTGTTCATGTGTGTGTGTGTGTGTGTGTGTGTGTGTGTGTGTGTGTGTGTGTGTGTGTGTGTGTGTGTGTGAACAATACAACTCAAAAGGAACTTCAATAACAAATTTAGCATTCAAATTCAATATCGTTCACGCAGGAGAGACGAAGATTTTCAAGAGATACTCTCACACCAAACAACTCTGCACATGAAAACTATTTGGTTATTTTCTAATACTTTCTTCTGAATGAAGATAAATTCATATACCTTCCTATAAATCATAACTACACATTTTATTTGTAATAAAAGTATGTAAAATATATGAAAGTTTAATCAATATCTTTAAGAGATATTTTTGAGAAAACCAAAAATTTTGCAAAAATGTCCATGGCAAGGAGTCAGGTGTAAGAGGATTTTCTTCAAAATCTTCTTTCCAACTTCAGAAGAAGAAGAAGAAGAACAAAAATATCAAATCTAATATTTAGTGCTAAAATATCACTTCGATTCTGGGTTATTTTGTTCAAAAATACACACTGATATTTTTATAATCATTTTAATGTGTTACTTTCATTACACGTGACTCCTTGCCAAGGACATTTTGCAAAATTTTCGGTTTTCTCGAAAATATCTCTTAAAGATATTTATTAAACTTCTATATAATTTACATACTTCATTATAAATAAAATATGTCGTTAGAATTTTCTAGGAAGTTGTATGAAATCCTCCTCATTCAGAAGAAATATATACAATTTTCTGTAACTGCTACACCACAAGAAAAACGCAAAAACTTACCACATAAAGACTTGGAATCTCACTAAAGCACACAGTTTATTCCAAGCAAGTGTTTATGGAATCAGAAATTTCCGAGAATTCCATTATTATTGGTTTAAATGCTTCAGTATTTCGTTGTATATTTCTAATGTGTTGTCACTATTAAGTTTTTTTCGCAAAGTCATGAAAAGAATATGTAATTCCTCATATAGCATTTATAGCGACGTTTAAACATCAGACTATCGATTGCATGTCCTTTATTCTCCTTGAGCCTTAAATGAATTTGCATATTTAAATGGTTTCTCTAAATCTTTATATCAATTTACATGAAGTAGATGAAAGATAATTTTATTACGTGTATGTTGCAGTATTTGTATAAAAGATTTTTGATATGAGCACTCATGTGACTTCGTATTGTAAGAACAATTAAAAGTATTGAAAAAATGTTTCTTCATTTCTGCATTTCATATTGATCGTAATAAAGGTTTGTGATAATGATTATATTACATATTTTCTTATGGGGCATAATGAAAATAAGGAACTGTAATATTTTCCTTTCCTCTTCTTCGCCACTTTATGCTTCTGAGCTTTACCATTTCTCTTTTTCTCTATTCCTTTACACGTATATACAACGCACGCAACGCACATGCCCAAGGCGGCGAACCTTACCATAGCAGAACGTTAGAGCCGTGCACTCCAACGACCACGGCTACAAGAGCCGGCAGCTTAAGCGATAGTGAAATCATTCATGAGCTGGCCACCATTAAAAATAACGGAAGCATAAAATAACGAGCAATTACTTGTTATCTGAGAACAGTATCACAATTTGAAAATTCAAACAGTAACAAAAATATCTTAAAACGTATTTCCACAACAATAAAGATATAAAATATATGCTTTAAGCAGACATCAATACTTTTATGCAAGACGTTTTTTTTATGTATATTTTGATGCCATATAGCTCTTTCTTCGTATTGCATTTTTGGAAGGTGTTGAACTTATATACGAAGTTTGGTAGTTAAACATTTCGTCTTTGTTAGTTGTTCTCAACAGAAATACAGACACTACGCACACTTTTTAAATATATGTTTGCATAAATGTTTCAAATTGATCTAAAATTAAATTATGAGTAGAAAATATCAAGTTGATGTAACAAAGAAGTAAATCAATACATTTTTGCCCGTTTCTTTCTTTTTGCACGCTTTATTAAGAAAGCCTGAATTATTGCTCTACATATAGCCCTCTGTAGGCACAAATTTAGATTTCTGTGCCGAATGTGAATTGTGAGTTAGTATACTTTTGTCCTAAACAGCCTGAAGTCCTAGCAGTGGGATCACCTAGCTCCTGCCAAATTTAATCTATACGAGGACGGGCACTCGTTCCTGGTGGAAGACAGATGCCATATGCTTGACATCTCTAAGTAAGAGAGACAGAGAACACTTGGGATTTGGTAATCCGTCGATTTCCTGTCCTCACACTACACCTCCCTCTGTAGCTTATAGCGCTTTAGATACCGTTTGCAACCTATTTAACACCAAATAAAAACCTTCTGGGCGAAATAGCGGGTTTTCTCTTTCCTTGTTTCTTCTAAACAGTTTCTCCTGGTTGCGTTGTCTCCCTCGGTTTTATACCATTCTACTAAAGGTATTTATGTAGGGGTGATACCTTAGCTTATGGTTTCCAAGGTCAAGCTACAAAATCATAGGATCTTATTGGATTTTTTCCGACGTTAAACACCTCCGCTTGGTGTCCTTTGAGAGGAAAGTGATGCTCGTGGCTCCGCGTCATAGATATAGGCACGTAAAAGCCTGATCTCTAGCAAAATTAAGCAAAATTGAGCGCTCACTATATATAGGATAAATGCTAAGTACCATAGCATTTAAACAAAAGCTCGCTATCAATTGTTATTTCTCAAATGTTGACATGAAGGGCGTGTGACTCATCTGGTTTAAAACAACATAAATATTGGTGATATTAGTAACGCTCAGATATAAAATGATTCACGCGTATTTTTTATGCACTGTCATTTATTTTTAGATTAGGCTTTACAAAGTATTCCAAGAATGCTTATTTTTCTTCGCAATTTGTCCTAGTGGATGTAAATGTTTTCAACAGAAATGTCATAATAGTTTGTTTAGAAGTTACTTAATGCTGGCTTTGACTACTAGTAGAGGGTTTTGTGGGTGTACGCACACCCAGGGCTGCTTCGGGGCTTATTTTGCCCTCTCCTGGCCGTGCCGTGGCTCAGTGATTAGACCGCTTGGTTCTCACCAAGGCGGCCGGGGTTCAATCCCAGGCGACTGCAAAGTGAGATTTGTGATGGACAACACGGTGCTGGGGCGGATTTTCTCCGGGATCTCCGGTTTCCCCCGCCATCTCACTCCACCGGTGCTCCATGTTCATCTCATGTATCATCAGTGTCATCTCCTGCGGTGCCGTATGCAGCAAAAGCGGGCGTTAAACACTACACATTACATTTTCGCCCTCTTCAGCCAAAATGTATTTATTTTTTGACTGAGGCAGAGGCTTCTTCTTCTTTTCTTTTTGATGACGGGCTTTTTTGGTGAGGCATTTATTTATTTATCTATTTACTTACTTACTTACTTACTTACCTGCCTACCTGCCTACCTGCCTACCTGCCTACCTGCCCACCTGCCCACCTGCCCACCTGCCGACCTGCCGACCTGCCCACCTGCCCACCTGCCCACCTGCCCACCTGTCCACCTGCCTACCTGCCTACCTGCCTACCTGCCTACCTGCCTACCTACCTACCTACCTACTTACCTGCTTACCTTCTTACCTACTTACCTACTTATTTATTTATTCTGTCTGTTACATTAATGTTGTGGTAGAGATAGAGATGGAGATAAAGGTTTATGCTGGATGTGTAGTTCTGAGAAGTATGTCGAGATGTTCTTGTATTCGCTCTTGCTGATTTTCGATGATTTCTTCATATTCTTTGATGATGGTAAGTAGAGGTGGGTCACTTAGGGTGGTTCTTTTATGCAGGTGTACTGGTCTGAATTGCTTTGGGTTTTCAATGGGTCTTAGTCTATGTGGTCGGTCCTTGGCGTCTTGCATATATTTGTAAGTGTATTTTTTGATTTCGTCTGTTATGCGTATGGTTTTGGATAAGTCGTGGATTTACTTATTTTATTACCAAGGTGGTAGTTTTAATAATATTCTTAAGCATCTTCTTTCAAAACATGCAATTCCTTTATTCACAGTTTGAGTTGTGATTGGCCATAGTGCTATAGCAGTATAAGTAAAGACTGGTCTTCTATTGTTTTGTATAGTTTTATTAGGGTTTTTGTTGTTAGTCCTTCTTTCCCTGTTCTGGATAGGAGTTTTAGGCATGTAGTTGCGACATTTGCAGTTTGGAGTTTTTTGATATAGTGTGTTATGGTGTTTAATTTTTTCGTTAATGTCACTCCTAGGTACGTTATTTCATTTTGGGCTTTTATTATATATTTGTTATACTTTATTATAATATTTTTATGTCTCTCTTTGTTTTGTCTGTGGAAAATTATGTATTGGGTTTCTTCAGGATTAATGGAGATTCTCCATTTCTTCGCCCAAGTATTAAAGGTTTGGAGCTGTTCTTCTAATTTAAATTTTGCATCTTTTAATTTTGCTTTGGAGCACCAATATGCAGTGTCATCTGCATATTGAGCAAGTTAGGAGCTGGCTTTAAATTTCATTGATTACCTTTGAAATTATTAATTTCAAAAAGAGAATTTGGTTTAGTTTGATTTTGATTTCATTAATTTCCTTGACACCGCGAGAAAATTAAACGTTAGCCAGTAATAATGAATGTCTTTGGTAATTGATACCACAAAATTTATAAATAAAATAAGTCTCTGGTTTAAAGACCTCTACATCTTTTATGCTGTAAGATTACATCTCTTACCAGCTACAAAAATAGCATTAAATCCTTCCAAGAAAGCTTAAGGCTGGTCCCAGTAAATTCAAAATATACCTATTATTATTATTATCATCATCATCATTATTAATTATTATTATTATTATTATTATTATTATTATTATTATTATTATTATTATTATTATTATTATTATTATTATTATTATTATTATTATTATTATTATTATTATTATTATTATTATTATTATTATTATTATTATTATTATTATTATTATTATTATTATTATTATTATTATTATTATTATTATTATTATTATTATTATTATTATTATTATTATTATTATTATTATTATTATTATTATTATTATTATTATTATTATTATTATTATTATTATTATTATTATTATTATTATTAATTGCTCTTATTGTTGTGATGATGATGGTGATGATGGTGGTGATGATGATGATGATGATGATGATGATGATGATGATGATGATGATGATGATGATGATGATGATGATGATGAAAATTAGATGGTTTTTATGTTATGTCTAGATAGATGATTACAATGAATTTTATCACCGTTCTGTAACTTAAGGTACACTTTTCAGATTTGAAATGTTAGCTTCTTTATTCCTCTACGTTCTTCCCAGCTTGCTTTCATATTTGAAAAAATGGAGGGAATAGGTTTATGTTTCACATATTTTTAATCATAATTTTGAAAGTTTTTGCGTCTTACGTAAGACAAAGTTGATTAATATGAAATAAGAAGTAATCAGTAAACTAGGTTGCAGGTTCCAATATATACAAAAACGTGTTAGTTAGGTATTTTAAAAATCAAATTTCGTTGTAAATATTTGCTGCTATTTCTGCTCAGTCTGGAATGTGTATATATATATATATATATATATATATATATATATATATTACACTCTCTAGGCTAATATTGCCATGTGACTTTGATTTCTATTTCCATTGTCCCGTATAATTGAAAAAGGTGAAATAAAAACCCTTTCCTCATTCAATCACCGCTTGTGATTGCAGTTCATAATACGATATTAATCCTACCGTTTTATTTTCTGATCACAATCCTGAAGTATCGCAGTGTTATAAATATTCCTTAGTGCAAATTGTTGTGTTCATATATGGACGTTCTCATTGTATTAGAAATACTATGTAGCATGTACAACTTCCCATAAATAAAAGAAAATTTAGTGTTGTTGTAACTTGAAAGGACGACTAAACGCGAATCTGACACCGGGAGAAGACAGTGTCATTGCCGGCTAGTGCTGCTAAGGTTGGGCGGCGAACCTCGACATGCGCTAATTAAATGAATTTCTCGCCCTTTTTTGTGCCATCGAAAATCAGCATAAACAGTCATATTTTAGAATCCTAAACATTATTCTCTTTCTATTTACTTCGTTTACTTGTTGTTTTGCTGATACTGAGAAAAGAAATGTGAATCTTAAAATACGTTTTCATACTATTTCAAGATTTGTACGGGACTTCCCTATGCTTTATGAAATTATTGTAAAATAACCTATAAAATTATTATAGTGACATCTCTCTTTTAACAATTTAAATTTTGATTTTAAGCCTATATATTTATTCTTCGATATTCATGCAAAAATATGCAAACATTAGCGGAACGTCTGACATACCCAAACCTCCTCCATATAGTCTTACATGTTTTGGAGATTCTGGACCCCTTGCACGTGAAGCAGACACGCTGCCATCTACGCTTCCGAGGTGGACATCATGATGATTATGATTATAACATCTCACGTACTTACACCTGCATCGAACATTCTGTCTACCACTCCCACAAGAAACGGATAAAGTGAACGAATCAAAGAAGACTATAGGCTGCAGGGAAACATGCAACAGAGACGCGCAGAAGTCATCCTCGAAAATCCTTCCCACTGTTGGAGCTACCTAGAGAATGCAATGACTATATTCACCTCAATCTCGATATCGATATTTTACTGTCAACACGTGTTTTGAGGCTGCCTGGGCCTAAAAAGTGTATTTTTGAAAAATCCTTTGTGTGTGCGTGTGTGTATGTGTGTGTGTGTGTGTGTGTGTGTGTGTGTGTGTGTGTGTGTGTGTGTGTGTGTGTGTGTGTGTGTGTGGACAATGAAGGCCAAAAACGATAGGTCAGCATCTAGGAGGTTTTCTCGAAAACCCTAACTTTTTCAATAATGGATTAAAATATTGTTTGTTTAAGATATTTTTATTAAAAATTTGATACATATCTTGGATGTTTCAGGAATATCTTATGAAGTTATCTTCGCTCTGAACGATTTTGGTATAGCTATTTGGCCGTAAGAGATACACGAAATCTTACGTGCTAAAATGAACGTTATTAACATAAAATGCATTCTTTGAAACTAATCATTTTCACGAGATTATACTTTGTTGTCGGTTTGCATTCTCAAATACAGAGTTATATATTTCTTAAATAGGAAGCCATTACACGTTCTGTAATTTCTTGACTATATAAAGAGAATGAAATTTAAAAGCACATAGCCATCAGATCTTAGAAATGTTATTATCACTTAAGTCTTGAAACCACTATAAAATATAGAATAAAGTCATATCTGCAAAGTATATCTTGAACAGCATAATGTAACAGGAGAATAAGCGTTTGTAAGCTCAGGTTTACAATAATGAGTAGAGAAGGTCATGTGATTGGAACACATACATTTTTTTTTCCAAGTGAGTGATGAAATCGCTCGTTTACACCTTTGATGACAACTTAGTATCAAATAAACTTGTTCCGCAACTAACTGTAGTGTATTAGTATAGACAGGTAAATAACATAGTCGCATGATGGATTAGACGAAAATTAATCTTGTAATGTGGCTGATTTATGGGTAGTTTTGTGAAAACCGCTATCAATAACGGCACATATAGAAGCTAAAATACCGATATTTACGTTGCAGGAACCGCTTGCATGACCCCGGTAATGGTTAATTTGTTTCCTGCCAAATCGGGCTCTAAGTTATGATGACCGATTTCAGCTTGCGACCCAACTGCCCCGAAAGGTTACTAGGCATAGTAAATGCTTGGGATTAGTAAAACTAGTCTAGATATCCTTAGCTTGCGTTATTCAGGATAAACTGCAGTGTTTATTCTCACCTACAAATGCACGGTTAATTAATACGTGTAGAGCAAAGGGATGAGTAAAGTATTTAGCAGTTTGGGGTTTAATTGGAGTAAAATAAAATTAGCTTCAGCTTTAGAAATAAATATAATTATTAATTTTAAGTACCAGGGGCGGCCGGTGAGGCATTGTATTGGCGGTGACATAAATAAATGAATAAACAAATAAATACATAAATAAATAATAAATGAATGAATAAATGAATGTATACAAATGAATAAATAAACAAAAAATAAATAAGGGCTGTTAAAATATAAATATGTGTATCAATTTCGAACCATTTAGGTAATCTTAATCTAATCTTAGGTAATCTAATCGCCTCAGCAGTTGTCGAACTTTCTCCAGCTGTTCTGCTGTCAGGTGGTCGGCCGCCCTCTCCAATAAGCCTTCCAGCCGGGGCCCCAGGTGTTGCGTCGGTACCAGCTCCTGAATCTTGTCAATTGCTGTTACGCTGACCACGGGCTCGCACGTCGTCAACTCCGTCCCGGCTTGGATGCCATTATCGGTGTCTGTCAGGTTGAGCATCCTCACTGATACCTCCCCTCTGCACGGCAACAATGTTCTGGCTACACAGTCCCTGCGAGGGTGTTTTTGGTCCAGCATCATGTTCGTCCACTGGCCTTCCAGTCGCGCCGTCACCACCACCTCGCTTCTCGCGGGGACAACCACGTCTTTCTTCAAGATTACCCTGCAAATTCCAAGGCATTCTTCGGGCTGCTGTAGCATGACCTCTTCTTCGTTAAGCCACAGGACTTTCCTGCCGTCGTCGACCGTCACCTCGTGGCTCTTGAGTGCATCAAATCCCATTATCACCTTCTCAGCCACCTTCGCGAACACCCAAAGACGCACGGTACTCCGTCCCAAGGTCAACTTCAGTAGGGCTTCCTTCTCCACAGGCAAGGTGTCACCAGATGCCGTCACTGACTGGAATGGTCGGCTCGGTTTTTTCGACGGCAAACCCTTGGCCACGTCAGATCTGATGATCGTCTACGAGCACGCGGCGCAGCTTCCCTCTCACCCAACCGTCCGCGATGAGGCTGTCATCCATACGCCGGCTGACGGCGCGCAGTGTCGCTCGAGGGGATGTTGGTGGTGGCGCCGACGTGTTCCTCGCCACGCCGGGCCTTACTCGTTCTTCCGGCTGCTCTTCCTGGTGTCGGTCATCTTCGCGGTCATCGTCGCGGCCAAGTTGCTATTTGCAGCTTCCGTCTTCGTTGTTTATTCGGCCTTCATTTCTTCCATCTTCTCGGTGATGTCGTCGTTGTTCCACTTCCTGACACCAATTGTGACTTTGTGGGTTCGTATAATTAAAAGTCGGAGTTGCAGATATTCCAGATGTTCTTTATTTCGGCAGAAATACACTGTTCAATTCTCACGTAATAACATTACGTCACATACACTCAGTCTACCAAGGTCGATGGCAGTAACAAACAGTGTTCTGATTACACCAGCTCTCGTTACAACACTTCACAGCTGTTTACTACTACTACGACTTGGCGAGTCGTAGCCTTCTTAAATACCTCATTGATAAGTTCGAGACTGTTCTGTAACAACCACGAGATATTTCTGAAATAAACAAAACCTTGAACGTTCTAAAACCATCCAGAAGCGTAACTTAATCTATGCTGGCAAGTCCTTTATCACAGCTATCTTTATTTGCCGGCTCTTTGTATACACAAGCCGCGCTATCATAGATAACGGCTTCGTCACAATATATATAACAAGTATATAAAATAGTGTATACAAGATAAAACGCTAGTCAAAATACTTCAAGTCGGTCGTTGAGTGATGGGCTCTAAATTCTGTTCTCCTTGCTTGGCTAAAGGTAAGGCAAGAAAAGAGAGAGAAAAAAAAAACACCTAATACCGCTTTCTTATTTTGGTAAAATATTATCATTAAGAATGCCAATATTTCCGAAGAGGCATAAAAGTGTGTAGATCTATTTTTGCTAAAGTAATATTTTATTTCTTATGGTATATTACTCAATATTTATTACACATTCACAATTAAGGTGACTTATAAGGCTATTTCCAGAAATTCAAGGTTTTATTTGTTATGAGGCCTTAAACACATAGTGATTCAATAAAATCTTTGCAGACATGTTTTAGAAAAACATCTTTGTCGAAAATATTTTCAACATAAATGATAGCTTTGAACCGTTTTCTTTCATGCTTCTATTGCTTATTTTCCAGACTCTGAAATTAAATATCCAGCTTTTTTTTTTTCTTCTAGGTTATGGTGCTCACAGAAAGACAGTGCATATTCACACGCACATATAGAAAAACCATATAGCGTAGTTGTAAAAATACTTTTTCTGAGGGGGAAGATTCAATGAGTCTCAAAATATGTCATTTTGGTTTCGAATTCAATACTTTTGTCACTTAAGTGAGGCATTAGAGAATGTGAAAATTAGTTATATTTTAAATAAATTGTGGCACTATACTGGATGCTTAAGGGAAGGGAAAGAAGACAATGAAATTACTAAATTAAATATTACAAAACATATTATTCCTCTTCTTCTTTATCGAATAGAAGCATGTACCGGGAGAAAAAGTGTTCAAATAAGTTATAATTGCGAGGTGCACGAGATCTGATTGCTTCTGATGTATAATTGGAAATAAATAGCAGATTTAGGTATGAATGAAATAAAAAATCGAATATGACTTCATCATAAAAATAAAATGCACGCTAGATATCCTTTTAACTATGGTGCTGAGACAGGAAGATTAGGAAGAGGAACCATGAAGCCAGATGGAACAGTCACCTGCTGTGTAAAGAACAAACCACTTGCGCTTTCCATTAGAGTGATGATATCCTCCTCCTTCTCTCTCTCTCTCTCTCTCTCTCTCTCTCTCTCTCTCTCTCTCTCTCTCTCTCTCTCTCTCTCTCTCTCGCTCCCTCTCTCTCTCTCTCTCTCTCTCTCTCTCTCTCTCTCTCTCTCTAAAGCACGTAGAGGGAGTTTGGATACCACCTTTTAAACCTGGATATATCTGAGTAAATTGAAATATTTTATGAACTCTTGTATTTCAAATTTTATAGATTGTAAGGATAACCATTTGAAAAGGCTTGTTACTTAAGAGAAATAACGCTCCCTTTACGACCCTAGTGCCAAGCATAACACATAATTTACTTTGCATACTCTTATCGAAATACTTTAATGTTCAACAAATGCTAAAAAGGAAAAAAATGATTGTTTAACGTAGAATGTTACATTAAAAGGAAGACACTTTAACTTATGCAGTGCGAATGGTAGAGCAAACTGAAATACTTACTTGCCAACTTTGTAGTGAACATGACAGTTTCAAATATGAAACTATGAATAAACTGAAACTTGAAAATTAAAACACGGTACTTTTTTTTCTTCATAATTTTCAGAGATTTAGAGATTATTAATTGCAGATGCTGATGTAGTGCAATATTTTGTTTCAAATCCACAAAGTAGATTTTAGGATTGACAATTTGTGTCATAATTAATATTTCAGTGTTTATATTCTGTATTAAATTATATGGATTTTCATCCATAATTTTAGGCACAAGCGTAGGTTTTATGCAGAAACGAGTGCTCAGAATAAGCACTACAGCTATACCCACAGCTCGTACTTTTATCGTCGAAACTTCCTAGAAAGTGTAGGTATGGTTTATGGTTACATTATGCTAGGTGGCTGTAAGAATGTCACAAATAATTTATTTTGCTCTTTATATTTATAACAGTAACGTCATTATGTTTCATTCAATTTAGACACCTATTTTATCTAACACCTATTTTATCCCCATATACGCAGACTGAGCGAGATGGCTGAGGAGGTTTCGTCTCCCGCATTCGTGAGGCCCAGGTTCGATTCCCGTGGTCGACTTACCTGGCCCATGAGTTTCTTAGGGTTTTTCCCGGGTCTCTAGTTGAATGCTGTGTAGATAAATTATATCCCCAGAATTTCCGGTTCCTCCATTATCATTTCATATCATCTGTTATCTGGTGGTTTGTTTCACGGTGGAAGTGTCGGCGGGTGACTCGGCGGTGCAAGGCAGGATGATTTGCTCTGAGGAAAGCTACTTCCTACTCCGGTAGGTCGGTTGCCGTTCTCCGCTCCTCTGCTGGGACCATTTTGACCGCCAGCCAGGGACCTTTGGGGTTTGGATCGCCTGCCTTGCGACCAGGGCTCGGCTGCTGGTTTCGTTGCCGTCCCGCTGTAGGGGAGCGAGTGGCATGTCGGGGGAAGTCTATCCAAGTAAACTGTAGGGACCCTGCCCACTGTACTATCGTGGCTCCTTGGGTCGGCCACCCTCTGTCTCCTTCGCCTCATCCTTCCTCCCGGGGGTGTCCCCACTTGTGGGCATAGGAACAAATGGCCCAGCATGGTGGACGAATCCCCTCCGAAATGTACGCAGAACTTCTAATAGACTCCTATAATATTTATTCTCATAAATCTTAATTTATCGACTAAAGCCAAGCCTACCACATTTATACATAAATAGGCAATATTCATATTTAAATGTTTAATAATCAAGAAGTGCGAAATTAGTCTCCTCCACAGGAGAGAAAGTCTCCGAGGGATGAGACACAGAGGTGGTTGGAGAAGGTTTCCGCACATTTCCTGAACAGGTTTATGACACCCCATGTGAGCACAGTTATAGACCATTCAAAAACATTCTGACGGCTGCTACTTTTATGAATGAATTTCCTTGGTTTTAGTGCACGGAGTGAATAGGGCGGTATTGCCCCTTGTGTAGCATGCGTTCACATTCGCTGTCCTTGTACCACTGTATAAGAGAGCACATTCCTTAAAGGGATATTCTTTGCGTTGCTGGACTGTAGTAACAATGTTTATATGAAATAGAGGAAATTTATTAGCAAATGTGAAGACAAAGAATTAGCTCTGTAGATGAAGTCGGTCTTTACGTGTGAGAGAGCAGGCGCTAACGAGTCATTTTGGGACTCGTAGATTTCTAGAAAATAAAAATGTCATACTGTGAAGAAAAGGGGGATCTAAGAGAGAGAGGGAGAGAGGGGGGAGAGAGAGGGTGTGAGAGAAAAATATTACTTGGTATTAAGTTTCTGAATGTGGTGAAATCTCAATTTTATATTAAAATGCAAGTGCCCACCGTCCAAAAAGATGTCATTTTTGCCCCCACAAAGAATTTTCCAAAGAAATAACTGTTTCACAGCAATTACTTAGAATATTTCTAAAATTATTATTTTTCTTTCGTATTTGAAGAAATTAAGAAGTGTGTACATATACTAACACTTACAGTGCAGCACCAACAAACAAATAAAGTGCGAGACGATTTAGTGTTTTTTTTTCCTTATACATATACTAATACTTTGCTCAAATGAGCCATGAAAAATTAACGGCACTTCAAGACGTTCACATAGCGATCAGCTCTTAAATATTTAACTACGGCCTACTCTATTCCCTTGTCTATGCAATAAAATGAGCATTAAGATAATATTTTACTTTTATATGGACATAGAGGAATAAGCATTTGTTAGAGTATTTGTATAATAGTGGATAAAGATGTGAATGCAACATTTCAGATTTTTGTTTGTTCGTTTGTATTGCTGCGTTTAACCTCTGTTCGTTACGAAACAAACGTTCCAATATTCATGCTTCCAAATACTACAGAGGATAGAAAATAATTATTATTAAATAAATAAACCCCGGCACAACCTAAATTAAATAAGAATCTCTGGTTGAGATGCCAGAAGGCTGAAACATAAACCATGGCACATGAAAAAAGTAATTGGAATGGAATATACGGTATACTATATATTTGATTCTGAATGAAATCCCTTTGTAAGGTAGTCTTTGTTCCCATATAGAAGGGGGAATGTGAAACACTAGTAAACATAGTCCAAGAATTACATTAATAACAGTCCAGAAGTTCAATGGGACGATGGCTTGGAGCATTTTCCCGAGCCAAGAAGGACCATTCAGAAGAAAAATTATCCGTGGTATACACTTTTTACTCAAGGACTTGTAGCTCATTCAGTTTAAGTAGAACCGCTGTAAATATTCTGTATGAAGGACACACATTTTAGATGGACAGCACTTACTTTCCTAACTTTTGGGTTGTGGTGCGAACTTTGTTGAATAGGTTAGTGGGATAAGAAAATTTAGCCTATCTCAGTTGTGACATTCGTTGATTGAAAAATCTCCACTCTTTCATTCTCCTAACACAATTATATGTACCTTTGAAGATAATCCCGCATTTAAGCCAATTTATATATATGAGAGTTGGGCTATTCTGCCCTTAGCACACGGTATTTTAAAATCCGTAATTTTGTATTTCATGTTGTCGACATCTGATTCATTTGTCTCGGGTATGACGCAGTATCCCTTGGTCGCGATTTCATTAACCTTCCACTTCCAAATCGGGGTTTACTACGGAATATACATTTCTCATAGCAACTGCTTTTGTTAATAAATGAAATGGAAATCTCCCCGCAGGTGTCATTTACCATTTGAAGTTGCATGGCCCTGTCCATCTTGGTTATGAGAGAGAGCTTAGAAAGTTTGTGACCCGTATGTTTCGTTTCGGTAGCCTGTGCAACCTTCACTGAGTGTAAATTTAACATAACATCTTATCTGCAGGTGCTCCATCTCCATATGTTTAATTCCTGTATTTTCAATGTGAGAAAAAAAATAAGGCATAAAATATAAAGTTTCAAGCAGTTCTATCCAACTTAAATTCTATTAATGTGCTCTTTAATTTCTTCCAGCCCATTAGTTTTATGGATTGTTTTTAACTTTTGAGAAAAATCTTTAAGAGTAACTACTGAACCCATATTTCTAGAGGTAATGTATTTCAGTAGACTTGATGAATGCTTCTTCAGGAAAGTTACAAGGTCTGTCCCCGTCTATCCTTAATTAATTTCAGAAGGATATCTTTGAGGATGCTTCCACTCTAGCTCTGTTGGTAGTGAAGAGTTTTAATTTATGTGCATGAATCTTAGGCACTTAATTTCTTCAGGCCATTAACAGCTCTTTCCCCTCCATTACTTCAGTTGCTGAGGGAAAATAAGTTGAAAAAATTGGAAGAGGAGAATATAGTCTCCAGGTTTGGAAAGGGGCGTGGTATCTTGAAGCTAAAATTAACGACAAGCTAGTCCTTTTCTGCACTTGTTAATCCTTAGTCTTACAAGAGTTAATAACTACGATATTATGCCACCAAAGTTTCCATGGCAGTTAAGATATTCACGATACATCCTGAGATACACAATGTCGACGTAAGGACATCAGGAGAGACAAACGGTCGGCACTAACAATACATGGTTAGAAATGTTGACAGTTGAAGATCCTTATGTAACACCGCCAAGCCGAACAAGGTAGGCATTTCAAAGGATATTTAGGTAAGAAGTTGCGGCAAACCCCCATACCAGTGTTAAATTGACTGGGTTCTAAATGGAGCTATGAGTTCTCTTATCCTCAGATGAACGGTTGTAGGAAATGGATTTTGGTGGTTGTTGGCTACTCAGTCGTATTAACACTTTGTTGCAGAATTATTTGGTTTAATTCCTACTAAGTTTTCTTATCGACTTGTATCGGTGACCACCTGTTAGTAAAATTCCTAACATTAATTCAATTTTACTTGAAACCTTGGATTTCTTGTTTAAAGTTACTTCCGCGCAGTTTCTATTTCTTCTTTATACGGCGACTACTTTTCTCTAATAACCTTCTAATGCTACTTCAACTTACGCTGGTTGCGCTATTCTTGACTTCTCTACATTTCAGACTTATAAATCTTCGCTTCTCTTCTTAATGCGCATGAACACGTCCTTCCTGACGTAGTATCACCTTTTAAGTAAATTTTTCTTATTCACGATTCAGTTCGAACCTTATTCTGATCCGCTCTCTAACTTTATCACATGGTCAAACTAACTCACCCTTCTCAAATGTTACATTATTATTGGTTTCTCATTTATTTCGAATTTTCGCATTGGTTTGCAAAACTCGTCTAACTCATTGACGTTCAGCCCACCCTGAGTTGGGGAACGCCTACCCTGAGTTGTTTGTAACGGTATACATCGTTAATAAGTAAGCGAAGTAAATCCCTTACCGTTCATGCTCAAGTGCATTTTGAAACCCTTTTTGTCCCAACACATTCCAGGCTGGAAGTATTCTATAGTTCTCAGACACTGAACTTTTCCTAGCACAAAGAAGGTAGCGGTCCTTCTTTGCTGTCTCTCGGACGTGTACAGATTTTCACAAGAATATTTTCTCTTCCTTGCGTGGATGCTAATATATATGTTATTAAATTATATTCTTCCCTTCTTAGTCTTTAAGTCAACCGTTATTTTAATCATTATTCTATCCATTCTAATTTCATATTATTATAGCAAGATATTATATTAGTTTAGCAAAGCATTTTTATTAATTTATCTTCTTTCTTAATTATCTGATTTCGATTAATTCGCCGCCTCCTAATCGCTGCCTAATACTGTGGTTACAAAGTGGAACCGAAAAGGGTTTCAATCCATTTTCATCTTTTAGTTACTAATAATACTATAGTAAGTGTGAGGAAGTAATGTTTATCACCCAATAATCTGATGTTAGGTTTTGTGTTTTGAGACCCCTGAGTTAAAGACAAATAAAAAACAGTGTGTTTATGTAACTGTTTCTGTGTTTCTGTGTTACGTTAAAAAACAAATTTGCTAATGAAATTCCGTGTTTTCCAAAAGTCAGTAACAGATATTGCCAATAAAATTACTGCAGTAGCGCAATCAGTATCGTAACTATCGATTTGGTTTCTTTGTCCACTTGTACCTTCAAGAAAATGTGTGATGAGACACGTTTCTTTCAAATAACCTTTAACAGTATTACGGTGTTACCGAGAGAGCTGTTGTTATTGGTTTCAGTTTCTCAATGGCTATTTCAAGTATTGTCGTCATTTGTCTATTTCTCACGATATAATATTTCAAGTTTGCGAAATTACATTTTTGTTTACCTGTGAAGAATTTTACTTTAAAAGTAATCATTTTATTTTATTCGTTTGATGTTTTGAGATTAAAATTATCAGAAAATATGCAGAACGTGGATAGCTATTGTAACTGGTTCGGCATTATTATGGAGAAGTTCGGTAAGTTATCGATTCGAGAATTCAATTGATGATAACTTTCTTGACCGACAGAGATACCACCACAAGGTGAGCTCTCTCCTACTGTCTATCCCAGAGCAGCAACCTCCACCACCGTGGAAAGTCCTGAGTCGTCGATTACCCAAAACAAGATCTAATATGATGAGCATGGTTGGGATGTATATTACCCAAAAGAGGGGACAGGACGACCACAAGCTCTCAAAGACCTTTAACAGGCGGCTGATGGAGCGGTAGTGTCTAGGATGAACGGGTCTCCCTTTGGTTTCAAGATGCAGATTACTTGGGCCTCCGTTCATTTGTACTGAAGGGCACACATCGAAAGCGTACGAAGGAAAGAACACGTTTTGAAAATAAGGTGATGAGGATGGCGGGATTAGGCCCATCAGGCCCCGCAATCTTTTTTGGGCTTGAGAAGCCAGGATGCGTTTTGGAGTTCGCTTGATCTTATGCCAGGAAAATGATTTACTTCATCAGAAGGTTTTCGAAGAATTTACGGACCTTTCGCTGAATATTATCGGAAAAAACTTGGTTCTGGAGTTCATATTTTGGCCTCATAGTCCTTTTCTAAACTGTTGGCAAACACTTTCGGCTTGGAGTTAATAAAGCAGACCTTGAATGTCGAAAAATATCGCCAAAATTTGGAATGTTTTAAATTCTAAGTATAAATCCTCATACACAGATCACACGTTAACTGAAACAGCTGAACAGTGATGGCAGCAGCTACCTATGAAGGCTGGATATGAAAGTTGAATCTACGGATGAAAGCCAAATATTTAACACTGTTATACAACAGTATTCTTCCATTAAAAAGAAAAAAAGCTGAATACTTAGGCAATTTAAAGTATTAGCCTCCTACAATCACGGGCCTTAAAACATATCCTAACCATTACAGCTAACTCTTTTCACTAAAATTTTATTCCTTCACAAGTAAATAGCAGCGCACTTTCAAAGAAAGTCACTTGGGGACAATTCTTAATACTTCAATCGTGTAGCAAAAGTTTCCGATACGAACTACTTAGGTGT
Organism: Mantis religiosa; assembly: GCA_030765055.1. NCBI lineage: Eukaryota > Metazoa > Arthropoda > Insecta > Mantodea > Mantidae > Mantis > Mantis religiosa. The sequence continues at coordinate 60,225,044 of CM060951.1, read as the reverse complement.
ATTTTTGGCCTAAATATTTAGTATTATATTAAGCCCCTATTATGTTTCATATATCTATAGAACTACAAATATAAATTTTAGAAAATTAAAGACTTCGTCCAGTAAGCGTTTCCCCCAAGATGTTTGCAAATTTTTTGCTCTAATAGCTATTATTGCACCCCTCTTCAGTAAGTGCATCTTTCATATACTTTCAATTTGGTTTCACAAAAATTCATGGCAGGACAGCCCTATCGGATAGTTAATAATATTTTAAATACGCCTGAAAAAAATCAAGCTGAATGTGTTTTGGTTTTAGACAAGAGAAAGGCATTTACAGAGTTTGGCCCCAATGTTTGCTCCATAAAAAAAACCTCACCAAATACGCGATACAAGACTTTACACTGCTGTTATTAATATGAGCTTACTATCAGAGTATAAAATCAAGATATAACCAAATTGAAGTGGTCATCTTTGTTAACTCAGTTATTTACTGACTATGTTGTGACAATATCTATCAGAATTTGGCACAGTTTGCCAATGAGAAAGGAGTCCAAGATATTTGAAAGTGCAGGTGTGTGTTTTGAAAGTGACACAGACTTACACTTTGGAAAATTTGAATACATAATATAAATGTTTAATAAATTTTTACGACAGTTTATTTCCGAAAAATCAAGGGAATAGTATGAGAAACTCAATGTGTAGTAAAATAGTGGAGAAAAATCAGTAAATATGACGTGAACTCAAAAGTCCACGTTTCCGAAACAAACTATTTAAGTGTATTTGTAGCCTAAATATTTAGTACGATATTAAGTCCCTGCCATCTGGACTACTCAAAAATGGCTTCAAGATCCTCCTATCAGAGTTGCCAGCCTACGAATATTTAATTAACAAAGAATTAACGAAGAAAAGTAATATTAACATAAGAGATTCCTTCCGGGCTTTGCAGCCGTGTTCTGATGGAGTTAAGCTGTCCATACGTTTCGTCCATCCCTGCGGTGGACATCATCAGTGGCGTGGTCTTAGTCTTCTCGGTGAAGGTTTAGGCACCATCAGACCACGGCTCCAAAGCCCGGAAGGAATCTCTTATGTTAATTCTGACCCCGGCCGTGAAAGCTTCCGAACACTCAAAAGTAATATTGACAACAAAACAAAAAAATTTAAATAATAGTCGCATGCAAGTAGACTATAACGAATTAAGTCATAAATATGAAAATTATGAAACTTGTTGTGGCCTACTTCTTAAAAAATATATTTTCATAAAAATAATTGTCATCATTTTATTCTGGCTGCATATTCTGTACAATGTTGATTGGTTATGCTTATTTTATTTTTACTTTTGTATCTTATATACACACAAAGGCACTTGTGAAAGAAAAACTTACTATTTAATGTACTATTTATTAGTGATTAATTATGAAGACTGAGGCTTTATTACTTATGATATTTTTTACTGGATTATATTTTAAAATTAATTTGAGAACGCCTAGTTGTTTACCGTAAAACTAGTCAGTTGGGGAATTTAATGTTAAGTTTGGCATATTGTAATTGTAGTTCTGCTGGCTATAGCAGTGCCATAGAACACCCAAGGTCCATGGTTCGAAGCCTGCTTACGTCATCATATTTTACAGTTTATTATTCTATTCCAATTTCAAGAATATCCATTTCTTTGAATGTGCTAGACCTCCTTTTTCTCCACACTTATTGACTTATTGGAAATAAAAGTAAGAAAGGTGATATAGATATCGTGCTTTTTCCTCTTTTATCGCAAATGTGATAGTTAAAAATGATACTGCTGTTATGATATGAAACTTCTAAACAGAATTTATTGTCGCAGTTATCCGCGGTACTGGAAAAAAAGGTGACTACTAACACTCTGCCAAGAAACATAATACGCTAATATTTTACGATATATCGATTTTTAGCTCTACGTTTCAGTGTTTTATAGTTGTAGGTCCATACAATGGTGGAAAGCACAAATTGTGAAGCGATCGTGAATGAGGACAGTTACATATTTCATCAGGCATAATTGTTCTGTGCTAGTCAATCAATGAAAAGATAATATTTTTCTGTTCAGGAGCAGTACGTCACTTCAAGCCCGGCTCTTACAATATTTTCCCTTATTTAGTTACATTTCTCTTCTTTTTTACCATACCTTTTTGCTATTTCTTTTGAAGATCTGTTTGAAAGAGTACTCATCAGATTTACTCTTTAATTTGTTTTCCTTTTCCAACATTATCCATCTGACTTTATAAATTAATTTAAGTTTGTTTTATTCACAGCCGAGCATATATACTACAAACAAATACTTTATTAGTAATTCATTTTAGTATGCAATATCACATTCTTTTAATTACTAGAGACGATTAGGCAGTGTAAAGTTAAAGGTTTTCATGATTTATCTTCAAGATTCCTTTTCTGACATTTATGTATTTGAAAACGGTCCAAGAGAAAAATTTCGGTTGGTATTGTTGGTTTATTTAAGTTTTCAAAATTTTAATGGCCACCTTTTTTACCTTTAAAGCTTGCAGTAATACTTGGAAAATATAGCATAATAGGAACAAAACCATTTAAGAATGAAAACTGAAATGGCGTAATTAGGAATTGAATGGACTTCAGAATTATAATATTGTGGACATGATCTAGGTCTACACTTAATATCCATTAAATTCTGACATGTTATTTTATAGTTAGAGCACCATTTGAGGTTACCCAGTTTTTCTCATTACTTCAGACCACCAGCCGTTAAGCACGGTAGCTGTTCACTCAAGTTGGCCTTAAGCGATATCGAGAATCAATGAGGAGAGTCTCTGGACATCATAGCATGTTTCTGTCTTTCGCAAGGTGTCATGGTGGCCGACAGACATGCGGGCGATGGATGGCTTTTGCTTGTTGCTATCATCTGTATTCAGCTGTAGCGGTCTGCGGGGCTGGCCCTTTCATCGCAAGAAGAAGCAAAACCTTCCCCATGTGACATCAAAAGGCAAGCGAGCATATCAAGGGAAATACCTCCATAGACTATTTCCTATCGCATAAATACACACAGGATACACGTAATGGTCACCATCCTTTGCAAACAGAAAACCACAGAAAGTGTGCGTTAGTTCACTGAAGTGTTAATGATATGGAATTTGCTCCTCGGAACGCATTAAGCAAAGATATACAGGGTGTAAAGAAATTAGCTCTGGAAGCTAATAAAAGGAAAATGTATATTATTTTACTTACTCTACTGCTTTTCTAAGGCGAAGGAAATATTACAAAATGTAGCATAAGACTTTACTGAAATATAAATGTTGAGAACCACGAGATCAAGCAAAGGGCATTTACTGAAGCAAATTCATGCCGGCACATACAACTCTAAGTGTTCTGTCCTCCTGCGAATTCCTAACTCACAAATGTAAACTGCCAAGATTGCCACAGTTCATAAACTTTTTAAAGATGCGAGGACAATAATTTCAAGGATGCTTCCGATCATAAACTTCTCATTTTTGACCACAATTACCGGGCTCTTTAAAAGAGAACCAGTAATAGTTAATGGTGTCGTAAGACAAGGTTGTCCTTTATCAACCGCACTTTTTAATTTGTATGTTGAAGAAATAGTAGGATTTGGTCGAATAAAGTCAATGGAGGCATTAATGTGTCAGGAGCTAAATTGAAAACTATGTTGTATGCAGATGATCAAATAATAATGGTCACAAATGAAGATGACCTGTAGAAAATGCTGTATAGTATAGATAAAATTGCTACAGAATATGAAATGAAAATATCAGCAAATAAATCCAAAACCATGGCATTTAAAGGAATTAATCCAGTAAGATCAAAAATAGTGTTAGATAACATAATAATTGAGCAGAAATCACACTTTAAGTATTTAGGATGTAATGTCTCATACCAAGGGGAAGCTGATATAATAGAGAAAATAAATAAATTTAACTGTATAACAGGCACAATAAAAAGAACATTAAAAAATAAAGCAAGAACGGACTCTATAATAAAACTATACAAAACACTGGAAATACCAACTCTGATCTATGGATCACAAACATGGGACACTAACAAAAAGAAATAGTACGTAATACAGTCATCAGAAATGAAATTCATAAGAGCAATAGCTGGATATACCAAAATTGATAAAAAACGTAGTCAGGATATTAGGACAGAATTAAAATTAGAAGAAATAAACCATACTATTGAAAGAAATAGAAATCAATGGAAAGGGCATGTTCAGAGGATGAATAATAACAGGATACCAAAAATAGCCTTAAAATATAAACCTATAGGAAGAAGAAACCAGGGAAGAC